>NW_019380198.1:213993-267812 GCF_000648655.2 Copidosoma floridanum | reverse complement strand
ACTAAGACGCCTTTTTTACTCAAACTATTTATAATATCTTCCTGTGCACCCCACCCTTGAGGGAGTTTGACGTATGTAACCTCAACTACTAAAGTTTCCGCGATGTCGATTATTCGTTTGCTTTGTTCAATTTTTTCGCATAGACCCCAGATGTCTTGAAAATTTATTTGATCAATAAGTTTGTAATAGATACCCGCCAATCCCTCAGTCAACGCGTCTGAGTGCAAATCTATCCCTACAAGATAATTACTAGAGTAATTTTTTTTTAATTCTAATTTATCTTCTTCCGTCTTAACCGTACTGGGCCACCCACTTGCTTCTTGCTTAATTTTTAAGAAAGTGTGTATATACTTTGTAAATAAACCACCACTTTGAGAATTCTGATCGTATTTAGCAACTTCATATTGCCAAATGACATTAATTTTTAATAATTTGTACCCTAGTTCTAGAGCTTTCTTTATTTCGACGGATACCCATGTACCGGATAAAGCCCTATCTGACACTAAATCGTGTTTACATTCTTCCTGATAGGATTTTACCATACACGTACGACACAATCCAAAAAGTAAACGACTACTTATTTTTGTGGGAAGTATAGGGTGAAATAAATTTCGCGGCGGGAAAATTGTGCATTTTACTTAACCTTCGACGTTTTCTTAAAAATTTTCAAAGTTTTTTCCTGATAATTCTAAACAGTCATTCCCGGTATAAATTTTTGGATGTTTAAGTGGAAACGTGCCTGTCTTACAAACGTAAGGGTATAGTGAGCAAACGTCAAAATATTTTATCCTTTTATTATTTTTAATCGTATAATTTGTGACATTATTCCCTGTACGACCACCGTAAAAAGCATCTTGAGGGTTTATAGTGCAGATTTCCACAATTGGGTGATTTTTTATATAGTCTAAATACTCATTATTATTTTTTATGAATTTGTCAAAATCATGCTCCCACATCTCAATCACTTCGTAACCGTATTCTTTTATTTTAAAACTTGTTTTCATAGTATTTTCGTATTGTTCGGTTACAGTTTCATTATTGTTCAATTTTTGATATCGATCGTTAGGAAAACAGCGAATACAACCATGAAAACAACACCCATGAAACTGAAACACGGTTCCTTTCGGATTCATTGTTTCTACTTGAGGTTTTAAATAACCATCAACGAGAAGACCTTCTATTAAACGATATTCTCGCGATCTACATGAATGGATGATCTCTACATTCCTTACTTTTTCTTCCCACAAAAGCCAGTGGATGCATTTTTTAGAAAACTGCCCTGCATGTGTATACCCAGTTGCTGGAATAATCTTAATTATATCTTTTTTTTAAAAGTTTTTTCTGTATAGTACTGAACACGCACTTGCTATTGTCACGCTTTTAACAAAGGGGTCTACTTTTCCGACTTGTATAAAAATTTTTCGAAAAGCCGTGCAAGCTTGACGTAATATTTTAACATCTTGCACAAAATACTCAACAAGTTTTTTTTTATAGTCAAACTGTGCGTTTACGTCTGAAGTTACTTTATGGTACCATTCTAAAAACTTTGCGCGATCGCGGATGTTCATAGAATCTGGCGCGTAGGAGCGAGAATCTGCATAAGGACCTTTATAATTTTTATTACTCGTAACGAGTAAATGTGGAAAATACCCTTTTTTTCATATTTCCTGCAAGACTAAACGTTTTGGGTAAATCAGCCAATTTCATGGGTTAGTAATTTAAACTATCTATAAACTTAGTTTTTTCTAACGACATAAGAAAAATATTACGCCCATTAAGAATAATCTCGGGAGTACCTTTTTTATTATCTACAATATATTTTAATATAAATCGACCTTTAAAAGCCTTAGAGTTATGAGCTCTACAGATAAATGAAGCGAAAGTTTTACTTTCAAATCTTACTGCAAAATCAACAAAATTTTTTAGACACTCTTCACCCTCGAAAAATAATATGTTTAATACCACAGAAGGGACAAATCACATGGGGATTTTCTTCTATCTCGTCCATACACGCATCGCATCGTACTTGCAGCACGCAAAGGATCGGTATGTGTACACACGTGTTGGCTGTATCATGTAATTCTTTATCTTGTCGCGTTTCAAAGTCGTAAAAAATGAAGCAATTTTTTTAGCATTTAAATTATTCTTTAACATAATAGGTTGTACACTACAAAGCGTGTTAAACTTATGAACGCTTTTACACTCTTTGCAATATTTTTCTCCGCATTCATTCTTATCTTTAGCTAAGTTTATGAGCTTGGCACATAAATTACAAATTTTAACTACATCTCATATGCTTGTTGTCGCTCTTGTGTGATTTTTTGTACGCGCAAATGACCCTTTTATGTTATGATTATTATAACATTGATCTCCGTAAAATTCTCTCCTACAATCAGTGCAAGATTTTTTTAACGTATCGTTGGTGTTATTACAATTTGGCAACCCATTGCAAGCAGGGCAAACCGATTTATAAACATGCTCACCCACACGCTTGTAATTTTTATTGCATGTTTGCACAAAAATACATTGATCTTACAATTAATAAATTTTTAATCAAATTATAATGCCCTATGTCCTCATAATACATGATGTTAATAAATGATGTGCAATATACCACTCCTTCATTAGCACTATCGTATATAAGAGCTGTTTCATCACCAAAAGACTCATATTCAAATATCCGAATACATATATTATGTTATTCAAAATATTGCTGAAATTTCGGAAACTCTACATATCCATACTCTTGTTCGTTATTTATTTTAATATCACACTCTTGCAATAATTTAATAGCTTCCAACTTTTGTTCATTTTCGGTTTTAATTTTTCTCCATTGTTGGGGCCAATCTGACGAACAATTTCTCGCAGTCAAAACTTTACCACATACAAGAGCCCTAGCTAAACATAGATTATTTGTATTATTTATCACTTAGACGCCTTTTTTACTCAAACTATTTATAATATTTTCCTGTGCACCCCACCCTTGAGGGAGTTTGACATATGTAACCTCAACTACTAAAGCTTTCGCGATGTCGATTATTCGTTTGCTTTGTTCAATTGTTTCGCATAGACCCCAGATATCTTGAAAATTTATTTGATCAATAAGTTTGTAATAGATACCCGCCAATCCCTCAGTCAACGCGTCTGAGTGCAAATCTATCCCTACAAGATAATTACTAGAGTAATTTTTTTTTAATAACAGTTATAAGATCTTGAAAAGCGTTCTTGATCCAATCTAAAGTATTCGCTGCATCGGAAGGGTTGGTAATTTTAAATTTTATCGCACGACAAGTGGTTTTAAAAGATTTTACAAATTTTTCTTTATTGCTTTCCAAAGTAATACATTTTGTACCTATTGACGAGTCCAGTTCATCCTGTGTTTGCACGGCAACACTTGCAACACCTCTTCCATGTTGATAATAAGGGGGTCGCTCCTGCTGTTGTTCGATATAAGCACTATCAATCCCATCAACTCTATCTGTAAAATATAAATATGTTACAATTAAAATTAAAATGTTATACATTGTGTTTGAATAATACGAATATTAAATTTATTAGTTACCTGCAGAGGTGTAACGCATCATAGTAACCCTCGACGGGCCAGGCATCGGTTCGGATACCTCCTCTGGCTGGTGGTCAGTTTGGCTCTCTACGTAATATTTTGAAATGAATATAATTTTGAAAGTTAAAAATCAATGACAGAAAAAAGACATTTATGTGAAGTTTTTAATTTACCTGGAGATATTTTTTTTTCTTATTAGAAACTTCTGCTTCTGATGGTCCAGGCATACCATCGTCCAAGGGATCCTCCCGCTTTCGTTAAAGGGTATCGTCAACGTTTGGAAGATTCTCAGAATCTTCGAAACATATTTTACCAACTAAAAAAGTATTCCGTTTAATTTTCTTTCCCATTATGCAAAACTTTGTAAGCATAACAATTCTTGTAAAACTATTATATATCACTTACTAATTTTATCATACGCGTCGTACATATCCTTTAACATTCATTTTTTCTGGCATTGAGCGGTAGACACTCTACCACCGCTTGGATGGCAATAGGACTATGCGTCAGGTATAAAGGGTACAACGCGACCGCTTGTACCCCCGCCAGGTAAATAATAAAGAGCTCCTGCAATACTCCTTTTAATTCTTGAATAGAGCATAGAGGTAGCACGTCATGAAACCACCTCTCGGTATACACTTTTCGTGCATCTTCCGACACGATGGTCGCGTATCGCACACATGAACGGACAACCTCAAATAAAGCACTGACCATAGATGCTTCCGTTTTTTCTTTTACTTTTTTTATTAACGCAAAAATAAAAACTAAGAAAAATTTCTGTAGCTAACCAAAAACTAAAGCAACGCCACAGTAAAAACACACTGTTACAAAAATTTAAACAAGTTTTAATAAATGCAAGAAATACACTGTATTTAACTTTCAAGAAAATTGAGGAATACCTCGAACGAATTGTAACGCGGAAAGTTATTGTAACGTATCAACAAGATGTGATTCGGCTAAGAGTGTCGGATAAGGACTGATTTTCTTATACGTTTTCTTCTTTTCCTTAGATACTTCTATACTCTCCCCCCTTTGGTCGAAATTTTAGCGAGATTATGACAAAAGTAAAAGGTATACACAGTCAGATAGGTCCATCACTCAAGTCATAGCCTGGGAAACTCTACAGGTATGACGTCAAATATTACTACCGGGGGGACAATTACACACTTTCACCGCTGTTTCTTATAGTTCTTCATGTTTTGAAAAAGATTAAAATTATTGTAGCTGAGGGACAATAAATATGTTGCAACTGAGGGACAATTGCATATTTCCCACCGTCGTCACTTCCTTTCTTTCATATTTTGAAAAAGAGTGAGGAAAAACCCTACATTTGTTCGCGAATACTTCTCAGATGACTAAAAGAAAGACAAAATATAAGTTTGAGCTCGCGTTCAAGCAAGTTTTAGCAGGTTTCTCCGTAGCAGTGTACGTGATAAGCACAAATGGTGCACTATCTATAGGACATCCTTATGAATCATGTATCGACAAAAAATTTGAGAGGGAGAGTGCAGCAGAAATAAAAAATTTTAGCATTAGAGTATCACCTTTCTATTGCACTGTCAGTCATCTTCACGGTATCGATAACGACGGCTGCATAGGTAACATTCACCCTGTTCGCAAACGTGTATTTCTTTAAATTTCTAAGTGATGTCTAACAACACAAGTGATTCAAATTTTACTATGTTACATCGATCTGTAAAATGGATCTATTCAAACAGAAACAAAAATATTTTTTAACGCGTGATAGTGACAAGCCAGGATCCGATTTCGTAAATTTTGATGAAAATACAAGAGACAGTGAAAGTGCTATCATATCAACTACAAAGGTATTACTGCATTCGTATCCACTCAACAAGACGACTACGAAAAAAATCGTCGTCGGGCTTCACTATAATATACATCGTCAGTGGTTCGAGCCTTTGTTGCAGTTTTAAAAATGTCAGTTTACAGGAGGTGTAATTATAAATGAATATGTATGGAGCGAGTTTAAAGATCATTTTGCTTTTATAAATGATTACTTTACTGATAAAAACACCCGTCAGATGGATTGCATACAAGTAGGTAATATCGAGTTGGTATTCACATCATTTTACGGAAAGAAATCAGTTATTTTTGATAAGAATGAAATCAGTGACGGAGAAGATGCTGATAGGAAAAAAAAAAAAAACGTACGATTCAACTATTGTTATGCAGCACTGTACATTTTTAGGACTCGCTCAATCTGTCATGTGTGTGGATGAAAGACTTCACCAAATCGAAAGTGTAGCAACGTTAGTTACTAAGTGTAAGGAATTTATAGTGAACGAGTTAATTGTTTTATAAGAAATTATGACTGAAACGAATGAAACCACTTTTACTATCACATTTTTAGCTGTCAACATCGAGTCAATATTAACTTTGAATGCTTCATTTACCTCGAAGGATTGTTAAATTCGTTGAACAAATTGCTATTTGGCATCTTTAAGAAACTTTTTTGTATCTAAATCTTCTAAATTCACAATTAAAATAGCGATTTTCAAATGTGCTATTCACGTCATTCAAACTTAGGATACATTATTTTTATCGTTAGGAGCTTGTATTGCAGGTGCTGTACCATCACCTTGAACACATACCGTAGGTAATATTTTTGCTTTTCCTCCACTTTTACCTTGAACGAAATCAGAAGCTGCAGCTGGTTCAATACCCTCATTATTATTATTACATGTAGTGGTTTTAGTTTTACATGTCTCAACTGATGTTACAATATTTTTATTACTTTCTCGTACAAAAACTTCAGGCTCAATTTCAAATACCTCGACTGCTGTTGCCACTTCTTGCTCACTGTCTGTCACCAAAACTTCTGGTTCATTAATAAATATTTGTTTCACTTCTAAATAATCATACAGTTGTTGTATAACAGTTTTTAATAAAGCCTCAGCAGATTGGAATTTTTGTTTTTCTGATGTAATTAAATTATTCTTTTGACTGAAACATGAAAATCCTTAGCAATTGTAAGGCTGGTGTCTATCCACCTTTGAATTTAAGATATATCAGTATCACTATTGATCACTTGTTATGACTACCATATACAATGTGTCACATCTTTAAAATATTGAACAGTATCCATGGCTAACTTGAAACCAGAAGTTAACTAAAAGAACGATTTTGTAGAAGTAAGCGGTATTGGCGCTAGCAATTCTTTTAATACTTCAAGTTTGGCAAATACGAGAGGAATGGAGAGGGGATGTAAGCGCATGCGTGTATGGGTGTTAAACTGAAATGTATATGTTTATAAACCACATTTAGCAGTAGAATTTATTCATTTGGTTACACTCGCTTGAGTAACATCAGTTACATTTTTTTCACATAATAAAGTACATTGTAGATTTTCAAGGCTTTAAAAGCTTTGGTAACAACTTTATTTTTAAGAAAATTTCCTTTATTGACCTTGACATGGATACTTTCCTGGTCGTCATTTTACTCAAACCACCTTTTTCATCGGAGAACTTATCAAAAAAGTACCAAAAATAGAATTAATGGTTGGAAGCTGATTTTCATGGTATGAACTGGAATTCTTGTAATATTGCTTACAAAGGGGAACAGAAAAATTTTAATGCATGCTGTTGGACATTAGAAAAGTTTACGTCACAGGTCATAAGAAGAAAAAATGGTTGCAAAACATACTATCATGCAAGTATGTATCATTAACTGAATAAAAATAACTTGAGCATAATTATCATATACGTTTCCTTGTAAATAATTAATATACATTTTTCAGAGTTATTAATATTGAGGAGTACGGGTGCCCTGCTCTTGCATAGATGATGATTATGATAATACCAGCTTACATAATACTATTTAAGACCAATCTTATGATTTTGTTCGTCAACAAAAAATCATCAAATAATTTCTATTTAGAAATACTTAATCAAAATCACAAAGATTTATTGGATTTAAAGTCTGCATAAAACGAACATAAAATGAGGTGTACAATCTTGGCAACTTGAGAATAGACTTTGAAAATAATCATTTAAAATAAATGATATAAAGTATTCAATGACTTCAGGAATAATGGAGCCACTCATCAAAAAGCATCATCATAAATCTCTGTTGACACAGGAGGATTTTGAAAAATACCACGTATTATTAAAAATGTCCAATGTTCACAGAAAAGGGTTTTAAAANATATAACATTCGTATTACATATTTTTTTCACAGATAAATACTTAAAATTTAAATACATTAGTTAATAACTTTTGAGGTAAAGCATTCTTATGAAAATTTTTTTTTGCATTTTTCTGTCTCACATAAATCAGCTTTCCGCTTCTTTTCTATTGCCTTTTGTTTTTCTTTGTTTTTTAAAGCTTCTGTTTTTTGTAATTTTGTTATAATTTTGTCTCTCTTCTTAATCATTTTTTTTCCCGAGCATTATTTTTATTTCTCCTTTTTTTAAAGACATGTGTACTCTTACCATGAGCGCACATTTTTATCTTTTTCAGACCATGTCTCAAAATTTTTGGACAATAGACAGCTTATTGCGAGTGATTGCGGTGGAGATAACGTTTACGGAAGGGATATATTTACTTCTTCGGTCGTAGTCAAGAAAAATGCAGGCTTGAAAACTTTAATGTTGTCGTTATATACTGCTGTAGCATTAATTTTACTTCTTTTAATAATTTCGAAACAATTATCTGAAATTTATATTAATCCTAACTCCCTTAAGCAAGCACCTTCAGTATAACGTTGCTTTGAAATTTTTCTATCAACTATATACTGCTTTGTATAGAAAACTCTCCAAATCTGTCGAGAAAAGAAGTCCCGTTTGGAGTTGTTGATCTTCGGATTAGTCACCATACGTAAGGGCTTTGAACTATACATGTAGATCCATAATTATATGAGACAAGATATGCGTTTGACATATAAACCATGCGAGGAAAAAAACTGTACTCGAACACTTAGCTGTTTTAATTTATCATAGAAGGAAAAATTTGGAGCGACTCCTCCAAACAGTAAGCGATATAACTATTGTTCATGTCTTAAAACTATTTACTTCTCTCTTTTCAAAGAACAACTATTCTAAGTGGAAAGCATAAAAAAGTAAAGTGATGCTTCTAACTATATAACTGTTTAAGTATAGTCGCAGCTTTTTTAAATATACTCAAAGCTTCTTGCAAGCTCTGATAATACTCGCAGCGGCTTAGGTACGCGAAAAAAAAGGAAGCTGCATCTCATACTCGCTCACGGGGGAGGGTCAAAGAAAAGGGAAGTTGCATCTCATACTCGTTTACAGAGAGGGGGTTGCAGAGATTTTACGCAAACTCAAACAGCGCTGCAGGTGGGAAGATGTCACTAGCTCTGATAAAGAGAAGTACAAATTGGTGTGGTATTTTATTATTTTCTCAGTTTCACTAATGCAACACAAGTAGTAACGGCAACGGCGAAAAAGAGAAGCTAGTCAAATAAAGAAAAAATTGAGAAAATAATTTTCAACCTCAAAATTCTCAATGTATAGATGGTCATCAAACGCATCATCATGGATTTTATCATCAGTATCAATGGCTTTTATAATGCTGATAGATATTTCACACCAAAATCACTTTCCGTGGTTTCATTGTAAGGAAACGTTGTTGGACACTGGATAGTCAAACTACCCTCTAATTTCAATGATTTACAGCTGGATATAAAAAAGCATAATAATTACCAGACATTAGAAGTCTACGAAATCGAATGGTTTGAAGGTGACATTTTATTTAATGACTTAAAGTATCGTCTCACTTATATTACTAAGAACCTTAAAAGAATTTATACATACGGAAGTGATGAAGCCCATTACATTAGCTCAATTCTGACGCGGTAAGCTCACGATTTATCGCAAATATGTCGTCGCTTCAAATACCTCGAAGGTAAAGTTTCTTCTTCTGTACGCCTTACGCACGGGCAAAATCATTTTAAAAAGAGAAAACTTTTTTGTACCCTACATAAAGCGCACTTATTAAAAAAATGGTTTATTACTAGCACATCAGTCAAGTCATCAAAGCAAGACAGTGATTCATATTATGCAGCATATGAACGTCTTAAAATGTAAAAACTGATGCCTACGTGGATGAGTAGTCACGACGTGGTTGGTTAAGTATAGCATATGGTAAAAGAAATAGTAATAAAATTTTCACTGTACATATTTTGCATTTGACGAATAAGGTGTTTAACGAATCGTTTTGCAATTCTAGTTTTGTACATCTAAATTTTTTATTTTAAAATAATCTAATTAATCAAACATAAACAACAATGTTAATAATTATTTTCCTTCCACCTCACATCCTACAATATGATGCAACACCCTCACTTACATTAAAAAATGCATTTCACCATCACGTGTGCAAGCTGCACAAGATCTTACATATTCAAGCAGCACGTAAATCAACGCTGCAGACGCACATTGCACTGCGCATAACTCAAACAGCGCTGCAGGTAGCACGCACAAACTCAAGCGGTTTGCGCAAAAAAAGGAAACTGCTGGACCCACTTGCCCATTGGCCGAAGGGGAAGCAGGGGCACGCTGCAGAGGGGTACACGCCGCGGAGAGCGGGGCTGTGTTCTAGACACCCTAGAAAACTGCCGTATTCTAGAACCACTATAGCTTGTCTACTGATGGTAGCTTTTTGATTGGTTGCAGCTTGTTCTATTGCAGTTATTAGTGGTATTTTTTCGTCAATAAGTAGACACTTTTTTACCTCTTTTTTTACTACAAGTGAAGATTAAAAGTGTTGAATTTAAGAAGTAATATCTGTTTTATTGGAATCGTGATCGTTTCAACATAATGTAAACAAGCCATTGGACATGACTTTCTTTCCATTGTGCACATTTTTTAAAGTAAGTAAAGTTGACATTTGTACATAACAATGCTCTTGTGTCACGTTAGTGTTACTTAAACTGTGGAATTCCAATTTGGGTGAGATCGTGAATTATTGTCTGATCTGCAATGCTCGTGCTGACGATGCGCGTATTATGCTACTATACTCGTGTATACTGCTATGCATTAAAGTTTTTAATACCTATTTGTTTCACGATTTGAAACTTATCACCCCTATAAATGCTTCCAAACTCAAACTTTTCATAACATTTTTATTGGTGTGTACTGATAATAATTTAATAAAATGAAAAAAATAAACTTTCTAAAAATTTATCTTGCAGATACGTAAAATATAAAGTAAATATAATTATTCATTTTAAGATGACGCCAAAAGAAAGTACACTTTATACATTTAAAACTCACTTTTACGTGAAATGGACTTACGAATTCCCTTGGTTGAAACCAGTTTCTATGAATTCTAATTCTGCCCTATGTGAGTAGTGTGGTACATTCTTTAGTTTAAGTCATATGGGAAGAAGAGCTCTAGTCAGTCACAAGAGTGGAATAACCTAACCTAACCAAATAAGTAATTATTTAAGGGATAGTAATGTAAGTAAAGATAAAATTTTGTGGGTCTGACACAGTGTTATGAGACACGTTTCTTTACGAGATGTACAAAGGAGTGTGCCGATCATGACAAAAATGTTTCCAGACAGCTTGATCGCAAAAAAGATGCAAGTGGGTCGAACTAAGGTAATTTACAATATCACGTATGGGTTGAGAACTTTTTTTGAAAGTAAATTGATAAAGATTGTTGATGATTGTATACTTATAGGATTGATATTTATTCATGATATCATATTGTTACAGGATTTGATGAAAGTTTAATACTGTAAGCAAAAAGCAACAAATGCATATGATTCTTACATTTTGGCATGAAGATCTCAGCAGAGTTTTGTCTCATTACTTTACATCAGCCTTTTTAGGAAGAACACGGGCTTCTTATCTTCTCAAAGCCTTTCAAGGTTGTATATCAACTGAGATTCTAAAAAAAGTAATTCAAGTTTGTACGGATGGTCCCAACGTTAATTTGAAATTCTTTTGAGACTTATAAGAGAAAAAATAAAGTAGGAATAATGGAACTTACAAGTTAGTCAATATAGGAAATTGTGGTTTGCATGTAATGCATTAAAAGAAGACGTAAGAACTGTTAAGTGGGAAATCGTTGATTTTTTAAAAGCGCTATTTGATTTACTAAACAACGTACCGGCACCTAGAGCGTGGTACTTGGGAATCACTAAGTCAGACTTGTTTCCTCATTTTTTTGTGGCTTTCGATGGCTGAAAAATTTCAAGGTTTGCATAAAAAGCTCTGAAAATGTTGCCTTTCTAAATAACTTATGTTAATACGTCATCCAAAGAAAAAACCAAGCTGAGTTCTAACTAGTTTGCATTAGTTAAAAAAGCCCTTGATGATAAGTTTTAAGATGCCAAGTTGTATTTTTTCTAATCCTTTGCTTGTGAAACAGACTCTTTTTGGACTGAATTTCAATCAAACTAACCTAATGGTACATTTTTATATGATGGTTTAACTGCCTTAGTTGCTGATATTCTAGAAATATTGTAAAACCTGAGTTGACTTGTGATCCAAAAAATATTGCATCTCTCGACTTATTAAAAAGTAATATTTTGTTACCAGCAGAAAAAATTGATATGGGCTTTGCTACTAAAACACCTTACAAGTTTTCAAAATGTTAGTAATCTTGATACTCCAAGATTCAAGAATGATATTCGCACGATAATGAAAATCTTTTGTCAGAAAATTTTTGAGAAATCACCCCTGAAATATTCCTCCGTAAAGGGTATTTCTCGCTTGAATCCATCCAATAGCATCCATCAAAAATTAGCTAAGAAAATATTATCGATTGTATTAAAGAAACTAACTAAGTATTATATCTTTAGTTCTATAATAGCCAAAAAAAAGTTGAAAGAATTTAAAGAGCTTATTCAGTTTGAAAGTTCTTTAGAACTATTTAAAAATTTAAAAGAAAAAGAGACGCAACTTGATGATTTTTAAATAAAATTAGTTAATTCTCATTCCACCTATAAATATGAAAATTATCCAAACTCAGTAAAAATTGTGACGATTATTTCTCAGGGAAATTCAAAACTTGAAAGAAAATTTTTTGTAAATAAAGAATGTATTGTTGAGAATCAAACAGAAAAATTTCTTATTTCACAGAGATTAATATATAATTGTATAAAATCCTATGGTAAACCTTTAATCAAATTTGAAATAACAAAAAATGTGATATCTACTGCTTGCATGTCTTCTTCCTTACATAAAGATAATTTAACACAAGATAGGAAGAAAAAAAGTAAAAGAAGAAGAAGAAAGAGAAAAACAAAAGAAAAAACTTAATAAAGAAAAAAATTTTATACTATGCATTGAAAGAGAGCATGGCTATCGAAAAAGAAATCTTAGATTAAAAAAATTTGTATTTAAGCTACACTAATGTACTTAATAGTTATCGTATGTAAGGTGCAAAGTTTAAATGAAAAATTATTTACTATGTATTGTTAGACCAAACGTTTTCCAGAAAGACGATCTCATGTATTTAAATGTGATGAGCAAAACGATGTGATTGAAAAAAAAAAAAAAGTATTCTATGGAATTCCTGAAAGTAAGACTCTGGATAACCTGGAAATTTCAAGCAATTTTTTTATAGCGAAGTGGTAGACATCCTGCAAGTCAACCAGTTACACAAGATATGGATGGAATATGTTAAATGCTACTTACTTATATGTACTACTAGATCAACTCTTTAATCCTGTTTATTATTTTTAAAAATTTGCACTTTAACCTTATATAAGGAATCTTTTTTGAAATAGTAACAAAAAAGTTATATTTCATCGCTGTTTAGTTATAGAGTGAATTTCAAACTTAAATAGAATATGTACATACTCGTATTAGTCTGAGTCAGGATCCGCAAAGGTTGAAAGGGTTTCAGTAATGTAGGTTGGCAGCAAGGTTCTGCAAGGGGCTTCTGGAAATTTATGAAAAGTATACATGAAGATGTAAAGGATCTTAAGGGGTTTGGAAAAAACTTTTACTATGTCAGAATAACGAGAAAAAGGAGAATGTCTCACTTATTCTGTTCAAAGGCGTTAAAAGAAGATAGGGCATAACTAGGGGTAAGTAGAGATCTATGTTGAAGCTGTAGAAGGGCCAAAATAGCTTATCATTTCTTATTTGCCCATTGCCTTTCAGGCACATGGTACGACCTTTCTTTCTTGGAGTATAACCCCAATTGGTTGGTGGTAGTTAAAACTGAATAATTAGGAATTGGATCTGTGCTGAAAAAACTCCAAGATGAAAAACAAGCCCAGAATGAATGTCAGTGATTTTATGATGGAGGGCGGGTTCGTTGCTTAGTGTAAAAGAGCAAACTTGCTCAGGTAGCCGATTTTATAAACAACACTATCACAAAATAGCTTTCATCAAAATTTTAAGGACTTTTTATATGAATCTATCAGTCTCTGCAATATTTACAGTGATTATGTTTGAATATTGCTTTATTGACTTTTTTTTCTTTAAAAAGTAAATTAGAATAATTCCTTTTATTCATTTTAAGGAAATTAATTTACATGTCTTCGGCCAAAGATATAAATCCTATACCTTAAAACTTAATTTTTTATATACATATGTCAATTTCATAGTAACTTAAAAGCTGAAACTAGACGAGATTAGATGAAAGTTGTAATCGCTCTCTCTCTTCCAGGTCACTGGAAGTGTCCACTTTTTATTTAATTAGCACACTTCTTTTATTAATTATAAATGTTCGTTCATAAGTGGATTTTCAACTCTGTTTTAAATTAAGAGGTTTTAACAATAATTATGAATTATGATGTGGACATTAGCAGTTAAGAAAATATAATTAATAGGCAGATACCATGTGATATCTCATGAAAAGCCAGCACGTTTCTTCATAGTATCAATGTTTAACATAGAAAAAGGCACTTTGTTTACAAACCCAAAAACGATGGTATAAATATTTCTAAAACTTGAAAAAAAGGTAAAATTGCCATTCAAATTACAGAAAAAACTCAGGTATTAAAGATTTTTTTCGTGAAGCTTGTAGTTACTTATACCATTATAATGACCAGGATTGTCACGCATGGTTTTTACTTTTGGAGGTATAATTAAGTGTTCTAAAAGGTTTAGGTAAAGTTTTTTTCGTAAAATAATAGTATACTGTTTCAGCTTACGAAAAAAATTATATCTTCAGCTTAAACGTGTAAACCATATGTATTATTACGAAAAAAGATGACAACTCATAGTATGTCTCAATTATCAAATGATTTGCAAATTTTATTGTGATAAAAGAAAGTTAGGAGAAACAGATTAAGCTTTTCAGGATAATACTTTGATCCTATTTTAAAACAAAAACGATGGGTCACATGATGAACCCTGTGTATTCAGCAGGTGATTGGCTAAAAGTCATTTTTATTTGTAATTTCATAAATATTACAATATTACGTGTTATGACAAATATACAATTATTGTATTTTTCTTTAATAATTTAGAAAATAAATATTTGATTAAATTTTGGGAGTTGGCACGCGGAGCGCACAGGGGGCGCAGCTCCCTAGTAATCTAAAAAGTCTTGGAAACAGTTGATAGAATATTATGATACAATTGTAACACAGAGCCATTGTCAAATTTTTTCCATTCTGGAAAACAGTAACAGAATTTTAAGTAGAAAAGCAAATAAAATTAAATAATCATAGACTAATTTTGGACATTTTAAAATTAAATGTAACTATTTAATTTGTTTGTATATTATTTATCAAACTACTGTTAGAAAAAGAGAAGAAAAAAAATATACTTGGAAATTACAAGGAAATGAAGAGCCTAGTATGTGTAATGTAATATTCGCCCCAATTATAAAAATCTTTAATAAGTTCAGTTATTTAAGCATCATCTACTTAGCAACTTGGTTTTTTAATATTAAAACAATAAATTAGACATCACAAACGACGACTGTGATTCTTAAAATTAATAGTGGCTTTTATAAATAGTCTAGGTCTTTACGTAAAATTCGTTAGAAAAAAATATCTAAATTCAGATTTTTGCATTATCATATACAAAATTATCTTCTAAAAATAAATTTGCATGTTGCCAGGTTAAAAATTGTTCAAACAATTTTTTCAATAAAAATTTTACAAATTATTTATTTTGACTAGGAAGAACTTTTTTTACTATCTTTGGACTATAAAGAAAAAAAATCTCTTGCAACTTTTTCTCTAGTTGATACTTTCTGAGATAGTAATAATTGAGGTTTGAAAAAAAGAGAAAATAGCTATTTTCATCCATCAAAAACAGTATGAAAAACTAATAATTTTCATGTTGCCATGGTTCTTAAATACTCTATAAACATCCTTGAACATATTTCCAAGGTGTTTTAAGCAATTATTTTATTGTTTTATTACCACGTTTTGGGTTCTCTAAGGCACATCTATAAATCACAAACAAGGGACGTGTACTTTTATACATAGATATACTTTTTCGTAGCTTGAGAGAGCTTAAAGCAGAGTTAAAATACAAGGGCTTACAATAAAATAGAAGTCTAAAACGCTTTTGTAATATGTTCGAAGACGTTGATAGAGTATTTAACATTTTTGGCAAAATAAAAATTGTTGGTTTTTCATATCGTTTATCATGGATGAAAAAAGCTATTTTTGCATTTTTTTGAACCTTGATAATTAATATCTCAAAAAGTATTAACTTTACACAAAAGTTACAAGAGACTTTTTTTGGTAATAGTCCAAGCATAGTAAACAATTTTTTATCGAGTTAAAAGTGAACAATTTATAAAATTTGGTAAAAAAAATTTTTAAACAATTTTGGACCCACTTTGGACTTGGCAACATGCACATTCGTTTTTAGAAGATAATTTTAAGTTAAATAATGCAGAAAAACTGAATAAATTTAATTGCTTTAACGAATTTTTAATCACAACCTAAACTAAAAGGAGTAGAAAAAACACACATGAGTGTTTGTAAGAACTTTTTGTCGACATTTTATGTAGGGTTAGAAAAGGATTACTACGACGTAAGTGAGATTTATACATAGGTGTAATTAAAATGTCAATAAAAAATTTACCTATAACTGATGTTTGATGTAAAGAAACGAGAATAAGCAACTTATTTTAATACAACTTAGAAGGAGAAATTAAAACTCAAAAACATTTGGCATAACGTTTTAACACTAAGCATAACTTACAGTACAAGAAATACATCTTACTTTCCATTCATTATACTTAAAAAATAATTAACTATAGTTTCAGAGTTCCATCTTACTAAAAGTAGACCTTATTTACGAGCGATTTGTGCTTGACTTATTCATTCAAACGCCGTATTTGTAATGAACATGAATTAACAAAGAAATTATAAGAATTATCAATTATGATGTTAAAGTAAAATAAAGAATATGAGAATCAATTAATAAAATAAATGAAAACTTAGTCATTATTTCGAATAACGAAGAAAATATCTAAATTAATTAAAAGAAAATATTATTTTAAAATTTACTTAGCAGCATGAAAACGGTACATTCTTATCTATTTAATTTTTTCGTTCTTTGTATACACCAAAAAAAGTGAGAAATTAGCATAAGTTATTATATTTGTTAATATTACCGATCAATAAAAAATTTAAAGCAGCAATGATTTTTAACTAATTTATCTTCATAAGATTAAAGACGAAAAATTCGATAGAATAAGGATGTATAAGGATTTAAATACATCTAATAATATAACATTTTTTATGTAATCTTGAAAATTTGTTATCTGACAGTTAACTTAATTCAGAATAAATTCAAAGTGCTAAGAATAATAATTCAATACTTATAATTTTAAATGTGTAATATTTGATTAACATTTACAATTTTTCCAATACATAATTTTTAACAATAGACTCGTCTCTTTGATATGCCAAGTAAATCTTTATTTTTTTTTATTATTAAACTTTTGACAAAGTAACATAAAGCTAACTACGGATTGAAAACATCTTTACAAACATCTATGCTTATTTTATTAAACGTTTGTTCTAGTGCTTTGTTAATAGTCACTGCAAATGCTGATCTGACAGAAAAGTGTCTTCTTTTTAAGTAAATAGATAATCCTAGTCACAGTTATAAGTAATAGAATTTAAAAAAAAAACACTATTATTTTGTCCATCATCAGTTGAAATCGTACACTATAGTAAATGATTTAAAAAATCAAAAATTTGTAATCAAGTTCCACTCCACAATTCTCCATCAATATTGATGTTTCTCATTAACATTATTATAAAATGTATTCTTTAACGCAAGTTATATGGGTGATTCTGCCGTAACTTGCTCAGATTGTGTCTGGTACTCGCACTCGCATGCCGTAATGAAATCCAAGACTGTAAGAACGTTAGATTGTGTTAAATGTTATTAACTTTACTTGACATATCGTCTACTACCGATATATCAATCTCTTCAGTGAGATAATCATCCATTTAGAGTCGAATTTTCCATTGTGACCCATGTCCACAACTCAATTTTACTCATAAAAACTTTTACTGGTAAAAAATAAGGCTTATCTGCCCCTTGGGTGTGTAAGCACTATATACTTAAGTTATTGGGGATAGGATTCGTACCTTAGCCCCACGAACAACTGACGAAAATGAGTGAGTTTTTACTGCATACATTTCGTCCACATATTTACACCATAATAACGGTTTCAACGAAAATCAGTTCAAACTAGTAACTTTTTCGATTGGAAATGCTAAAAAATGATCATTTTTCAGAGTATAGGACTAATATCAACAGATCCTCATGATAGTAGTACCAGAAGTTGTTACGTCTCGAATAGCCAAGCTCTTCTATTTGCGTATTTCGTGTGTACAAACATTTTATTCCATTCTGACCCCCCATGGAACAACCACTCGGTGTACGTTTGTAGGTACACAAACTACAGTTTTTTTATTGCATTTGAGGCAAAATAATTAAGTATGGGTGGACAAATCATTGTAAGACGTCTATGAGTCATATGAGCATCATAAACGTTGGAAATTCCATTCCGAACTTTTCGACCGTACCTCACCTTAAAGTGACGTTTTTTTTTCGTTTCATAGCAATCAATCCCAGCCAATTTTTTTTTCATCACTGCTGGACTAAAAGATGAAACATGTGTCTCGAGGTTCCGTCCAATTAGCCTCTTTTCGCTACATGAATGCAAAAATGGTGGTGCTACTTTCAACGTTGATAGGAAAGTGGTGCATTCCATTAAGCAGCTTTATTCGAACTTAAATGAAAGCAAAAACATAGTCATAATGATTAAATCTTTGAATTTTATGCTCTGAAAAAAAAGTTATAGTGATTTTATTAAAAATACTGAATTTTAGTTAGAAGCAATGTAAAATAAGGCCCCCTTGGATGTGTGAGTGATTGATGTCATAACAAAATCTGAGGCGGTTTTCACTATATGCCAATGACGATAGCACATATACGAATTGTATCACAGCGTTGCAGAGCCTATTGAGCAAAGTTTTTAGAAATGGCTGTAAAATATTTAAAAAAAAATTATATGCTTACCATGAAACATGCTAATTTCTCAAATTTTGTCAACATATTCAAAACTATGCATCTGTGACTTATAAAAACCAATAAACTGTAAGGATTTTAAATATTTAGAGCATTAACAATAAAGTTGCTGTTACTTTTTCTTTAAAGGAATAGAGAATGGTATTTACAGCTCGTGAATTTGTATACACATGTTGACTTCTTAAAATATTTTTGCATAGTAAAATATGCATGCATGTGTTACTTCGTCCATACGTGTATGTGGTAAGAATGCATTGGTGATTTCAGTCAACGTTAGCCATACACACAGCTAATTAAATACACCTGCACGGACTATTATAAAGAAAATTTAATTTTTCTATCAAAGTTTCTGATAGGCATTTTTTATTTACCTGGTTAACAAAAAATGTCAACCATGCTGAGCAAACAATAGTAGCTATATATTTACAAAAAATGTATACACATATATAGAGCGTGCGGTGGCTCAGTTGGCTAGGTCGTGGATTGGCACACAGGAGACCACGGTTTGATTCCCGGCCAGTGCGACTTATCGGGCAAGTACCTCAGCAATTTTTTTACATGTGCTTTTTCACCATGCAATGCTCCTCAAAAAGGGCTTAGGCGACCTTCTCGCAGCGAAAATTGCCTCATTTCCCCCTACCCCCCTCCCGTAGTGGGAGGCCTCCCCATCATTCTTCCCTTCCTTCTACCAAGTGCTAAGTGCCCATAGTAGTGCCCTTATTAAAGAAGCTGGACGTAGAGCACTATAATATATACATACATCAAATAAAATCTGCAAATATTAATAAAGTTTATTGATACTGTTGATAGTTTTTCTGTCTCGTAACTATTGTCACTTATTGTAGATGCTTCCTTTCTATTACATTAATTAGCTTATGCTTGTCACTCTTAAAACATTGTTTATCAGTTAACTCTTTATCAAAGTTATTGTAAGTTAACTTATAAGTTGTTAAAACAATGAAGGTTACTTTTCTTTAAATTATAGTTACTCTTCTCTTGTCCAGAGCGTCATAAACATTGACTACAAAAGTTATATAACATTATAGTGTAATAATAATTACGATGTATATAAAATTAACAAAAAATACCATATGGAGTCTCTTTTTTTTCCATTTTGTTTTTCGAGGATGATGAAAAAGATGACTCCGTACTACTAGGAGTGGGTTCCATTGGGATTTCTTGTTCTATAGAACAGTCAGGTCCACTCCATCCTTTTTCACAAAAGCATCTGTTTAAATTATTGCAGACCTAAAAAATAAGAAATTCGTTAGAATAAATAACTAATACTCAAATTTTATCAGTAAAAAAAAAAGCAATTATGACAAAAACAATAGAACTTGTTAATTCTTGGAATCACTTTGACGTTAATTTTCTTTACATAGAAGCTTACACGGCTTTTATTGTCATGTAAACATAAATATTGCAGCTCTCCGTTAACTGTCAGCAAAATGTTTAAATAAAACAACTTCTATGATTATTATTTCAGTCTCATTTGGCACATTCTGTTATTTTCTAAAATTTTTTGTCAAATTAATTTGAACCATTTTTGTGATTCATATAATTCAACGACTAGTAAGTTTGATCTTGTTGTAAGAGCTAGGCATGTGTACTGAGTATAGTGAGTAAGTTAAAACTGACAAATGTATTAAAGCAGATAAAAAAGTTTTAACATTACAAAGCATGACCATTTCTCCATATAAGCTTACAACAAGATTCAAAGAAGATGACTTTTTTTCAAGTAAAGTTATTTAACATTCTTCAAGTTTCGTAGAAAATTCTTCATACTATAAAACCAAATTTGAAACATAGCAATAAATAAACAGATTAACTTAGTGTTGTTACAAGTAACCGTTGGTTTTTCTTTGGCACACTCTAAATGACTTTGCGAACAGATATTTAAGTATACAGGAAGATTTTTTCTGATGGAAACCCCTATCTTAAGAAATTACTAGTTCTTCGCTACTTTGTTTGTATTTTACTTTTATCCTTACAGGTAAAAATCTTTTTCTAGAATAATCATTAGTTATTGATCTTGTACTGCTACGTGCCTAGTTTATATCGGTTCTGAGTAGGTATTTTACAACTAAGTAACGTTGTACATCCTAAGTACATTAATTCGTTTTAAGCACTTTCTCTAAATAGCAATATTGCATATTTTTAGTTGGTAATAATAAGGTACGCAAGGAATAAGCTTTTTTGGCCTTGAAGTAAACGACAGCATTATTTGTCACTAGGTTAATTTACATTGCAGCATATTGTAACATCACATAGTCAGTGCTTATTTATAGCAGCCGGCTGCTAGTTGCATGGCTGCTGCCAGAATTCCTCGTCCTCAAAGGTACTAAAAAAGAAGAAAGATAACTTGCTGTGAGTGTACCAGCCATGAGAACCCTTTCTTTATTTTTATGGAAGTGAAATTAACATTTTATTCTGCTGGACAAAAAATTTTAAGAGTTGTTACTTATAGTTTTATTTATGGATTTGTTTGATATTTTCAATATCATTTTTTGTTCTTAGGACTTGATCCAGAAAAAGATAAATATATAAGTTGTTAGATCTAACAAGTAAACCTTGGATTTTTCATTGACTTGATCATAACATAACCGTCCTGCTTTATTTTAAATCAGGGGACGATAAATACAGCATCAAGATTTTATTTTTTCTCAGCTAGATGACCCAAAGCAAAATGTGGGGATAGCAACAAAGATAGGACCATATGTAAAAAATAACGTTCAACAAAAGCAACAGGAACAACAGAGCTTTACAGTGTGTTTAAAGTAAGATGCATAGTATTTTGGTGCTATAGCCCTCAATAATAAAAATTTTTTCTGTACTTACAACTAATTAGGAATATATTTTTATCTGTCAGAGCTTACGTGGCTAAGCATCAAGAGATATAACCTTAAGGCTACAGATAATCCGGATAGTTTAACAAAGCTGAATATTAAAATCTATTGTGTTTTGGTGTTTGAGTCGATCAAAACTGTAGATTAGAGTTTAAAAACTGCGTAGCTTTTAAACATCATGAGTTTCCTTGACAAACGTTAATTGTTACTTTTTTAAAGTTTTCTTTAAAAAGCTCATTATATACGAGGATTATACTGATTTCAGGTTAACACTGGGCTCTGTTGTTGTCGTGATTCTTTGATTTCAATCTTGACCTTAGATGTTGTGCAGGGATATTTTTATTTAGACTATACAACCATCACTAACACTGTAAACAGTGAATATGTAAGTCATGTAAGAAAAATTTTCATGCATACAGCTGCTTGATTAGATATTAGAACTCAATACTGGCTAAGCATTAGTTTTTTTACACATTGAAAAATTTGAGTAGCTATTAATGAGAGATATGATAATTCTTTTAGTTTTTATAAAAAATGTTCAAATTTTAATGTCTAACCATGGTTTTTAAAATGTGTAATTTATTGATTTACAGCAAATTAACAACCTCGTAAATGAAGTAATAAGAAGGCATTCTCTCTCACTATTGTCTAGATTGCTGGCTACTTTAGAGCTGATGGTTCGTAAGAATAAAAAATTCTTTTCAACTGGTTCTTCTAAAGATACAGGCAAACAACGAGAAAACTGAGTTTATGTTTTCGCATAGTCCAACCTTTACTATTGTGCGTGTCAATCATGTAGTTCCCCTTTAGAAAACCCGTAAGAATCGTTATTTTAGGTCTTTCTAGCTTCCTTTTTGAGGAATGACTTTTCTCAATTTTTGAGAGATTATGTTCTGCCGCAAATTTTTCGAAGAATTCGGAAACTGTTATATTTATTCTTCAAATACGGCATAGAAAAAAAACACATTTTACTCGTTCTTTTTAGGATACAGTCGAGTAAGAAGATAATTGAGGTTACGTTTGTGAATAGTCCAAACTCTATGTATGTGCACGTTGATTGTGTAAATGCCCTTTTGAAAAGCCGACGTGCAACACGTATAAATGTATACAATATACGTACGTCTTCTTGGCCTCTAGTACAGGTATATACAGATATCTCCCTTTTCCTTTATCTTTTCTTGATACATATACCTCAGCTTCAGCAAGTGCATCGGTTAAGTCGTAGTGTAAAAATATACATACCATATGTGTATAAATATAGGTATAGCAGCAGCGTGAGCGAAATTTAGCGTGTGGTGTACATGCAACTAAGAGAGATGGAGGAAGAGATAGTGTAAAAGAGAGGATTCTAAGGAGAGGGCTTGAGCCACAGGCTTGGTGGCTACGTTTTTTCGTAACGCATGTCCCCTCATGCGGCTGTTCACAGCCCAACATAAGAATTCTCACTTCCAAAAATTTAAAGAATGATCATATTTATCATTAATGACTACCCATATTATTCAATGTGGAGAAAAACTGATGCTTAGCCAGTATTGGTTTTTAATATCTAATCGAGCCGCTGTATGCATAAAAATTTTTCTTACATCACTCATAAATTCACTGTTTAACGTGTTGGTGATGATTGTATAGTCTAAATAAAAGTATTCCTGCACAACATCTTAGAAACAAGTTGGGATTAAGCTTTTTCAAAGAATGACGACAAGAACAGAGCCAAATGTATACCTGAAATTAGTATAACCCTTGTATACAATGAGCCGTCTGAAGAAAACTTCAAAAAAGTAACAATTTACCTTCGTCCAGTAAACTCATGATGTTTGAAAGCTACGCAGCTTTTGAATGCTGATCCACAACTTTTATCGACTCAAACACCAAAACACAGTATATTTTAATATTAAGCTTTATTATTCAGCTAAAAATTTGTCACAAGTTCTTACACAAATTCTTATGTAATTTCTTACATAATTTTTTATGTAGTTTCTTACATATTTTCTTATGTAAGTTCTCATATAAGTTCTTTGAATATAACTTATGCGAGAACTTGTACACAATCTTACATTTGCTTATCAACTAAAAACTTACATAAGATCTTATGTAATTTCTTATAAATGTTCGTGTATTAGTCGATTGAATGTAGTTGATTACTATCTGCATACATACACAGTGAATTTTAAGACTTTTTCTGCATCAAAACTGTTAGAATAGCTAATATAAATTAGTAAATACCAAAAAAAGCATATCTAACCTTCACATAGGGGATTTGAATCTGGTCCAGAGAATCTCTAGTCATGTGTCTTACCCACTTGGCCATAGTGGATACGATATATAAGAAAGAGTTGACGTCCTCATGAGGAACTTCTAAAACTAATGTTTATTTTTTTATTTTGTGGATAATGTTCACCACCTTGGTTACCTCATTGGTTAAAAAACATCTTGTAAATATACATGTAACATTGTATTGAGTTTCATAGCGCATTTCTCGACCGTAAATTTAGTAATTGATTCCATAACTACTTTTTGCTCACGGATTTTATTTAAACTTTACTCTTACTTTTTGTTTTAGGGAAAAAATAATCTATTTTTAAAAGTGTAATATATTTATTGCAAGTGCTACAACAAAGTTGAGGATAAACTTTTTCTCTTTAGTACTTTAATGTCGATATCGAAAACCAGCAGTATAAATAATTTCACTTTTATTTATACATTACTTAAGAAATTATATAAATTCTTGAAATATAAGTTTGTACATTAAATAAAGTTTTTTTAAAAAGTATTTGATTTGAATAAAAAGTGGAAAAACGTTTCTGAACTAGTATCAAAAATTGTAAAAAGCAACAACTTAAGAACTTAACAACATCGATGTTAGTATCAGGTGTACCTTAAAAGGACGTCGATTCTTTCTCATACATAGAATTCACTCTGGCCAACTCGGTAAGACACTTGTCTAGAAATTCTTTGGATCAGGTTCAAATCCCCTTAGTGGAAGTGAGAAATATTTTTTTTTGTTTTAACTTATTTATATTAGCTATTTTAACAGTTTTTATGCTAAAAATTCCTTTAATTTACCATGTATGTATCTAGATAGTAATTAAATGCGTTCAAACGACTGATACACGAACTTTTACAACAACTTACATAAGATCTTATGTAAGTTCTTGGTGGATAGGCAAATGCAAGTTCGTGTACAAGTTCTGACACAAGTTCCGTTAAAAAATCTTATATGATAACTTACATAAGAACTCACATAAGAAATTACATCAAAAATTACGCAAAAAGTTATGTAAGACCTTATGACAAACTCTCTGCTGGGGAAACTATTCGCATTATCTGTAGACTTAAGGTTATATCTCTTGATAGATGGCCATTTAAACTCCAACAGATGAAAATATATTTCCAATTACTTGTAAGTACAAAACAAGAAATGAAAACAAAAAATAAAATAAATGAAAAAAATGTAAAGGAAATGAAAACAACAAACCAGGGGGTATAAAATGGGTCATGGGACCCACGGTAAGAACGAAGTTCTTTAAACATGAGATTAGTATTGACACAATTTCTCAAGTAACAAGGGGGTTGCCAGATCCGTAGGAAAAACAATGCTCTATTAGCGTTAGTACTGCATTTATGCAGTTTACTAAAACGAAAACTTGAAAAACGAATAAAAAAAAGTAAGAAAACAATAGTTCAGTACTCACAATGGTGAAACTTCGTGAGTACTGTTTTTATGCACGATGTTCTCACGAAGTTCAACCATTGTGAGTACTGAACTATTGTTTTCTTACTTTTTTTTATGCACGACGTTCTCACGAAGTTCAACCATTGTGAGTACTGAACTATTGTTTTCTTACTTTTTTTTATTCGTTTTTCAAGTTTTTGTTTTAGTAAACTGCATAAATGCAGTACTAACGCTAATAGAGCATTGTTTTTCCTACGGATCTGGCAACCCCCTTGTTACTTGAGAAATTGTGTCAATACTAATCTCATGTTTAAAGAACTTCGTTCTTACCGTGGGTCCCATGACCCATTTTATACCCCCTGGTTTGTTGTTTTCATTTCCTTTACATTTTTTTCATTTATTTTATTTTTTNGAGCCACCGCACGCTCTATATATGTGTATACATTTTTTGTAAATATATAGCTACTATTTTTTGCTCAGCATGGTTGACATTTTTTGTTAACCAGGTAAATAAAAAATGCCTATCAGAAACTTTGATAGAAAAATTAAATTTTCTTTATAATAGTCCGTGCAGGTGTATTTAATTAGCTGTGTGTATGGCTAACGTTGACTGAAATCACCAATGCATTCTTACCACATACACGTATGGACGAAGTAACACATGCATGCATATTTTACTATGCAAAAATATTTTAAGAAGTCAACATGTGTATACAAATTCACGAGCTGTAAATACCATTCTCTATTCCTTTAAAGAAAAAGTAACAGCAACTTTATTGTTAATGCTCTAAATATTTAAAATCCTTACAGTTTATTGGTTTTTATAAGTCACAGATGCATAGTTTTGAATATGTTGACAAAATTTGAGAAATTAGCATGTTTCATGGTAAGCATATAATTTTTTTTTAAATATTTTACAGCCATTTCTAAAAACTTTGCTCAATAGGCTCTGCAACGCTGTGATACAATTCGTATATGTGCTATCGTCATTGGCATATAGTGAAAACCGCCTCAGATTTTGTTATGACATCAATCACTCACACATCCAAGGGGGCCTTATTTTACATTGCTTCTAACTAAAATTCAGTATTTTTAATAAAATCACTATAACTTTTTTTTCAGAGCATAAAATTCAAAGATTTAATCATTATGACTATGTTTTTGCTTTCATTTAAGTTCGAATAAAGCTGCTTAATGGAATGCACCACTTTCCTATCAACGTTGAAAGTAGCACCACCATTTTTGCATTCATGTAGCGAAAAGAGGCTAATTGGACGGAACCTCGAGACACATGTTTCATCTTTTAGTCCAGCAGTGATGAAAAAAAAATTGGCTGGGATTGATTGCTATGAAACGAAAAAAAAACGTCACTTTAAGGTGAGGTACGGTCGAAAAGTTCGGAATGGAATTTCCAACGTTTATGATGCTCATATGACTCATAGACGTCTTACAATGATTTGTCCACCCATACTTAATTATTTTGCCTCAAATGCAATAAAAAAACTGTAGTTTGTGTACCTACAAACGTACACCGAGTGGTTGTTCCATGGGGGGTCAGAATGGAATAAAATGTTTGTACACACGAAATACGCAAATAGAAGAGCTTGGCTATTCGAGACGTAACAACTTCTGGTACTACTATCATGAGGATCTGTTGATATTAGTCCTATACTCTGAAAAATGATCATTTTTTAGCATTTCCAATCGAAAAAGTTACTAGTTTGAACTGATTTTCGTTGAAACCGTTATTATGGTGTAAATATGTGGACGAAATGTATGCAGTAAAAACTCACTCATTTTCGTCAGTTGTTCGTGGGGCTAAGGTACGAATCCTATCCCCAATAACTTAAGTATATAGTGCTTACACACCCAAGGGGCAGATAAGCCTTATTTTTTACCAGTAAAAGTTTTTATGAGTAAAATTGAGTTGTGGACATGGGTCACAATGGAAAATTCGACTCTAAATGGATGATTATCTCACTGAAGAGATTGATATATCGGTAGTAGACGATATGTCAAGTAAAGTTAATAACATTTAACACAATCTAACGTTCTTACAGTCTTGGATTTCATTACGGCATGCGAGTGCGAGTACCAGACACAATCTGAGCAAGTTACGGCAGAATCACCCATATAACTTGCGTTAAAGAATACATTTTATAATAATGTTAATGAGAAACATCAATATTGATGGAGAATTGTGGAGTGGAACTTGATTACAAATTTTTGATTTTTTAAATCATTTACTATAGTGTACGATTTCAACTGATGATGGACAAAATAATAGTGTTTTTTTTTTAAATTCTATTACTTATAACTGTGACTAGGATTATCTATTTACTTAAAAAGAAGACACTTTTCTGTCAGATCAGCATTTGCAGTGACTATTAACAAAGCACTAGAACAAACGTTTAATAAAATAAGCATAGATGTTTGTAAAGATGTTTTCAATCCGTAGTTAGCTTTATGTTACTTTGTCAAAAGTTTAATAATAAAAAAAAATAAAGATTTACTTGGCATATCAAAGAGACGAGTCTATTGTTAAAAATTATGTATTGGAAAAATTGTAAATGTTAATCAAATATTACACATTTAAAATTATAAGTATTGAATTATTATTCTTAGCACTTTGAATTTATTCTGAATTAAGTTAACTGTCAGATAACAAATTTTCAAGATTACATAAAAAATGTTATATTATTAGATGTATTTAAATCCTTATACATCCTTATTCTATCGAATTTTTCGTCTTTAATCTTATGAAGATAAATATATTACACTTTTAAAAATAGATTATTTTTTCCCTAAAACAAAAAGTAAGAGTAAAGTTTAAATAAAATCCGTGAGCAAAAAGTAGTTATGGAATCAATTACTAAATTTACGGTCGAGAAATGCGCTATGAAACTCAATACAATGTTACATGTATATTTACAAGATGTTTTTTAACCAATGAGGTAACCAAGGTGGTGAACATTATCCACAAAATAAAAAAATAAACATTAGTTTTAGAAGTTCCTCATGAGGACGTCAACTCTTTCTTATATATCGTATCCACTATGGCCAAGTGGGTAAGACACATGACTAGAGATTCTCTGGACCAGATTCAAATCCCCTATGTGAAGGTTAGATATGCTTTTTTTGGTATTTACTAATTTATATTAGCTATTCTAACAGTTTTGATGCAGAAAAAGTCTTAAAATTCACTGTGTATGTATGCAGATAGTAATCAACTACATTCAATCGACTAATACACGAACATTTATAAGAAATTACATAAGATCTTATGTAAGTTTTTAGTTGATAAGCAAATGTAAGATTGTGTACAAGTTCTCGCATAAGTTATATTCAAAGAACTTATATGAGAACTTACATAAGAAAATATGTAAGAAACTACATAAAAAATTATGTAAGAAATTACATAAGAATTTGTGTAAGAACTTGTGACAAATTTTTAGCTGAATAATAAAGCTTAATATTAAAATATACTGTGTTTTGGTGTTTGAGTCGATAAAAGTTGTGGATCAGCATTCAAAAGCTGCGTAGCTTTCAAACATCATGAGTTTACTGGACGAAGGTAAATTGTTACTTTTTTGAAGTTTTCTTCAGACGGCTCATTGTATACAAGGGTTATACTAATTTCAGGTATACATTTGGCTCTGTTCTTGTCGTCATTCTTTGAAAAAGCTTAATCCCAACTTGTTTCTAAGATGTTGTGCAGGAATACTTTTATTTAGACTATACAATCATCACCAACACGTTAAACAGTGAATTTATGAGTGATGTAAGAAAAATTTTTATGCATACAGCGGCTCGATTAGATATTAAAAACCAATACTGGCTAAGCATCAGTTTTTCTCCACATTGAATAATATGGGTAGTCATTAATGATAAATATGATCATTCTTTAAATTTTTGGAAGTGAGAATTCTTATGTTGGGCTGTGAACAGCCGCATGAGGGGACATGCGTTACGAAAAAACGTAGCCACCAAGCCTGTGGCTCAAGCCCTCTCCTTAGAATCCTCTCTTTTACACTATCTCTTCCTCCATCTCTCTTAGTTGCATGTACACCACACGCTAAATTTCGCTCACGCTGCTGCTATACCTATATTTATACACATATGGTATGTATATTTTTACACTACGACTTAACCGATGCACTTGCTGAAGCTGAGGTATATGTATCAAGAAAAGATAAAGGAAAAGGGAGATATCTGTATATACCTGTACTAGAGGCCAAGAAGACGTACGTATATTGTATACATTTATACGTGTTGCACGTCGGCTTTTCAAAAGGGCATTTACACAATCAACGTGCACATACATAGAGTTTGGACTATTCACAAACGTAACCTCAATTATCTTCTTACTCGACTGTATCCTAAAAAGAACGAGTAAAATGTGTTTTTTTTCTATGCCGTATTTGAAGAATAAATATAACAGTTTCCGAATTCTTCGAAAAATTTGCGGCAGAACATAATCTCTCAAAAATTGAGAAAAGTCATTCCTCAAAAAGGAAGCTAGAAAGACCTAAAATAACGATTCTTACGGGTTTTCTAAAGGGGAACTACATGATTGACACGCACAATAGTAAAGGTTGGACTATGCGAAAACATAAACTCAGTTTTCTCGTTGTTTGCCTGTATCTTTAGAAGAACCAGTTGAAAAGAATTTTTTATTCTTACGAACCATCAGCTCTAAAGTAGCCAGCAATCTAGACAATAGTGAGAGAGAATGCCTTCTTATTACTTCATTTACGAGGTTGTTAATTTGCTGTAAATCAATAAATTACACATTTTAAAAACCATGGTTAGACATTAAAATTTGAACATTTTTTATAAAAACTAAAAGAATTATCATATCTCTCATTAATAGCTACTCAAATTTTTCAATGTGTAAAAAAACTAATGCTTAGCCAGTATTGAGTTCTAATATCTAATCAAGCAGCTGTATGCATGAAAATTTTTCTTACATGACTTACATATTCACTGTTTACAGTGTTAGTGATGGTTGTATAGTCTAAATAAAAATATCCCTGCACAACATCTAAGGTCAAGATTGAAATCAAAGAATCACGACAACAACAGAGCCCAGTGTTAACCTGAAATCAGTATAATCCTCGTATATAATGAGCTTTTTAAAGAAAACTTTAAAAAAGTAACAATTAACGTTTGTCAAGGAAACTCATGATGTTTAAAAGCTACGCAGTTTTTAAACTCTAATCTACAGTTTTGATCGACTCAAACACCAAAACACAATAGATTTTAATATTCAGCTTTGTTAAACTATCCGGATTATCTGTAGCCTTAAGGTTATATCTCTTGATGCTTAGCCACGTAAGCTCTGACAGATAAAAATATATTCCTAATTAGTTGTAAGTACAGAAAAAATTTTTATTATTGAGGGCTATAGCACCAAAATACTATGCATCTTACTTTAAACACACTGTAAAGCTCTGTTGTTCCTGTTGCTTTTGTTGAACGTTATTTTTTACATATGGTCCTATCTTTGTTGCTATCCCCACATTTTGCTTTGGGTCATCTAGCTGAGAAAAAATAAAATCTTGATGCTGTATTTATCGTCCCCTGATTTAAAATAAAGCAGGACGGTTATGTTATGATCAAGTCAATGAAAAATCCAAGGTTTACTTGTTAGATCTAACAACTTATATATTTATCTTTTTCTGGATCAAGTCCTAAGAACAAAAAATGATATTGAAAATATCAAACAAATCCATAAATAAAACTATAAGTAACAACTCTTAAAATTTTTTGTCCAGCAGAATAAAATGTTAATTTCACTTCCATAAAAATAAAGAAAGGGTTCTCATGGCTGGTACACTCACAGCAAGTTATCTTTCTTCTTTTTTAGTACCTTTGAGGACGAGGAATTCTGGCAGCAGCCATGCAATCGGCAGCCAGCTGCTATAGATACACACTATGTGATGTAATGATATGCTGCAATGTAAATTAACCTTGCGACAAATAACGATGTCGTCTACACCAATGCCGAAAAAGATTATTTCTGGCTAACCTACTCATAACCAATTAAAAATATGCAACATTGCCATTTAGAGCAAGTGCTTTGAACGAACTAATGTACTTTGAGTGTACATTGTGTTAACCATAATACTCAATATCACAAGAAAGTGAAAAAAAAAATTTTTAATAAAGACCCTAACTAAAGCATTTAAAAATTATAGTAAGCTCAAAGAGATGTCATTACAGTAACAACGAAATGCTTAAGTAATAACGTAAATAATAATTTTTAATTTCATATTACGTTGGGTAAACAAATAATCGTACATCATTTTGATCAGTAAATGCTTTTCCGAGTGACACGTAGTTTCCTAAATGATTATTAAGCATGAAGATAACTAGAAATATGCTTTATTTTATGCTAAATTCATGTCTCATTGTATAATTTAATGCTCATATGAAGTATGCGCTAGAGTATATCTTTACATATAAATTATCTACAGTTTTGGTCAAAAAAATAGTAGCATTGCGCAAGCCAGCAGATAGCTATAACAAGACAGTAAAAAATAAGGTAAGATAAAAGTACCAATGCTCGAATGATTTTTTGGTAAAATTGCGTTTTAAAATTCATACAAAATTATGTAGAAGATAACATGAGCATTCAAACTCTTGTTGATATATTTTGCCGCATACTTATTAAAAACATTATTTGATAAATTTTATCTTATCAAGAAGTAATTTTTATTTAACAAAGACTCACTATGTCATGTTGTACCTAACGTGAAACACTATTGGGAACGCATGTCCCAATAGTGGTACGTGATGTCCCAGTGGTAAAATGTACATGTTATTTCAATGGAATCTATGTGTTTCACCAATGGGATATCTGAAATTTCAGATTATGTTTTGAATTGTACGTATAATGAAATATTTATTTCAATAAACTTTTTATTTCATTGTAATGCAATTGAAGAAAGATGATAAGTTTTGTGGATGTAACAAGACACCACTTTAAAGATCTGTAATGAATTTTTTCAAGTTCTCAAACGTTTATTATTTATTGACTTTTCCACCATTGGGACATAATTAAAAAGTGTGTTCCAGCAGTGGTACTTTTACCTTATACGTTATTTACATTGTCGCCAAATGTTGCAGCAGCAAAATTAAATCCTTAGATTCGCGCTCCTTACTATATAATAATGCGAGCATGATAATTAGTCACTTTTTTGTGCGAGTTACAAAGTTAGTGCCATTATACTTTACGCTTATCAGGATTCCTATGGTTAAACGTATAATGTCGGATGAGCAAAAATATTTATTAGTACAGAAAACGTCATATTGTTACGTTCTTATATTAAAATGTATTAACTTTGTTAAGAACTACAATCTCAGGTGTTATGTGGCACAGTCCATTTAAATGAATTATACTACACAGCTAAAAAACAGAAAGAAAAACCACTTTATACCAGAAGATACACGATGTTTCATGATAAAAAGCAGTTGAAGCTTACGAACTTATTTTTATCAATAAAAACTCTAATAAAAAAAAAACATTCTTGAAATTGTGTAGTTTTCTTATCCATAATACTGTGCCAAAGTATTTTTTATTAATATAAACTTTTTTTTCTTAAGCAAAAGTATTATAAATACTAAGCTAGTAGGCTCATTGCACTATATTTATAAACTAATAGTGATTTAATCCAAACACTCAACATTTAGTTTCAGGGGTTTTGCAATTAGCCAGGCAGGCTAGACAAAAGTTTCAGTCCTTTCGAATTGTCGTAATATTATTCTTAATTGACAAAAAATTATCACTTGTTATTAATACTAATAATACTTTTTTCCTTCTACTTATTCTTTAAGTACCGTTTGTGACTTCTACTTAATTTTTTATCTCCAAATTCAGTTTATTGAAAGCTTTACATTTATAAGTATGAAAGAAACTGTTAAATACCTAAGGGTACAAGAAGTCATCTGTCGAAAAATAATAATAACTGATTTGCTTATTCTAATAGATTATGGAGGATTAGAGATCGAACAACCTTATTCACAAATTTGTGACACTTTTTCTCCAACAACTGTTTATAAAAATATTTTATTTTTTTTTAGTAAAAGTAATCTAAACAGCAGACTGCTTACTTTATTGCACCAGCTTTTATATTGATAAGCAAGGAAATCTAATAATAAGTTATTAAATTTAGGGTCATAGCCAACAATCAGGCAGGCTAGATAAATCTATGGGACCCATTTCAATTTAGTGTTAGTATTTTTAATTGTTGATTGATGATAACTGAGAATGCTCAACTTTTTTTCATCCAGGCTTTAAATTCTATTCGTGACTCTTAGTTTACGTTAAAAGTCTAAAATTAGTTAGTTTGGAGAATTTTTTTTATCAGAGTTATAAGGACTGCTAAATACTTGGAGGTGCAAGATGTCACCTGTTTAATACATGGTGCTTTTGGACCTAATTTTGTAAATTAAGATCTGGAGGCAGAAAAAATAGATTCTTAAAATGTAGACAGTTTTTTTTACAATTCTTTATCAAGCTGTTTTTTAGTTAGATGAACTTTTAATTTTTTTTTTTTTTACTAAAAGTCTTACAAATAATAAGATGACAAGTTTATTGGCACTACCTTTCATATTACTTAACAACCCAATCAAAAATATTTATATCCCATTATGAGTGTTGTAATCAATCAAGTAGGCTACATACGTTTTTGGGCCTTTTCTAATTGAAGTCTTATATAAAGTTGTAAGCTGATTAAACTTTTCTATAAGTACTAGTTTTGCATATTTTTTTTTATTAATTTTTATTCGAAATTTGATTTGTAACTATCAGTAAATTTTGAAAGGCTGGACACAGTTCTTTAGGTGGATTATTTTCATTGAATTAAGAAAGAAAGATTGCTTATTACCAAAATATTTAAGCGATAGTTGCTGTTATCCCATCTTATAAACTGTGATTGTATATTTTTGAATAGCAGAATAAAAAAGTTTATGGATAAGGTCGCACAACAAGCATTGAATGTAAATTAACGAAGTCATAATCTTCATTAAGTGCATGGATATCAAAGTAGTCAGGCTAGCTACTTTGATTTTCTAACGATTATTTATTAAATAGATATAACAAGTTATTTTACATTCATAAGTACATACTGAGTTTTGTGGAATGTGTTGTTGTAGGAGTATCATGACGTGGTTGAAGATGATAAGTTACGGATTTTTGCAGTTAAGGTTAATTTTATCGATTTTTTATTTAGAAATAGCAGAGATCTTATTATTATTTACGTGAGAAATTGAAGAGAATATTCTACTGTTTGACATATTTTTATACCTTATTTATAGTATTCACAGTATTCACAGTATTCACAGTATTTGCAGTATTTAAAGTATTTACAATTATTATAGGACGTACAATGCTTTCATTAGAGATAAGATTTCACATTTATGTGTAACTTGTTATTGTATTTAATAATTTTTAAATCTGCACACACTTTGGTAAACAGATTTTTCTACACTACCAATATTTGTTGATTTTGTACGTGTGTGATCACTGAAATCAATCTAGCTGATGAAAAGCTTACTGTTCCTACATATTCAATAATAAGTTTATGTAAACTTCGTAAATGTACTAATACAACAACCCTTAAAATACTATACGTAATTTTTTTTTAAAAGTTACTAATATTGTGTTAACTTTACGCATTCAAGACCAGAACAGTGTGAAAGGAAAGTCCAACATAATCTACTTTATAAAACATTGATTTTACGTTAAGGTGACTAATAATATGATGATCTAAAGTTCTCCTAATTTTTATTATGCATTATAAATAATATTTTTGCAATTTTGCAATAAAAAATATCATGTGATCATTTTAGTCCCTTTAACGATAATTAGATAGATAGATAGATAACTAGATAGATAATTAGTTAGTTACCCTAATTTCTCACAATAGAGAAGTTGGTGAAGCCGAAATTCTGACTGATGTACTGAATGCCCTTATTGGATCATCGTATTAAAGTAACGCGTTATAAAGGCTAAAAGAGCTGCTTCCACATAATTATTTATTGCATCTTTAAATTGTATTCTAGCTCTCTCGTCACACAAAGAATTTTTACCAAGCCATAGAGAGATTTATGGAATAACTTACTTAGCCTTACTTATACTTATGTGCTTGTTAACATTGGCACTAGAAATATATGGAGCTGCGATACAAATTTCAATGGGCTTTAAACCATTTCTATAATTCTTGAAATTCATAGTAGTTTTTACTCATATTTTCTCTACCTGCTGGTAATATCTTGTTGATCAAAGCACCCTGAGTCTAAGAGATGGTGTTAATACTAATATTACTCGTGACGTCACGCCCACCTGACGTTGTCTGCACTTGAGTGAAAGGGTGTCGTTTCATTTCTTTAACTACTATTGTGTTTTTTAATTAGGTAAATCTATTATCTAAAAATACAAAAAAAAAAATATATCATTCCGCCACTAGGGCGCAAAGTACGAACAAAAGTACCCAAATGGTATGAGTAATATACGTTAGTGCTTAAGTTGCGTTTACTGCTTTCTTACTTAAAGCATGTAGTAAATTGTGACTTTTCACCCTTGGGCTGCACTTTGCATTTTTTTACTCCAAGATTGAAAAATCGTAGACGTGATGCGGGCATGTATACGTTAAACAACCGCACCCCTTGGGCACTCAAGTTCATTCTTTGCAGTTTGCATGCTATATACGTAGTGTGCAACTTTCTCTTCTCAACTGTACACTGAGCTATTATTGATGCTCTACGGCAGGAAATAAAGAGAACTTTAATGATGTAACATTTTTACCACCGCCTGTAGTGCATACATGATTTGCGGCGCAACTGAGATGGGAAAATGTTTTCTTTTGTTACGTTGCACAGTGGGATAAACTGATATTTTTCGTTTCAAAACTATGTAAACTTCCTTAGAAGAAATATTTTTTCATGAAAAATTTTGGATCTTATANCCGGGCTGCTGTAACCGCTGCTTCTAAACTGGTCCTCTTGCCTCTGGTTGGATCCTCAACTTCTTGATTTTAAATCGTTGCGTTTTCGCGGCACTGCACTATGTGTGCTTCTCGGCGGAATTTTTTGAAACGCGTATAACAAAAGTAAAAAAAAAAAATTCCGACTCTTACCGTACCCAACACTTAGTACCAAAACTGTTACGTAGAAAAGATATTGGTAAGGAGGTGCTTCACGAGAATGATCAACACTTATTACTTCAAGGACCTTTATTCAAGATACCGTAATCATAGGCAAGATAGCGCGTATGCTCCCTTGAAAGGCTCGTCGTGTACTCCCCGAATAGACTCTCTCCTTGCTCGCACTTCCCTCCCCTTGGCCCTAGGGCCCTTCGTTATGAGGTTTGAGGAGAGGGAGCGTAGAGTCTCACTCATACTACCGTACGTTACAATACTTGATAATTATAATCATATAAAAATAGAGAAACGATGAATTGCGATTATGTCATGGATGCTTTTAAATTATTACGTGCTTGTTTTACTCTTAATCGGATTCTATTTTTGTGTCACTTATATCAGCATCGTTCTTCCTGTAAATGTTTATAATTGCATTATTGACATTGGTTAATAATTATCATGAATAATCCTTTTCATGGCTATTTTCGTTTATTTCTAACAAATATTTTATTTTTCAATAACCTTGCAAAGATAAATTATATTATTGATTTGATTACATTTGCATAATAATCAGTCTATCTTACCATTACGGGTATTAAAATTCATTAAACAGAGTAATACTAAATTCTAAAATATTGCTTTAATACAATAGTAAAGAGACAAAACAGTCCATTTTTTACTTTACATTAGGTATTCAAAATAATAGCCATATAAGATGTACTAAGTGGCAACATTTTATTGAAAAGTATTCATCGCTTGTGTAATTAAAGTGATCAAAAAAGTATCATATAATTTACTACTGTATAATTCAAGACGTAATTTTAATCAAATGTAAGATATCATTAAAGTTTTGTGATGATGTACACAAGTGTTTAAAAGTATTTTTAAGAAGATAGTAAATGAATTTCAACTGTATTCTCGGTTTGAAACAAGATAAAATTGTTTAGTTTAAATTTTATAATTAGTACAATTGAATCTATTTTTTAATTAAAAAATAAAATAATTGTTTGGCTTAGTGAATATAACAAGTTTAAGATACTGCACAAAAAATGACAAATTCATTATGTAATCTTTTTTTTCCCCTAGCGTATAATACAACTGTTATTAGAGTTTCTGATGTAATTACTACATTTACATGAAGAAATAGGATATGACGATTTTTTAACAATGGTAATATATAATATTATGCCTGTATTGATTTTTGAAATTTATTACTTGTTGACTGTCTCTAATTTTATTTAATATTACACTGAAATTCACAAGTTTAAAAAGAACTTTGTAGATGCTAAGTAAGTGATTTTACTTACTGTGATCACATGAATCCACTTAAGTCTTGAACGTTTTAATGATTCGCCTTTAGCCGTTGACTTTGTTCAATGTACTCTAATGAAATGATAGGGTCTGTCATGTAAACTGCCCTATTAAAAACGTCCAGAATTGTAAGCTTCCTGCTTATTTGTCGTGCGTGTGCAGTCCAATTTCTGCGATAATACTTGTGCCAGCTTTCACTACAATCTTCGGAAAAATATGCTAAAGGTAAAGAGAACTTTTACACCATCTCACAACGATAAGCAAGCAATTTGTGTAATGTGGGGCTCATTTTTGCCCAGGGACAACATTCGTAATACTTTTCATTTTCACCAGCGTTTCATCTAGTTCAAGAACTTCAGAAAATTTTTCTGGTTCCGCTAAGCATTTTCGAGCAACGTTACCGTTTGTAGTGGTACCATGCCCTTGAAGGACTTGGTCAACTCGAACCTTGAACTTTTCGTATATTCTATTTTGTACAATTTGAGTTCGCTCATCTGCCTTTTGTGGAATAATATGGATATTACTATGCAAACTAATTTAGTTAGGTTACTGATGTGACACTTCATTTTTCTTAACAATTAAAAATATGAACTTTTTTGCCAGACGTAATAGCTATATTTGACAAAAACCAACTTTGTTCATGATCAATAATATTAACTTTTAAGAATTCTTTGGATATACAATTATATTTCTAAAGAAACATTGTAAATTTAAGTCTTCTAACACAGTTATTCATTAAAATATCCAATAGCAATCAATTTTGGACTTCATGTGGAAAACCCAATCATATGTGCATGCTAACTCAATTACTCAAAACGTTGGTATGTGTGTTTTTACATGAATATCTATGAGTAAATGATAGTTATTTACATTCAAACGATTGGTCAAACTTGGAAGGTACAACCTTAAGGACACATCAAATGCAACTGAGTGACAAACTTGTCCGATTGTTTGGATTTTTATTTAAAATTAAAAATTGTATTGTATTACTTGAAATAAGTGATAAGCCCTGCTGTGTAAGGTCTGAAAAAAGTAAAATTTTTTTTTATATTTTTTGTGCGATAATGTGGCCTAATTATTACAATTACGTTTTGCAATTTACATTAGAAAGTAATATTTCGTATCCTTTATTTAGTTACACACGAAAGATACACATTAACTACAGTCACTGCATGTGCTATGGACTAGCGAAAAGAAGAGTTTTTCAATTTATATTTCACCTTTAATATTAGCGTTAATCGTCCATGTTAGCAAAGGAAGTCTGTATGATTTGTGAGTAAGATTTTCAAAAGCTTTTATTTCAGCATGTAGAAGACCAGGGCCAAGCTCCATAAATGATTCATAAATGGGATGAAAATCGGTTGATACATCTTTATCGAATTGAGAATTAGTGCAAAAGCAAATATTGCATCTACATGTAGCTTTGCTTCCTACCATTGCGTTTACACATTTTCCGTCTAGTAATGTAACAAAAACCTTGAATGACACTTCTGCTTCTTCTCCATTATCTAACTGAAATGCATATGATGTGAGTGTGGATATTTCACGGTTAAACGATTATACTCTGTAACTATAGACTCCAGGAATTCCTTCTCTAATGCAATTCGTACTGGTCTACAGAATTTATAACTCTGTAGGCTCGGATTCTCCCATGTGCAATTAGCTGTAACAAAATAATTTAGTATTTGTATTACAAAAATAATCTACGATAATTCCTAAATTTAGTGCTGAAACAGTGGTTTGTATTGACCAAGCATCATAATGTATTAAGGATGCCCGATGATTAGACGTTGCCCTCACTTCAAATAGTATAAAACATATATTCAAAGAGATTAAATGACAAAGTGATAAGGCAGATATTAAGATATGAGTATAGTTTTCCAGACCCAACAAATTTTTCTCGTATAAAATTTTTTGCATTGTTCACGCAAGATATTATCGATTATATAAAATTTACTACTTCTGTAGAAATACTTATATTCCCAACTAAAATTACTCTAAATGAGGCCTTCTTTAAATCATGAAATTTTTTATGACATATTATTTACTGTGCAAACGATACAAACGATAAACAATCAATTTACTTACCACTAGATCTACTTTGTAGTTGAACAATGAGCATACTAGAAACAAACAAAGATTGCAGAGGATCTTGATTAATAACATTTAAATTGGTATAGCCTTGCTGTGGGTTACAATGACCAGCAGAGCTATCAAACCCAAGTGTCAAAGTTAGCTGCAAGTTTTGTAAGTCCTGTTTGCTCCCAGAAGTTGCTACTGCAGAACATAGTTGTTGCGCTGTTTTATTTAAAATATCCTGGAGAGAAACGTGAATTTCAACTTCTGTATGTACATGTCATAGGGTAATAAGAGGCAATTCTTCATCTCTTTTTGTATCATAGAGGAGAAGAGTAAATATTACATTTTCTAATACGCAAATCCTTGACTAGAGCTACATACGACTTATTACTAAAATCATGTTCACAGTAAAACGCAAGAGCCGATGTAGGAGAATGCCTGTATTCAGCAATTTCAGTACTTGGCGGTACAGTATGATCTTCAACTTTCGTCTCTTCTATATAGTAATCTGTTCTACTCATTTCTTTATGAGTATCATTTTTAGCAAGATAAATTTGGCATAACTTCACTGCTAATGTCAACAATTCCATATTATATTTGACACAATCTAACACTTCGTAGCCTCGCCTATAAAAGGTGCTCGAACTGGCCATTTCTGTTTCAATACGTGGTCGTCCTCCTTTACCAGCACCCTTCTTCGCTGTTGGGGGACGTCCTTTCAAAACTTTTTTCTGTCTACTATCATATAAAGTTAATATACCGACTAATTTACAGATGATCTCACTTCAGTATATGTTAATTAATAATCAGTTTTCATATTATTTACGTTTATAACAATATTAATTGAATGCAAACTAAGAGAACACAGTTTCAACTAAAAATCTTTATCGTAATATTATCTAATTCTTACATGTATTTTTCCCTCACTATACGCATGTCATTGAAATAAAGTTGTGCTTGCTTAGTTTTTCTAATGACCAGTTTCGTTCATAAACTCATTTCATCACGTTAAATTATGTGTTCAATAAATCATTGAAATGAAGTAGTCAGTGGATCAAAAAATGTAAATGATTTACTGAATTTTCGGAAACTATTTATGAACATATAAGTTCCATTTCATAGGCACGAGATGTTCTTTCGTTATATAATCAAAAGTGATTACAATAAATTTTATTGTGATTCATTTTATTTTGTAAAGCATTTTTATTGAGCATTTGCAATTTTTTCCATTAAAACACACATCAAACTGTTGATTAACAGAATTATTTGTAGATCATTTAAGTTTTTAAAAAATACAATTTTTCTATAAGGGCTCAAGATCGACATAAGGAGTCCCAAGATATTTCGATGACATGCAGCTTTGACTTAAAACAACAAAAGTAAAAATTTCTTACATACAAATAGTACTTACTGCAGCTTATATCAACGTAAGCTTAAATATTTTTAGTGCGAAGTCACACAAAGTACAAATCGTAATCACTAAAATAAAAATCTATAAACACATTCAACAGCGATTCTGTTTAGCTCATATTCTTTCTCATTCACAAAATATCGATGTGTAAGGAATATAAATAAAATCGAATAGGATATTGTAATTGAGTCGTTAAACTGCAAATATTTAAGGTATACTTATATTTGTTTAAGTTATATACGTTTCTGTAAGCCCAAATGTGCACAAGTAAGTTTATGGCAAGACTAATTGTCATCACAATTAATATTTTACCAGGGTAACGTTGCGGTTAAGGTTCTTTTTTACTTGTAATTGTAGCTCTTTAACTTTCAGCATTAGGAAAATCAAAGAATAAATGTACTTTTCTGAATTTAATAGACTGATGAAAACGTTCACTCTCCATGCAATAAATGTGATTTGTTAAGTTTCCTACGATATTTTAAATAATTGTTGAACCTATCGGCAGCAACTATATGATCCGAGCACCAAGACAATACACAATACTTACTTGCTGGTATTTACTAATCACTTATATCCACAATAAAAACTCTTCTACTTAGCACACACATTTCATGACTGTCCTACCGGAATACTTTTTTCTTCTTACGTTTGATAAAACAAAACCTTTTGAGAGTTCTCAAAATCTATTTGGCACGTATCCTTAAATTCTGCCATAAGTATGTGTAATACAGACAGTAGACTAGAGCTCACAACAGTAAGCCCCGAATACGTAAATTATGAGAATCAATAGAATAAGTTTGTTTGGAATGCGTGGACTGAATAAAGCAAGGATGGTAATGCACTTTGCTTGAGTAGGACCAAGGATGGTAATGCACTCACCTATTTTGACACCCAGTGTAATACGCAAATAAGTGTACCTCCGTGTCAAGGCCTAGTAACTAAAGCTATAAGCCATGTAACTGTGCCCTGCTTAATCTATCGCTGCATATAAAAATAATATTGAAAAAAAAACAAAAAAGATTTTTCAAAACACGAAAAAAGTTTCCAAATACCACATGAGTATATAGGTATTGCGTTTACACATTTTCCGTCTAGTAATGTAACAAAAACCTTGAATGACACTTCTGCTTCTTCTCCATTATCTAACTGAAATGCATATGATGTGAGTGTGGATATTTCACGGTTAAACGATTATACTCTGTAACTATAGACTCCAGGAATTCCTTCTCTAATGCAATTCGTACTGGTCTACAGAATTTATAACTCTGTAGGCTCGGATTCTCCCATGTGCAATTAGCTGTAACAAAATAATTTAGTATTTGTATTACAAAAATAATCTACGATAATTCCTAAATTTAGTGCTGAAACAGTGGTTTGTATTGACCAAGCATCATAATGTATTAAGGATGCCCGATGATTAGACGTTGCCCTCACTTCAAATAGTATAAAACATATATTCAAAGAGATTAAATGACAAAGTGATAAGGCAGATATTAAGATATGAGTATAGTTTTCCAGACCCAACAAATTTTTCTCGTATAAAATTTTTTGCATTGTTCACGCAAGATATTATCGATTATATAAAATTTACTACTTCTGTAGAAATACTTATATTCCCAACTAAAATTACTCTAAATGAGGCCTTCTTTAAATCATGAAATTTTTTATGACATATTATTTACTGTGCAAACGATACAAACGATAAACAATCAATTTACTTACCACTAGATCTACTTTGTAGTTGAACAATGAGCATACTAGAAACAAACAAAGATTGCAGAGGATCTTGATTAATAACATTTAAATTGGTATAGCCTTGCTGTGGGTTACAATGACCAGCAGAGCTATCAAACCCAAGTGTCAAAGTTAGCTGCAAGTTTTGTAAGTCCTGTTTGCTCCCAGAAGTTGCTACTGCAGAACATAGTTGTTGCGCTGTTTTATTTAAAATATCCTGGAGAGAAACGTGAATTTCAACTTCTGTATGTACATGTCATAGGGTAATAAGAGGCAATTCTTCATCTCTTTTTGTATCATAGAGGAGAAGAGTAAATATTACATTTTCTAATACGCAAATCCTTGACTAGAGCTACATACGACTTATTACTAAAATCATGTTCACAGTAAAACGCAAGAGCCGATGTAGGAGAATGCCTGTATTCAGCAATTTCAGTACTTGGCGGTACAGTATGATCTTCAACTTTCGTCTCTTCTATATAGTAATCTGTTCTACTCATTTCTTTATGAGTATCATTTTTAGCAAGATAAATTTGGCATAACTTCACTGCTAATGTCAACAATTCCATATTATATTTGACACAATCTAACACTTCGTAGCCTCGCCTATAAAAGGTGCTCGAACTGGCCATTTCTGTTTCAATACGTGGTCGTCCTCCTTTACCAGCACCCTTCTTCGCTGTTGGGGGACGTCCTTTCAAAACTTTTTTCTGTCTACTATCATATAAAGTTAATATACCGACTAATTTACAGATGATCTCACTTCAGTATATGTTAATTAATAATCAGTTTTCATATTATTTACGTTTATAACAATATTAATTGAATGCAAACTAAGAGAACACAGTTTCAACTAAAAATCTTTATCGTAATATTATCTAATTCTTACATGTATTTTTCCCTCACTATACGCATGTCATTGAAATAAAGTTGTGCTTGCTTAGTTTTTCTAATGACCAGTTTCGTTCATAAACTCATTTCATCACGTTAAATTATGTGTTCAATAAATCATTGAAATGAAGTAGTCAGTGGATCAAAAAATGTAAATGATTTACTGAATTTTCGGAAACTATTTATGAACATATAAGTTCCATTTCATAGGCACGAGATGTTCTTTCGTTATATAATCAAAAGTGATTACAATAAATTTTATTGTGATTCATTTTATTTTGTAAAGCATTTTTATTGAGCATTTGCAATTTTTTCCATTAAAACACACATCAAACTGTTGATTAACAGAATTATTTGTAGATCATTTAAGTTTTTAAAAAATACAATTTTTCTATAAGGGCTCAAGATCGACATAAGGAGTCCCAAGATATTTCGATGACATGCAGCTTTGACTTAAAACAACAAAAGTAAAAATTTCTTACATACAAATAGTACTTACTGCAGCTTATATCAACGTAAGCTTAAATATTTTTAGTGCGAAGTCACACAAAGTACAAATCGTAATCACTAAAATAAAAATCTATAAACACATTCAACAGCGATTCTGTTTAGCTCATATTCTTTCTCATTCACAAAATATCGATGTGTAAGGAATATAAATAAAATCGAATAGGATATTGTAATTGAGTCGTTAAACTGCAAATATTTAAGGTATACTTATATTTGTTTAAGTTATATACGTTTCTGTAAGCCCAAATGTGCACAAGTAAGTTTATGGCAAGACTAATTGTCATCACAATTAATATTTTACCAGGGTAACGTTGCGGTTAAGGTTCTTTTTTACTTGTAATTGTAGCTCTTTAACTTTCAGCATTAGGAAAATCAAAGAATAAATGTACTTTTCTGAATTTAATAGACTGATGAAAACGTTCACTCTCCATGCAATAAATGTGATTTGTTAAGTTTCCTACGATATTTTAAATAATTGTTGAACCTATCGGCAGCAACTATATGATCCGAGCACCAAGACAATACACAATACTTACTTGCTGGTATTTACTAATCACTTATATCCACAATAAAAACTCTTCTACTTAGCACACACATTTCATGACTGTCCTACCGGAATACTTTTTTCTTCTTACGTTTGATAAAACAAAACCTTTTGAGAGTTCTCAAAATCTATTTGGCACGTATCCTTAAATTCTGCCATAAGTATGTGTAATACAGACAGTAGACTAGAGCTCACAACAGTAAGCCCCGAATACGTAAATTATGAGAATCAATAGAATAAGTTTGTTNCACATAAATTGTGGCCTAAGGTATGTTTTGTATAAGTAAATACAATATAATTAAAATTTGTTTTAATAACTTTTTGAAAAAAGTTATCAAATAGAAGTATAAGTCCGTTTGTACATACAAAAGTACTTAAATTTCAAATACTCCTTTTTGTTGTATACTAAGTTTTATCTACAAATTACGTTTAGAAATCGTAGTTCTACGAAAGTTTTTTGATAAAATTTATTGTTATTATAGTTAAAACGATTCTAATGAAAATGCGCTTCAAAGACTGAATGTAGTCAATCTTTTGATGCTTTTTAAAAAATATATCGAAAACCCGTTATTGTTGCACCCAAGTATTTTCAAATATAGTAAAAACTTACGAGATGTAATCTAAATAAATAACTATTTTATTGAAATAAAACAGTTTTCTTATTTTTCTTAAACAACTTTTTTCGTTGTATATATACATATACTCACTGTGGTCATTGGCCGTAAGCCTTTAGTGTATTAATTTAAGCTCAATTATTAGGCTTATGCAGTTCAATGATGTTGAGGGCCAAGGAGATATACGCAAGATTTAACTTTCTCAGCCCAAAATACGGCATTGCAGAGCTCAACCAAGCTTTGAACGTGCAGAGCCCAGACTTTGTGCTGTGAGAGCACGGTCGCTGAGCTCCAGGGGCTCCCCTCCACAAGCTTCTACAGTTCAATGCTGCACCGTACTGTGCGCGCCCAAACTATAGGCAGCGTGGCTCTCATGCTTGTGCTTTACGAGTTCAATTCACATTTAAACTAGTGTGACACAAACTTTGATCTTAGGTTGTCGAAATACTTGTATAGTAGGAATTTAAAATGATTCGAACTCTATAAGTACACATACTTGATCTCCTTATGCTTAAAATTATTTTCCGTATAGTGAGTAGTGGTGTGCACATAAAAGAAAAAAAAACATTAGTATTTTCCGGTGATCCACGGGTACCAATACCATGGTGAGTAATAGTGAGCGTGTAAAAGAAAACAAAACTAACTACTTCCCGGTGATCTACGGGTACCAATACCGTGGCGAGTAACAATGTGTGCGTCAAAGTTAAGTGGAAGAAAAGAAAGTCGAGAGGTTTAATAAATTCGCACTTATTTTTATTTCGAAGATAAGCTCGCGTACAAGCGGTGCACCAGCGTGAAACAAGAGACCAGAGGTGAACTCTGGCTAACCGTTGACCGTTCGAGGGTGAAAAAGCACAAATTTGACTATGTCCTCGCTTCGTGGTAGACTGGGTTGTATCAAAGGTGGACACTTATTACTCAGTCTACTTTGAAGGGATATCGTCGAGTGTGTACTTCTTGGAGCCTCAGGGCCTTTTTGTTGGGAGTAGCGGACCTTGATCACGTGCTGGCTCGAAAACGACGCAGGAAAGCCTGCCAGCAAAAATCTTGGGGGAAAAGACAACAGCTGAAAATCGAATTGGCTAGAGCTGCTTTATTTCAGCCTCTTAAAAATTGGCACTTCCCACTAGCTAATTCACTTACTCCTGCCCTTCCTTTCTCTTTTACATTCATTTGAGAAAATTGAAGATATATGTAAAATAAATATGAAGATATAATACCAGCTCTTCAAAACTCATTTTTCAACAGAAAAAAAGTCAATGAAAAAGTTTCTAAAATAATTATAAATTTGTAGGTTAGGATCTCATTTTTTACATTTCTCCTTAATTTTCTGTTACTTCTTGTCATGATACCTATAAGATCCAAAAACTTTCATGAAAAAATATTTCTTCTAAGGAAGTTTACATAGGTTTAAAACGAAAAATATCAGTTTATCCCTCTGTGCGTCGGCGCAACGTACTATTTGAGTCCAAGCTTCCGCTTAATGACTCGGGACACACGCTGGGCACGTTAGTGGGATACGGGGCAAAAGTGGTAGTTTAATCTAACAACACGGTATTCGCGAAGGGGCTACGACTGTTTTATACGACTAGAACCGACTGTTGTGCAATATTCGGATGCACTTGCTCACGGCTCATCTAAGGTTGATCGATTTTACTCGGAGTGGCATACCGAAGGGTATCCCGTTTGCAATCTAGATACTACTAGCACCGTTATGGGTATGAGTACCGTTTCTAGAATTAACGTGCGGGTAGAGAGTAATTTGACTCGCAACCTGACTAGGATGTACTAATACCGTCACGAGTACTGGTATTCACGTTAATCCGATTAGTTCTTGTTGCTCTGATGATACCATTACCGTATACAGAAAATAATTTTGAGCATAAGGAGATCAAGTACGTGTGCTTATGGAGTTTAAATTATTTTGAATTTCTACTACACAAGTATTTGGACTACCTAAGATCAAAGATTGTGTCACACTAGTTCAAATGTGCATTGAACTCGTAAAGCACAAGCATGAGAGCCAAGCTGCGGATAGTTTGTGCACGCACAGTACGGTGCAGCATTGAACTGTAGAAGCTTGCGGAGGAAAGCCCCTGGAGCTCAGCAATCGTGCTCTCAGAGCACAAAGTCTGGGCTCTTTTTATGTGGATAGTATAGGTATATACTAACGTGTGTATGTTAACGTGCTGTTGTAGTGCAAGCCTTTTGTCACTTGTGTGTTTACATTAATGTGTAGTATAGTAAGACAGTCAACTACAGTTAATGATAAGAAGTGATCATTTTATAGCGACTAGATATGATATTTATATTGAAAAAAGCAACTTAAACCGTATTTTTTAAACAAATTATTCATTACACAAGAAAATATTATTTCGCCCCTACCCCTCTCCAACTTATTTATTCTTATCATTATTTAATAGAATATTGCGTTTATGAATTATTCAGTTAACTAGCTGTTTAAAAGGATCCAAGACTCTAAGATTAATATCTATTAAATCCATTTACTGTAGTAGCTTATTGAGTAACAAAATTCATGTTGGTAGTTGTGTAGTTCGAACAACTTTGGTTAAACTCATTAGATCTCGTTTTGCCCAGCACAGCACCCTCAACTAACATAAATTGTGGCCTAAGGTATGTTTTGTATAAGTAAATACAATATAATTAAAATTTGTTTTAATAACTTTTTGAAAAAAGTTATCAAATAGAAGTATAAGTCCGTTTGTACATACAAAAGTACTTAAATTTCAAACACTCCTTTTTGTTGTATACTAAGTTTTATCTACAAATTACGTTTAGAAATCGTAGTTCTACGAAAGTTTTTTGATAAAATTTATTGTTATTATAGTTAAAACGATTCTAATGAAAATGCGCTTCAAAGACTGAATGTAGTCAATCTTTTGATGCTTTTTAAAAAATATATCGAAAACCCGTTATTGTTGCACCCAAGTATTTTCAAATATAGTAAAAACTTACGAGATGTAATCTAAATAAATAACTATTTTATTGAAATAAAACAGTTTTCTTATTTTTCTTAAACAACTTTTTTCGTTGTATATATACATATACTCACTGTGGTCATTGGCCGTAAGCCTTTAGTGTATTAATTTAAGCTCAATTATTAGGCTTATGCAGTTCAATGATGTTGAGGGCCAAGGAGATATACGCAAGATTTAACTTTCTCAGCCCAAAATACGGCATTGCAGAGCTCAACCAAGCTTTGAACGTGCAGAGCCCAGACTTTGTGCTGTGAGAGCACGGTCGCTGAGCTCCAGGGGCTCCCCTCCACAAGCTTCTACAGTTCAATGCTGCACCGTACTGTGCGCGCCCAAACTATAGGCAGCGTGGCTCTCATGCTTGTGCTTTACGAGTTCAATTCACATTTAAACTAGTGTGACACAAACTTTGATCTTAGGTTGTCGAAATACTTGTATAGTAGGAATTTAAAATGATTCGAACTCTATAAGTACACATACTTGATCTCCTTATGCTTAAAATTATTTTCCGTATAGTGAGTAGTGGTGTGCACATAAAAGAAAAAAAAACATTAGTATTTTCCGGTGATCCACGGGTACCAATACCATGGTGAGTAATAGTGAGCGTGTAAAAGAAAACAAAACTAACTACTTCCCGGTGATCTACGGGTACCAATACCGTGGCGAGTAACAATGTGTGCGTCAAAGTTAAGTGGAAGAAAAGAAAGTCGAGAGGTTTAATAAATTCGCACTTATTTTTATTTCGAAGATAAGCTCGCGTACAAGCGGTGCACCAGCGTGAAACAAGAGACCAGAGGTGAACTCTGGCTAACCGTTGACCGTTCGAGGGTGAAAAAGCACAAATTTGACTATGTCCTCGCTTCGTGGTAGACTGGGTTGTATCAAAGGTGGACACTTATTACTCAGTCTACTTTGAAGGGATATCGTCGAGTGTGTACTTCTTGGAGCCTCAGGGCCTTTTTGTTGGGAGTAGCGGACCTTGATCACGTGCTGGCTCGAAAACGACGCAGGAAAGCCTGCCAGCAAAAATCTTGGGGGAAAAGACAACAGCTGAAAATCGAATTGGCTAGAGCTGCTTTATTTCAGCCTCTTAAAAATTGGCACTTCCCACTAGCTAATTCACTTACTCCTGCCCTTCCTTTCTCTTTTACATTCAAATTTTTGAGAATTTCATAATAACTTAAAATTAAAATTAAAAAAGAATACTATCAGTATTTACCAATGCTAAACACTGTTTGCTTATTTAACGGAACTCGTTACAAAAAGAGCAGTGAAAATCACTTAACAATTCAATTAATACTCAGGTAAATAAACGATAAATGTGTTACGATGTATCAATCTTATTAATATATAAAGCAAAGTCACTAAAACCGTTGTAATCGCTAGCCGCGAAAACTACTAAACTGATTTCGCTGAAATTTTGCGCACTGATTCATGATACTTCCAAGATGGTTTTGGTATAGTTCTTATCTTAAAAAATTTAATAACAATAGCAATAAATGAGCTCAAAGTTTTGCAAAAATATGCCAGCTTTTCACTTTAGTTCAGTAAAATCCGCTAGGTGGCGTCGACATAAAATTGAAGCTACCTGCAACATAATTGAATAAGTGTGGTTATAATATGCCGGAGCGACTCTATAGTGATGTAGTCAAGCTTTGTCAGTTCAACGAGCTGTATAGAGAAAGCCAATAATAGTCTTGCAGCTGGGAATCCCAGTTATGGACGACACTTTTCTTTAAGGGGGAAGGGACCTAGGTGTCCATTCACCCTGAATCTTGATGAGTGCGATCAAAAAAAAAAATAATCCCAACTGATGCCGTCTCTGCAACAATACCAGGAGACATATCTAGCCAGAGCACAATCTGCACCAACTCTTCAGAGTTGTGTGGCAGTCCCACCATCCCACCTGGTGCAGTTAGAGAATTTGTGGCTACAAATATAAGCAAGGGAAAACAGCTCTGAAGGGCACGGGCAGCCACAACGGCTACCTTCTTGGTCGTCGCGTCCCCAACGTGCTTACCCACATGTTCCCGTCTAACGATAAGCGGTTGGTTATCCGGGGAACGACCCAAAACGAGATATTCTTTGGTCAGCGGCGTTCCTCCCTCCATTACAGTCTCCGTACATCGAGACTCCCAGGGTAAGAATCAAGCAACCCGTAGCCAGCTCTTCATCATCAGATACAATAATAAAGAAAAGACTGAAAGTCTTACAACTGGCGCTTTTTAGGGCCATTATAAGTATTTACGTTCCCTACTTAACCATCAATTTCATCGATTCTTTTTAGGATCCACCTAAGTGTAAACTACCTTGCCAACAAATACATTTTTATTACCATTTCCGGAAGCGATTTGTCGACTAAAAGAATACATTAACTAAAGACGGGCACTATTAAACCAAGTCAGCCATTTACTAGCAGACGTCACCTGCGGAGTTGTTCTTCGCAAGCCTGGAAAACCCGGTGACCGATGACCCTATACTACCCTCTCGACTCTAAGCATTCAACCAAGAATCACTGATCCTCTCCAAGGTCTGCGTTGGGCAAACCTCTAACAGCCATGAAGGTAAAGAAACTTGAGCCAACGGGGCAGCCTCCACTGGACAAGTATCACTAACCAATCTCCCCATCTAAGATCACCAAAACAACTGCTTTAAAAAATAGCCGTTTTCGTGAATTACACGGGAGGAACTGTTAATCAATGGCTTCTTATGGCCACCGATTATTTTATGGCATAAAGAACGCACGGTACTTTTCAGCATAATTATTTTTTTGAATTTTTATACCTTATAATTTTACCAAATAAGCTATATTAATTTCGAAAAAATATGTTTTGAAAAAGAAGATTTTCGTTCTGAGATGTATCAGGAATATGTGTGAAATTTCTAACTAAAAATATTTCACATTACATGTCAACATACTGCGGTGTTTTATTTACGCTTCAAAGACTGAATGTAGTCAATGTTTTGATGCTTTTTAAAAAATATATCGAAAACCCGTTATTGTTGCACCCAAGTATTTTCAAATATAGTAAAAACTTACGAGATGTAATCTAAATAAATAACTATTTTATTGAAATAAAACAGTTTTCTTATTTTTCTTAAACAACTTTTTTCGTTGTATATATACATATACTCACTGTGGTCATTGGCCGTAAGCCTTTAGTGTATTAATTTAAGCTCAATTATTAGGCTTATGCAGTTCAATGATGTTGAGGGCCAAGGAGATATACGCAAGATTTAACTTTCTCAGCCCAAAATACGGCATTGCAGAGCTCAACCAAGCTTTGAACGTGCAGAGCCCAGACTTTGTGCTGTGAGAGCACGGTCGCTGAGCTCCAGGGGCTCCCCTCCACAAGCTTCTACAGTTCAATGCTGCACCGTACTGTGCGCGCCCAAACTATAGGCAGCGTGGCTCTCATGCTTGTGCTTTACGAGTTCAATTCACATTTAAACTAGTGTGACACAAACTTTGATCTTAGGTTGTCGAAATACTTGTATAGTAGGAATTTAAAATGATTCGAACTCTATAAGTACACATACTTGATCTCCTTATGCTTAAAATTATTTTCCGTATAGTGAGTAGTGGTGTGCACATAAAAGAAAAAAAAACATTAGTATTTTCCGGTGATCCACGGGTACCAATACCATGGTGAGTAATAGTGAGCGTGTAAAAGAAAACAAAACTAACTACTTCCCGGTGATCTACGGGTACCAATACCGTGGCGAGTAACAATGTGTGCGTCAAAGTTAAGTGGAAGAAAAGAAAGTCGAGAGGTTTAATAAATTCGCACTTATTTTTATTTCGAAGATAAGCTCGCGTACAAGCGGTGCACCAGCGTGAAACAAGAGACCAGAGGTGAACTCTGGCTAACCGTTGACCGTTCGAGGGTGAAAAAGCACAAATTTGACTATGTCCTCGCTTCGTGGTAGACTGGGTTGTATCAAAGGTGGACACTTATTACTCAGTCTACTTTGAAGGGATATCGTCGAGTGTGTACTTCTTGGAGCCTCAGGGCCTTTTTGTTGGGAGTAGCGGACCTTGATCACGTGCTGGCTCGAAAACGACGCAGGAAAGCCTGCCAGCAAAAATCTTGGGGGAAAAGACAACAGCTGAAAATCGAATTGGCTAGAGCTGCTTTATTTCAGCCTCTTAAAAATTGGCACTTCCCACTAGCTAATTCACTTACTCCTGCCCTTCCTTTCTCTTTTACATTCAAATTTTTGAGAATTTCATAATAACTTAAAATTAAAATTAAAAAAGAATACTATCAGTATTTACCAATGCTAAACACTGTTTGCTTATTTAACGGAACTCGTTACAAAAAGAGCAGTGAAAATCACTTAACAATTCAATTAATACTCAGGTAAATAAACGATAAATGTGTTACGATGTATCAATCTTATTAATATATAAAGCAAAGTCACTAAAACCGTTGTAATCGCTAGCCGCGAAAACTACTAAACTGATTTCGCTGAAATTTTGCGCACTGATTCATGATACTTCCAAGATGGTTTTGGTATAGTTCTTATCTTAAAAAATTTAATAACAATAGCAATAAATGAGCTCAAAGTTTTGCAAAAATATGCCAGCTTTTCACTTTAGTTCAGTAAAATCCGCTAGGTGGCGTCGACATAAAATTGAAGCTACCTGCAACATAATTGAATAAGTGTGGTTATAATATGCCGGAGCGACTCTATAGTGATGTAGTCAAGCTTTGTCAGTTCAACGAGCTGTATAGAGAAAGCCAATAATAGTCTTGCAGCTGGGAATCCCAGTTATGGACGACACTTTTCTTTAAGGGGGAAGGGACCTAGGTGTCCATTCACCCTGAATCTTGATGAGTGCGATCAAAAAAAAAAATAATCCCAACTGATGCCGTCTCTGCAACAATACCAGGAGACATATCTAGCCAGAGCACAATCTGCACCAACTCTTCAGAGTTGTGTGGCAGTCCCACCATCCCACCTGGTGCAGTTAGAGAATTTGTGGCTACAAATATAAGCAAGGGAAAACAGCTCTGAGGGGCACGGGTATCCACAA
>NW_019380198.1:187491-209614 GCF_000648655.2 Copidosoma floridanum | reverse complement strand
AGTGCCTATTATAAAAAAAATTTTTGTTCTATACGAATACAGTAATTCATTTTCTTAGTATTATATTCTTTTCAAAATTATTTATTCGTGATTCGAGTGGTTTTTTGATTCAAGGAAGTTTCTTCCATAGTTTGTGGGGAAAATTTGAGAGAAATGACAGGAACGCTAATGTGGAAAGTAAAGCTAGCAACTCTTTTTCTAATGTGGATGTACTCATATACGTGCTTTTACGCACACCTTATCCCCTCTTTCTTAATTTATGTAAAATTTAATTTGTGGGTCTATTTGAAAATTCGATAGGTTTTTCTTAAAGTAATCTTTTGTACCCAATAAGTTAGGTGATTCCTACAAATCATATAAATGACATTCAATGTAATTTTTTCATATCGTTACATCATAAATATTAATTTTTTTTAATGAATCATGTATAAAATATTGGTACAGTCAGACGAGCTGCAATGTTCGTGGATATTTCTTATGCTATTTTAACATGCACTTGCCGTTTGAATAATATCTGTCAAAAAATCCATGCGTAAAGAACGTTCTAAAGGATCATTCACTGGCATGTAATACAACCCTATTAAAGAAAACTATATTACAGGATGATTTTTCTCAATTTTTTATGTACAATTATATTTTAGGTATTAAATATGGACGAGAAACAAGTATGGGATCGTACGTGATAAATGTGAGCGTGACGTTACAGATGTCATCAGCGTAGACAATAGAATATTGTTCTAAAATAACGGAAAGATTAGATAAAAGTGCACAGTCTTGGACTGGCAAGCCTATAGATTATTTTTATTGTATTGCTCTGAAATGTATTGTTTATAATCATTAACTCATTACATATTAGTTAAAATCACACCCAATCAACGTAGGTATACTTATTTCCACGATAATTGCAGTACCTTTGTACACAATATTGCTTCATAGAAGGTATTGTTATACTAAAAATTATATTGCTTCCCATATAATTTTATCGAAGTATAACTTCGTAGTTGGGTACCCAAGCACCTACTGTCCACTGGTTTTTTAAATAAATTTAATAGAAGAAACATTAAAAATGTCAGATATTACAAAAATTATTTTAGAAACACTTCTAATTTGTTTCAGTTAAACTATGTTAAAGGTGTGTCTCGAACATAATTTTTAATAGTTGAATTGTAAGGCACAAGTATCACATACATTTAATAACACTAACAGCCTCATAACATTTGTCATATGTAATGACCCAAACGACGGAAGCCAGAGGTCAAAAGCTAGTGGTTGATTGATTGGTGATAAATAATAAACGTTATGAGTAGAGAAATGATTAAAATGATATACACCTTGTTTTACTAAAAAAATCTGTTTTCTTTAGAAGTGTGTCTTTTTTAAAAATTAGACTATTGAGGCACTTTTTGCAATAAACTCTGTGAAATAAGACCAGTTTTGATAGATTTTTAGCAGAACCTACCTGATATCTCTGATAAGTTCATCTCGTAATTTAAAATTAAAAATGCCTGTAAGGAGATCTTTGATAACATGTTTCTTCGTAAGAAATACTGTCAAATAAAATTTTTAGCAGTGTCTAGCTGATGATAAGCATCCCTTATTGCCCTTTGTGAGCGTCTACCGGGTAAGAATGTTTGATGAAGCTAAGGCAACTATAGTTAGTACATAGTTTTATCAGAACTTCAGCTATCAACTCTGATAAGCTCGTTTTGAAACCAAACGTCAAAGTTTTCTGTGCAGAAATTTTTGATAACTTTTTGTCTTTGTGTTAAATTTTGTTAAATGAAACATTTTTTTGCTGATTTTTAGCTATGCCCCAGTAATATCTCTGATAAACTTTACTCGAGACCTATCACCAATGTCTTAGGGATCTTTAATCACAATTTACTTTAAGATAATCACTACCAAATAAAATGAGCTCGTGTAGATTTTCAGCGCTCCCTAGCTGATAATTCTGATAAAATTAGATCGTGGACTTAAGTCAACATTGTCTGCACGGGGATCTCTGACAATTTTTTTTCGTAGGAGAAACATTGAAACGACTGTAGTTTGCGCAAAAATTTAGGTACAATCCAGCTGATATTACCGATAAGCTTTCCCTACGGCCCAACTTCAAAGTTTGCGTGAGGATCATGCATATCGTGTTACTTATGGAGCAACACGGTCAAAAAACTTTAGCTCTTGTAAATTTTTCAGCAATGTTTATCTGACAGTAATTGTGGCAAAGTAACACGTTGTCGAAAATTCCTGCACGGAGAATACTGACAATGGATCTCTATTTAAGCTTATCTAAGATATAAGCTGGGCATGGCTGAAAATCTGCATGAATAAGTTTTATTTAACAATATATACCACTAAGACGAAAAAGTTATTAAAGACTTCTAAACAGAAAACTTTAACGTTTGGTTTCAAAACGAGCTTATCAGAGTTGATAGCTAAAGCTCTGATAAAACTATGCACTAAATAAAGCTGCCTAAGCCTTATCAAACATCTTCACTTAGTAAACGTTCACAATCGGCCTTTAGGGATGCTCATCATCAGCTTGACACTGCTAAAAATTTTATTTGACAGTGTTTCTTGCGAAGATACATGTTATCAAAGATCTCCTTACAGGCGTTTTTAATTTTAAATTACGAGTTGATCTTATTAGAGATATCGGGTAGGTTCTGCTCAAAATCTATCAAAACTGGTCTTATTTCACAGAGTTTATTGCAAAAAGTGCCTCAATAGTCTAATTTTTAAAAAAGACACACTTCTAAAGAAAACAGATTTTTTTAGTAAAACAAGGTGTATATCATTTTAATCATTTTTCTACTCATAACGTTTATTATTTATCACCAATCAATCAACCACTAGCTTTTGACCTCTGGCTTCCGTCGTTTGTGTCGTTACATATGACAAATGTTATGAGGCTTTTAGTGTCAATAAATCTATGTAATAGTTGTGCCTTACAATTTAACTATTAAAAATTAGAAATTCAAAAGAATGACTCCCTTGGAGAAGGACTCCATGATAGGACGAAATATTGATAAGTGTATAAATAAAAAAATTTTCACTTGATAAATCAAGTGGTGTTTTATTGTTGATGTTAGCCCTAAAAAATATTAAAAGTTTTGTTCGAGAAACACCTATAACATAGCTTAACTCATACAAATTACAAATGTTTCTAAAATAATTTTTGCGGCATCCAACATTTTAAATAATTTTTTATATTTAATTAATTCATAAATATAACAACTTAGGGAGGCTCTCTTTCCCTAGTATCACCAAACAAGATGTATGCCATTATATAGTTTCGTTTTTGCTGAAACTAACGGTGCCCTCATTTATACCCTTTATCGATCAAAACCTGAAGAAATGAGCGCTTGAAGTAAGCTCTTCTAACAAGAGTGATTATTGCAAGCATAGTAAACATAACGATTGGCGGCCTTAATCGAAAGTATCGGGCATTACAAGTATTTATGGATTGTAGGTCTTAGCTTTATCCAAATTCAAATGCTAAAGAAAGTTAAATGACGGCTTACATTTTTAACTTTATTAACACCTTCACATTGATATAATATGAAAACATTTGGGAGATATTCATTGTCAATGAAAATAAATATATGCAATATATCAAAGCTGACCTTGTTTACTTAAGTCATATATAAGTTGCATATATTGTCATATTTAAAAGTAAATAGAACACAACAAATATTGATGTTGGTATTCCTACCAACTCCTTTAGTTTGTTATCTATCTGAATTTGAGATATTTTTATTATAATGTTTATCACAAAGTAACGAGTTGTCAAAGATCTTTTTCCGGGAAACTTTGACAATGGGCCTTAACTGAAGCTCATCAAACATATCAGATGGGCTTTGTTAAAAATTTTATTTGACAGTGAGTCTCCTAAAGAAACATGTAATTAAAGATTTCCATGCGGGAAACTTCGACGATAGGGATTCAGTGAAGTTACACGTAAAAAACTTGGGAATATTGTCAGTCCACCTTGGGTTACTTATATTGCAATAAAATTTCCACTTGAAAATCAGTGACATGTGCACACTTTGGGTCAACAACCTAGTCAAAAAGTAGTATCCTGCTTGTTACATTTGGAAAACCAGACTGAGGTGGTCAATGGCACCATGACTAGCAGATGGAATAAAGCTGATACTCAGTTACTGAATCATAATGCTTTGTACAATTGATAAGCTTACATAAGTATGACACTTTAAAAATAGAATGAAATCATGAGCTATCAAAATAAACTAAAATAAGTTATTGGGTTTCAGAATTTGACATAAAGTATCATTATATTATCATTTATTAAATCATAATAGTTGTGATACTGATAAATCTTAACAAAGTCCTTATAACTTGAAAATTACATGTTTTTATCATTGTTTAAAAGAAAAGTTGTTAACACAAAAGAACTGTTATGTATTGTTGTAGATAGTTAGTTGTCTAGCAGAACTTGATCTCATCTCTGGAAGTTAGCATTTAGTGCCACAAGAAAAGGTTCAAAATAACGTAAGATCCACAAATAGTAGGTTTTGTAAAGTAGGGTCAGCTTATCTATTTGAATGAGAATAATTGTGACACCTAATATTAATAAACCTATAGAAGTGTTTTTTTGGCTATCAATAATTGAACAATCTCAAAGCTAATTAATAATCGTTTAACTACTATAAGCACCTTCTTATTCAAAAGGCTATTCTTTCTTACCTAGATCGACATAGATCTACCATACAAGACAATAATGCCAATGAGCTACGCTAATACTGACTAAACAAGAATAGTCTTACATCGCACTTATTAATAGTCAAGAATGGTATATGTACTTGACATTACCCTTTCCAATCGTATCTCTGTACATCAAACGAGCTTTATTCATTGGCTGTACCACGCTGCGTTTCCCGTCAAACTAAAATTCACAGAGTTGGTGACTGAAATAATTATTTTCTCAGCGCACATTTGGGACTTGCGCTATTTCTAACTTTTGTTCAGGAAGGTATAAACTATAACATGTTAAAATTTCAGAACACTTTATTGGGAACCACAATCCCATTGATTTGGTGCAGGGTCTCTTTCGTAAAATATATAGCTATTAACAGCTATTTCTTCTGCATATTAATTCTACATGATTATAGCTTTCTTGTAGTCACTTATAGATGTTGTTGTAAGAATTAATAGCGGTAAATACAGCTATAATTTATAGTTAAAATTATACCTAAAAATTTTTGACTGAGTTTTACCCTCAGAATTTTAGCTACAGTTTTAGTTCCGATAGCTATAAACAGCTACTTTTTTAGGTAATATTCAGACATGAATAGGTACATTTGAATTAATTAAAGCTAATAATGTAGCCTATTATAGCTGTAAATACAGCTATGAATAATAGATAAAATAATATTAAAAAATTTTTAGACTGAGGGGATAATAAATTTTTCATGTAATTTCTAGTTATGGGATTGTTACCTTAGATCTTAGGAAAAATCGTACCTGATGGCCACATACAGTAAATATTTTGATAAGAATATGCCTTCATGACTCCATAATTATTTTATTAAAAATATTTTATAATGATGTATATTCATAAAACAGAGACGTAAAAACGGATTATTGGCAGCCAAATGCAAAACATTTTTTTTTACCATCCAAAATGTGATTAAGTGTTAATTAAGATTCTTTTAAAATTCCTTAATACTTTCTTACGACCTGAGAGTATTTTTAGTATTTTTTTTCATGAAAAAGTTTACTGTAACTTTCATAATACAGTATTACATAACATTGCTTAAGGAATACCAAAAGAACTCTTTATTCACTTTAGTAAGAATTCTTTTAGTTTTTTTTTTTTTCAATAATATAAGAATCTCAAAAGAATTTTCTTAATAGGGTAGTTTTCTCAAAGAATTTTTTTATAGTAAAGATCTGCGTATTGAGAGTTTACCACTCGCTTGCCTCGTTTAGAGTCGCTACGGTTGCCATCAGTTATTCTTTCCACCCTTCTTTTCTTATACACATAACCATTTTTGTACATGTAACGTTTGGCTATCCTTAAAATATTTGTAACTCTAAGATATTTTTAGCCCTTTTATTTTATTTTCATTTTTATTTTCTATTTTTTTTACTTCATCACTTAAAAATAACATTAAATACGCATAAAAGTCAGACACATTAAGAAAATATTATTTTCAGTTACGTAGCATGGTCCTTTCAATTCGGACATTGCAACAGTTTGAAAGACGGCCACCACTGGCAATAGTTGGAGTCACTGAATCGGAGATGATGTATGGAAGTAAGTGACAATTTATCATTAATAATTTATTCTCACAAATCTATTAAGTTAAAAGACGTTTATACAAGTAATTATGAATTTCCTATTGTCAGTAATAACCTTCTCCACTTTTCTTACAAAAAATATATAACCTTAAAACGTATGGACTAAAAACAATGAATTAGATAGTAGAAACTTTATTATTACCTGTAGAATCGTTTTCTTACTCGTTAAATTTGTTAGATTGAAATGAAAGAGACATTGTCACTCACTTCTGTGCATCATCTCTGGTCCAGTGACTCTAACCATCGCCCGTGGTGGTGCTCTTTTATATTGTTGCACGATCCCAATAATCAGGCCTTTTGTGTCGTTTGTTAAACATATTGTTCTGCTCTCAGTTGTTTTCATGATGACTTGAGGGTCAGTGCCTAAGCACACGATTAGTAAGAGCTAATTTAGGAGTACGAATGAAAACTCCACAAAATCAGGTGTTAGTTTGAGCAACGTTTTGTTGGTCTTAACGCCAACCTCATTAGGCTCAGTCTACATCGTTAAGATGATCGTTACAGTCTGTTGCGCTACAACGGCAAATGATGGTATGAACTTTAAAAAGAAATTCACTATCCCTCAATACCTTCGTCAGTCATGCTTCTTAGTAGGTTTCGGATATTTATCGATTGCTCGAATTTATCTTTCTCCTGATCTTTAGTACGGTCAAAGTACGTTCACCAGTAATATTTTCTAAATAATTAATTTTTTATCTTCAAACCAACATTTTTCCAATTTTAAAGTTAATTTAACCTCACTTATTAATACTTCAGTTTTTTCAAGATTCTTAATACGAGTTTTTTTTATCAATCAAAACATTCATTAATTTTACCGTTCCAGATTTCAACTCAACCTCTTGCAGTGCTTGAGCTCTCTTAGCTGTCGTTGTCTGAATAATATTGTCATTCATATTAACGTTTCCTGGATCAATTAGCATAACGTCTGCAAAAATCAAATTGCTACCATGGCGTGAATAACTAAAGTCTTGCGCTTCAGTAAACGATCTGACGTCTAGCATATGGTCGTTTTCTTGCATATTATCAGACACAACTCGGAAAGCTCTTCAAGTCGCTCACATCGATTTTCCGCAATTTTTGAAATTCTGATAATATCCTACAGCATATTATTAGTAGACGAAATTTCATGTGCCATCGAATATCAGGATAAATTATGTGCCCACGGTCCTGTTGCCACTTTATCACGAATCTTGCTAACCAAACAATTCAGCCCTTTGCACAGCCAAATTCAATCTAACATATACTCCTGCACAGTCTTATCACGTCCCCGCACTCTCACCATCATTATTTTCATTTTCTCAATTTGTGACTGCAATTAAATAAACTCATGACGAGTAGCAATCCAAAAAGTTTTAAAATTTGCAAAAGTCTGCGATTTGCTCACATGATAGTTCAACGCGTAATCTTGAAGCCACGATCCCACAATCATACATGTTCTTTCATCATTCTACTTAAACAACGCTCTCATGTTTTCTACATCACCCAACCACGCGCAAACCTACTCCAGCCCTTCGTTTCCGTGAAACTAATAAAGCATTCTTTGACCTCCAACCACAGAAAGCATTTTACTAGAAAAGTTATTTTGACTATCACTATTTGTTCCCTCCATGATTCTAGTTTGTTGTTCCATAACAGCACCTAATTAGATTAATACTTGGACAGACCCTCTGCTAAACCATCTGAATATTGAAAACTCGGTCCCCATCCCTTTTCCAACCAAGTTCTTGATTCTTCGATTTCCTTTTCATACCTCTCTTTTTTCTGCCCTCCAACGCTTCTGTCTTTGAACCTCGTCCCGCTTTTTATTTAAGTCTATCATTGTAGTCAAGAATTGAACGTAGACTTTAAATACAAAACTTTGGCTCACTAACACCTTATAAGCTCTTCTAGCACAATTCTTCAGACGAATCTTTACTCTTATTCCTATCATTGTTCTAATATCTTTATGGTAATATCCTTTTTAAAAAGTTTATAAAGAAAGAAATCTTTGGATGGCTTCTACTCACGCATACACACAACTTGTACCGTGACTTTACGCATCTACCTTGTACGGTGGGCACGATCATTCTAACTCTGCTGGTGGATTCCGCCCTGCGAACTACATTTATTAATTCACCAGTCACTTGCCTCGTTTAGAGTCACTACGGTAACCATTAGTCACCCTTCGAATACTTTCTATCTTACTCACATAACATACTTGTACATATAATACATTAATTATTAATATTACTTTTAATAAGAATTAATTCTACTATTAAGTAGAAACTATGTTTAATTTTGATGTAAATGTACATTAATTTGAAAAAAAGATGCCAAAATTGTTAAGAAATACGTTTTCACAACACTAAAATTCTAATGACATGAAGATCAAACATCTCATTCGTAAACCTAATTACAAACTACATGTCTGAGAAATCGTTATAAATGTTTAAGTGGTCCTATGTAGATATAATAGAGAACAAAGGTGTAACAAAAGCTTACCTTAGTTAAACGCTTTACCTGATTCGTAAGTCCAAGAACAGTTTATTCCTTTAAAGAATCATTAAAAATTCCAAACTACATTTCTAATTACACATCTAATAACATTTTCCTATAATTTAATCATTCCTTGTAGATGCTCGAAAACTCAATTTTTTTGGAGCCATTAAACAAACTCTCGCGCTTGACAAAATCAATCAAGCATTTTCTAATTCATTTTATTACGGTCATTAGTTTTGCAATCATCTGCCACATTAAAAAAATTGCCTACAGCCCGCATTTTTATGCAGTAGTTTGAGGATGATTGAAAAAAATTTTCCAAGCCATTCAAACTGTGATGTACATATTTTCGTATTCCGTACATAAATCCAAAGTACAACTTCTTCCATAGAATTGAAATGACTTATTGGAGACGTTGATATTTACTACGTCGCTCGACTTATACAATAATCTTTCATAATTATCTGTGATTTATTTTTCAAATCATTACATCACATTGTGAGTGACAAACAACTCTTAGACATATGTGTGTGTGTGTATACGTAACTAATTGAAGTTCAAGCTAACACCTCTCCACACTGGCTATCCATTTCACTAGTATGTAACAGTATAAAATTGATGTCATCGAGCCTGTAACATAGCTATACTGCCAACTTATATGTTTACCGAAACACGTAGTAGTTACAAATTAGGCCAAAACCTGCGAATTATCTGAGCCACATAATCGAAGCCGCCAACGCTACTGCTTGTCTAAAGGGAAGAAAAGGCCCATGCCAGCCTTAGTTAATCACTTTTGCCATAGGAATCGAGTCCAGCACTTTGGCTAGGAAGCTCTGCTCTTCAAAGCGCTGTTGCACCTTTACATATCGCAATAAATGGCGAAATTACGCCTGTATGTTCAATAAAAACTTTTTACATATTATACCTTTCACTCAATATGTTACTCTGGCTAAACGGGTAATGAAGAGGATATAGCAGTCTCCTAGTTTTTCCCATACATCAGTGACTTCTCTCTTGTGTTCCTTGGGTAAAGAGCGGATCTTCAGGGGTGTGGGAGCCAGAGCTATCCTCTAGGTAAAGTAGCTTGTGCACCAGCGGATCTTCAGGGCAGTACGAACTAGAGCGATCACGGGGCATTGGCGAGTTACCACACCCTACGGTAGCATAGTAGACTTTGTAACCTAATACTTAATACTATCATTAAATCCGAGACCTTCTGTATCACGAGTCAAGGTGATTGTAAATCTGACTACGTTTCTGTTCACTCTCACTGAGATATTTTGTAATACATGTTGGGGGCAGTACGAACTCAGATTTACCTACGAGTCCTTATTGTCTCGTATTCTTCTTAAATATTGGCCCATTGAATCCTAACACGCATAAGCATATGACGTTACGTGTAAGAACCTTGTCATAAAAGTATTCACTTAATTTATTAAGAATATATCCATGCATCATTACGACCGTTACAACATAAACATAAGAATCTACCTTTTTACCGATCGATCTCTAAGCCGTTACTAGCATCACAATTATCAATCGTGGCTGTTTTGTGGACAAAGTTTTAGTTTAAAATAGAGGATGCTATATTAATAAGGCGTTAAAGCTTTTTAATTTTAATTCCCACAGTATAAATAATTGTGTTTTGGTTGAATTATTTCATTAGTAACGTTTTTATCGCAGCAAGCGAGTTTTAATAATCATAAGTACAATTTTAGGTCTTACTTTTTGCGTCAAGTTTGTAACAGCCATTGCTCCAAAACTCGATCTCTGCACTTCTCCATCGTGATAATCGTCACGTCGTAGCTTGTTTTGACGGTTTGTGTTTGTAAATGCCGTTTGTTCATAACAAAGTAAAATCGAGCAACTTTTTAAAATCTTTTTTTATCCTTAAATTTAATTGCATTGCTACCATAACTCCGTTAAGTAACTTTTTCTAGAAATAAAGCACAAAAATATGCGTGCTGTGGGCTGGATACTGCCCGAAATTCATTACAGATATTTTTTCTTCCAATTTGGGTTTTAAGCAACTTTTCTCCTCAAAAATATAATTTATCAAAATACCTTTATTTTTAAAGGAACAAATAATGCACACTAATAGGTGGTCGGCATGATTTGATGCCTCCTGGCGTTTTCAGAAATAAGTGCAAGAATTCACGTACTACATTTAACTTGGTTGTCATAAATATATTAATTAATAATTCAAAAATATTTATTTTTTACAACATTACTGAAATTGGACTGAATTCCTTGGACTAAATAATATATATGTATAAATACACTTAAACTCTGATCTTGTCCTTCTTAGCCACAAACTATTTTTGTTCTTGGAAGGCAGTTGTAATTCCTCCTTTGTGTAAGGGGTGATTTTTCCAGAAGCTGTGGAATGGCTTGCAGCCACTGTTTTCAAAACGCTCGCTTCGATGGCTTTTTTGCTCTTCAGAACGATTTCATAACCACTATGCTCTTAGAAATATCTCAACGTTAGTAAGTATTTTATGTATGGATTGCAAAGATCACCTTGCAACTTGATATAAAGAAGACTGGTATTTTTCCACTCTATGTATGCAAAGTATGTTTAGAGCACTAAAAGTGAGAAATATCATATTATGTACTTCGAAAAAAAAGTAAAAAAAGCTTCAAAACACATATGTATAGCCACTCATGGCCAAACTGGAAGTGGTAATGGTGTATGAAATCTTAGCATCCATCCTAACCTCCTCTAATGCGTACATTTGTATAAGACTTTTTATGCTACTGCAAGAAGAAAGGAGATTTCTTTTCTCCAAGCAGCAAGATAAAAGAACCCACAAACAAAAAGGTGTCCATAACTGGGGCACAAGCTTACAACTGTGCTCTTTAATTATGAAAAGGTCTAACTTTGCTCCTTTAATGTAGAGAACACCAAATGTACCTCTAGAAAGAAATGTAAAAAATTTGTCCTCTAAGTAGAAAAAAACAACGAACTTTTCTACTATTGTTGCCACGTTTTTCTTTAGTGACAGAATGTACTATATGAAGTGTAGTAGGCTCACCTTGGCCTGAAACCACCTATATTTCATCAAAATTCATTCTTCTCTAGAATAATCTAGAGAGAGGTATGAGCCTTTATAGTGCACCTGACTAAAAAATTACAAAAACAAAGGTAAACATGGATTAAATTAGTTGTTTGCATTGACAGCACAAACTACAATTTTAAGCAGAAAATGCTTCATAAAATTTAAAACACTAGTTGAAGACAAAAAAGTGAGCCATGTTGGGCTTCAATACTACCGTTTTTGCCCTTCTTTCCTAAATTCAAAACCTCGTGTTCCTATTAATATTAACAGCTTAAGCTTCTAAAACTAAACAAGTTTAAGCTGCATTAAACTTCTTGCGAACTGCTGGTAAAACCACCAATAGGTCCTTAAAAAAATGACTTGGACATAAGCATAAATTAATGTCATGTGGGTGTTAGTTATTGTGAGAATAAGATATTTGTCATTTCGCAACGTACTTAGTTTGTACGAGGTGTGATCAAAAAGTGACTTTTTGAATTGCAAGCGCTCTTTACACTCTGAGTTAAATTTTTTTTTTTTATTATGTTGGTACACTAGTCATGATCATATGTTTATAGTTTTTACTATAAAGCATGTGCTGTTTTAATGTGAGAGACTTAAAGGTTAGACTCGTGTTTGCGTACTCGGTGATTTCTTTTTGTTGAAAATAATGGAGCAGAGAGTTTGTACTAATTTTTGTGTTAAAAATGGTATTAAGTACTCAAAAAACTCTTGAAATGTTGACAGTGGCCTACGGTGAGTCAACTATGATCAAAAAAAATGTTTATAAGTGGTATAAGTTATTCTAAGAGGACCGAGAAAATGTTAATGATGAACCTCGCTCTGGGCGACCCAGCACGTCAAACACCGACGAAAATGTTCAGAAAGTGAAAGAAAAGGTGCTAAAAGATCGTTGAATCACGATTAGAGAAACAGCTGATGATCTTGATATATTGTTTGGCTCATGGCAATCAATTTTGACGGATGTTTTGGGTATGACACGTGTATCCGCGAAATTTGTTCCAAAATTGCTTAATTTTGACCAGAAGCAGTATTGCATGAACATTGCCCAAGACATGTTGAATGACGTTAATAATGATCCTGATCTGCTTAAGAGAGTTATAACTGATAACGAATCGTGGGTATATGGTTATGACATAGAAACCAAAGCCCAATCATCCCAATGGAAGAGTCCAGGAGAGCCTAGACCGAAAAAAGCACGCCAAGTTCGTTCGAATGTGAAGGTTATACTCACAGTTTTCTTTGATTACCAAGGTGTTGTGCATCAAGAATTTCTACCACGAGGTCGTACAGTTAACAAGGAGTATTATCCTAAGGTTATGCGGCTTTTGCGTGAATTCATAAGAAAAAAACGACCGGAAGTGTGGAAAGAAAATTCATGGATTTTGCACTATGACAATGCACCTGCGCACAAGTTGTTATTAGTTAGTAGTTTTTTGGCCAAAAACAGTACTTCCATCATGCCTCAGACACTATATTTACCAGACTTGGCCCCCAGCAACTTTTTCCTCTTCCCAAAATTGAAAAAACCCATGAAAGGACGAAGATTTGCCACGATTGAGGAGATTAAGGCTACATTGCTGGAGGAGCTCAAAGAAATACCCAAAATAGCATTTCAGGAGTGCTTTGACGACTGGAAAAAGCGTTGGCTCAAGTGCATTGTATCTGAGGGGAATTATTTTAAAAGGGATAACATAGTTTTAGATGAATAAATAAATATTTTTTTATAAAATTAAAAAGTCACCTTACTTTTTGATCACACCTCGTATGTATTATATGTACCTTTATTCAGGTTCCATAAATAGTTACATACAAGCATAAGTTAATATTGTACTATTTAACATGCAAATAATATCATAGCAGTTGTATGCAATCCAACTATTAATAAAATACAAAGTATGCAAGAAAAGTTAAAATTAAGTCCTTAGAAGCAATCATCATCAATATGTTTGCTATTAATTTTACAATTGTTTATGATTGTCAATTTGGACGCAATATTATATTCCGTTACTCGAATAATACTCGCAGAAATAGTATAAACATTTTTTTCAATTTTTAAAATTGCTATTAGCAATGAATTTGTTAATTCTTGTAAATTCAGTTGTCATTTTTTATTGGTACAAGACATTTTATAACGTTATTCTTAAAATATGACTATTTCTTACGTTTATTTCAGTTTACAAATATTTTTACTAAATACGCCAAAAGAGCACTGCGAGGAAGAGGGTGCGTAGCATTTGTGTCACTACCAGTGCTTTGCAAAAGAGCACCAAAATTGGTCAATGTTTTTTGCACTTAAAAACAAGTTAGAGTTTTGAAAACTTTTTTGTTCGTAGAAAAAATCACCAGATAATTATCGCGTTTAAAAAGAGTCCTATATAGTTTCGGAAATGCTTCAGGATCATGTTTCAGAAAAACTTTTTATGGTTTTGTGTCTGGTTTGCAAAAAATTTACATCCAATTTAGCTTAAATTTGGTGATCTAAGGGCTGTAATACCTTATCTTTCACGTTAATCTTTACTTTAACTTTCAGTGCTAAATATTATTAAGAACGTGAGCTCTAAAATTTTGAAAATAAAGCCTAAAGAACCAACATTTGCAATTTGAGAATAGCTAGCTAGACCTATTCGGGCCTGACGTAGCTCATTTCTTTTTTCTTGAAATGGTGAATTTTTTTGTATTGAACAATTTCTGATTGAAATTGTTGTTTTTACTGTGGATGCAAAAAACTTACATTGGCTGTTCATTATTTTTGTCCTATTTTAGTCAGATGCACTATAGAGGTTAAGACCAGTACCTTAATTTTTTTCTAGACAGGTACGAGTTTTTTCAGCTTAAACCTAGGATAATCCGTATAGGGCATTTTTTTCTTTGTAGTAGGTTTCAATTCAATTTAAATGTTAAAGTTTTAAATATCTATTATAAGTGGAGCTACTTCATTTAACATGTACTATTTTTTTAGCTATATTGTGTATAACAGCGTAGATACTAAACTAATATTGTTTTAAATAGTTATGCATTAAATATATGTTAATAATATGAGCCGAGTAAAATATATCATGTGACATGCAAAATACTGTAATTTGGTATGAATGTAAGCTAACAGAGATTTTTAAATGCTTTTTGTTACTTTTTTATATAACTGAATCTTCATTTCTATCAGATTGCTTCTTTGTTAGCTTTATCTCCTTTAAGATATTGAAGTATTAAACCATACTTACAACTAGTTACATAAATTATCACCGTAAGAGCTACGATGAAGCTATGAACAACGAGGATTAACTATGACTTGTATCGTAGCTATATGATTATTTCATCTTTGAATATAATAATTTATCCAGGATATGCTTTTTCCAATACAAATCAATAGTAAACGTTGTTAAAGAAGAATTTGACAGTAATTTTACGAACATACGTTTATAATAAGTAAATTACATTTGGCAATGATTTAAAATTTGAAGTGTTTTTTAAAGCCACCATGACACACAATTATTATTTATTTGAGAATACTTGTTGAAGAGATTATCTTTTATTAGTAAAAAAATAACTAATTAAAAACTATTTAATAATAATTTCAAAGCAACCTCTTAAGTTTTCGGCCTGATAACGAAAAAACAAGAATTTTCGCTTAAAATCATTTTTCTGGTTTGAAACTTATCAACTTTAAAATTGGCATCATAAAACAAGAGTTTGAAGTTCATTTAATTACAAAAATGTTGTTCTGATTAAAGAAAAATATTTTTTTTGGAATAAACTGCGTCTTTATCATACGAATGGTAAAGATTTTTCAATTAGCGTTCAGAAATGATTCAAGGTACCTTCATAATTTTTGGAAATCTTTTCATTTTAATACCTAAAAACAGTAGGCTCAGCTTCAAAGCAGTGTCAAGATTTTTCGTCTGGTAGCAAAAAAACAAGTTTTCTACGTGTAATTTAATTTTTCATGTATTAGTTCTTATTTTTATTATTATTGTTATTAACTTAGTCTTAGAAAAAACATATTTGAAATCTATTTAAACAACGCTTTTTAGTCAGTATTAATAATTTATTTAGTTTTTTTGGAGAGATGAAGCAACATTCTAGGCAGATGTTCCCCAGCGTGAGGCCAAACCTTTTTCCCCCCTACAAAGGCGCAAGGAGCGCACCGACTGCAGAGCCCAAGGGGTAGAGACCCTGGCCACCGAGGTACAGCTGCTAATCGGTAGGACAGTGATATAGCGAAGCGGTTCTCGGAAGCTTGCCCACATTCAAGCACCCACGCAAGCCCCCATACTGCACACCGACAGCCTCGCAACCACACCCCAGGAGCCAAGGGAAAAAAAAAAAAAAAAAAGCGGAAGTGAAGCACCCAAAATCATGGGCCACCAGGCTAAAGCCACTCATCGGTAGGAAGGTTATACAGCGAAGCAGTCTAAAGGAGTCTGCACGCGCTTAAGAACCCACGCAGGCCCCCATCCCACACACCAACCGCCTCGTGGCCACACCCCAGCAGCCCTACCACCACCCCCCCTGAGCCCCCCAGGCGCAGCAGCAAAGAACACAATCCCACGCCCGTCCCCGATAGCACCGGATCCATGCTTGCACCACCTCCGCTCAGTTTTCCAGAACACCATCCTCTTTTTTGGCCTGGAAAGCTGTATGTATGTATTAGGCTACTGCAGTTCACCTTTCTTCGTTGAGTAGCATTTTATCTATGATGTTGTCAGAATCAAAGGGTCTGATCCTTTCCTGCAGAACGTTTCGTTCAACTTGCCTCTTGATGCAGCCAAAGAACGAATGTTCTGCGTCACCTTTATTGTAGCCACAGTACTTGCAAGCAACCGTCTGTGTTTTTTGCATCTTGTTGAGGCGCGAGCGAAAATAACCGTGATTTGAGAGAAATTGGGTAAGGTAGTAATTTACTTCCCCATGTTTCCACTCTGTCTATTCCTTGACATCTTTCATCAGGCGTGCCGTCTATCTACCTCTAGATTCCTCTTGCCATCTATGTTGCCAACGTTTCCATGTGATTTTCAAGGCATTTTTCTTGACCTTCATTCTTCCAGGGTCTTGCTCTGTTAGGTGCTTCAATCATCTTTCCCTTGGCAAGAAGATCGATGGAGACTACGCCCGCTATCACCATTATTGCAGACTCTTAGACTGTTCGATAGGCGCAGGCTATCCTTAAGACACGTTTTTTTCAACATAGCTGACTTTCTCTCTCTTATTTTCGACGATTATCTCATCTCTTTATATCTCAGCCCCGTTCAAAATAATAGACTGGCCCGTAGACACAAGGAGCCTTTGTTCTGCACGCTTTGGACCTTAAGCGTTGGGCATGATTCAGCTTAATGACGCTACTCTTGCCACTGCCTTGTCTGCTGCTTGCCCAAGGTGGCTTTAAAACGTAAGCCTTTTATCTAACGTCACCTCTAGGTATTTAACGGCATCCTTTGGCATTTCTTCTTCTTCTTGTACCTTTAGGGGGATAATAGTATCTATCTCTTTTCTCGTCAATAGTACCATCTTCGTCTTCCCTGCTGCAACTTCAAGTCCATGGTTCTCCATCCATAGAGCCATTCTCTGCACAACCTGGTTAATTCGTATCTGGACAAGTTCCATCATGCATTCGACGATCACTACAACAGCATCAACCGCGTATTCTACCAAGAACGGCCCCTCTGGCATTTCCTGGCGGAGTAGTCCATCGTATGACACGTTCCAGAGATCTGATCTGAATATGAAACCCTGGAATGCTCCTGGAGTTATCTTCTTCTTTGTTTTGCCTTCAGTTTATATAGGTCAAAAAGCGGTCCTTGAGATAATCTCTCAATACTCTTAAGAGATATTCTGGTGTTCTGAATGTGTATTTCAGAGCATGAAGCATGTCCTTACATCTTGCTGAGTTCAAAGCGTTCTTTACATTCAAAGTTACCATTAGAACGAGAGGTCTCGATCAATGGCATCAGTCTTTGTTGTTCTGAATTGCTTTTGCTACTTCTTCTACTAATTTTATGGTAGTCCTTGGTATCCTAAATCCATACTGCCTGTTGGATGAGTCTCCAACGTTTTATATGGCCTGTAAAAGACGGACCTTCAGTAACTTTTCGTATAACTTTCCAGGCGTATCCAGCATGCACAACGTCCTGAAAGATAAGGAAGAGTTAGGCTCGCTCTTGCTTTTATCGATCAGTACCAGCCGTGCGTTTTTCCAGGGGGTTGGGAACAACCCCTTCCGCAAAAATGCATTGTATAGGTTTGAGAGCAGCTGTGGATGTTTTACCACCACTGTCTTAATGACTTCTGCTCGTAAACCATCTGGTCCAGGAGCTTTCCCGTTTTTAAGTGATCTGGCTACTAGCTCCATATCCTTCTGGGTAAATAAAGGTACATTTTCTATGAGCTCCAAGTCTGCTTGATCCTCGAGTTCTGGATGCGTCGGGAATAGCGTAACCACGCTATGTCTCATGGTATTCACATCTTTGTTTGAAGTTGGTGCCAGTCTTCCCAGTTTTCCCATTATTATCTGGTATGCTCTGCCCCAGGGGTCATTATTTACTTTCTGGCACAGAGTCTGCTACCACTGCTTTTTGCTGTTCTTAATAGCAGCTCGCATCGTCTTTCTAGCAAGCTGGTACTCGGAGTACCTTTGTCCAGCCTTTGGTCTGTTTATGGCCCTTTGATAGAGGTGTCTATGTTTGAGACATTGGTGCCTCAATTCCACAATTTCCTTGACCCACTAGTAAGTTAAGCGTTTGCCGTTCCATCTTTTTTTCCTGGGCATGAAGGCCTCGCATGTGGTTTTTAGGAGTTGCATGGTGGCCTCGGTGTGCTTCTGTACTTCTCCTGCTGTGTTCAGGTTTTGTTCATCGTTTTGGATAGCAGCGCTGCCATTCTCAACTTTTTTTGCTAGTCAATATGTGTCAAGCTTCTTAACATTCCATCCTGTTTTGCGTGCAATGCCTTTTCTGTCTATTGTGTCAGTGATTTCAAAGACGATATATTGGTAATTGCTGCCATTTTCGTCCTCTATTACCTGCCATTTCTTCACTATTGGCGCAAGGCTCTCCGAAGATAGTGTAATGTCTGGTATTGATTCACTAAATCCCGGCCTTTGGAAAGTCGTGGTTCTTCCTTCGTTTACAACGACTAGTCCTAGCCTTGCCGCTATATCTAGGACTGCACGACCCTAAGAGTTTGTTGCAGGCGTTCCCCATTCTTCTGCTCTTGCATTAAAGTCTTCAGCGACCAAAAGGTCACCTTTCATGCCATCTCAGATGGTATCTTTAAGGTAGTTTATTCTTCTCCTGTATTCCTTGATGCTAGTGTTTGGTGAAAAAAAGCAGCTGACATACGTTATGCCCTTACTTTTCAACCGTCAAAATGTCTTTTCGATCCGCTTGCATCTTGCCAGACTTTGTTTGGTCTAGGAACTGAAATGGCTGACATATTTATTGCGTTGCTAAGCCACTTAAGCGGCTTGAAGTTTCTGTACTGCTCGCTCATGAGCGCTACGTCTATTTTTCTTTCACATAGTGTTTGTGGCAAAAAGGCATCTGCGTCAATTTCCCCGTTTATGTTTTTTTGGAGAACTCTGGGCACTATAATGGGCTTTTTTTTCTTCTGTCCAGGATCTGTCTAAAGGCCCTGCATGCTCCAGATCCAGGCACATAATAAGTGTTCTCTCGTCCATGTGCGGATTCAATGCATAGGACACATCGTGGCTTGGCCTTGCCGTCCTTAGCTCTGTGATTGTCCTTACCACATCTCTATCAGAGGCCTGATCGGTCCGGGTCTCTACAGTCGTATCTTGTGTGTCCAAATCCCAGGCACCTGTAGCATTGTTGGACGATAATCCTGCACCTTAGTCGGCACCAAATCCAGTCCACTGCCATCGTTTCTTTCCTCAAAAGGGACAAAGCGCTAGCCTCATCCATTTCGGCCACCGCTATTCTTTCCTGCCATCGGTGTGGCGGTAGCATAGCCATTTCTATTTTGCATAGGTCTTCTCCTGCCTTATCAGATTCTTGGATGGCTGCTAAGACTTCCTTTTTTATTACCGACTGCCTCTAAGTCTAGTACCTCCAAGGTAACTCTAGGTTTCCTTAATTGTGCCTTTTCTGCGGTACCGATAGCCAGTAAGATGTCCTGCATCAGCTTTTTCTTGTCTTGGTTGCTTTTGGCAAGCTCCACCAGAATACAACCAGCCTTTGTGCTGCGTTTTCTGGTAACTTCCGAGCAGCAGTCTTTTGGGTTGACCGCGTTACGAAATGCTCTTAATACTTCCGCTTATGACTTTCCTTCTGCTGGTTTCACGAGGATGGCCTCATTTCTTTCTTTTGCTTTTCTCCACTTTTCTATTCCCTTTTCTAGCTGACCTTTGTTAAGAGTCGGTTTGCTACCTACAGGCTTCTTTCTAGCAGCCACTTGCTCCTTGCGGCTCGCAAGTGCCCGCTTTTTTTGTTTGTGACTTCCCTCCACAGTTCATCGTCATCGTCGTCGTTCTTGCTTTTTTTTAAATGCTCAGATCCTCGGTAGTGCCATCATCTCTACCTCTCTTTTTTGGTGGCTGTCATATTACACGAGCTGGCAAAGATGTCCTCAACATTAACATCTCCCCCACAGTCTTCTGGTGGCAAGCTTTGAGGTCCTTCAAGATCCTATATATTTCTTTCAGGTGCACTCTGGCTTCCTTAACTGTGCTGCTGACGTTTGGCTGCGTGTAAATTGCTTTTTTAATACTCTGTAAGATGTCTGTCATCTTACCTAGTACTTTTTTCTCCTTTTTTTCTATGTTGTTCAAGATTTTTGTTGGTGAGCGACTACCGTTGATTCAGCCAGTGTCAGCTGATGCTCATTCTTTCTATTCTGGTCTATATTATGTAGTTCGTTGGTCAGATCGTTTAACTAACAACCAGTTGCCATTTGTTTTTGGATGTTAAAAAGAATAGCACTTACGTGCTGGACGCCTTTGTGGCCTCCTTCGAAATCAGTGAGGCTGACACCAGTCACCCGGGCTTCCACCAGGTCGGAACTGGCGGCGGATTTTCTCTGAGAGCTCACTGCCTGGGGTACGTGATTTTTATTACCTTTACCCATGTTTAGTTTTATTCAAAAACCAACCGTAGATTTTTTTACAAGGTGTCATTCTCGGCATCTTATCCCGCTGCCACAGCGCCTCAAAGCCATACACCCGTCAAAAACTTGCCTCTATCCACCACCTGGAAAGCATGCGCCCCACAAGCTGACTGGCTTAGCCCAACGATTATCATTATCATTATCATCATTGTCATTTTTTTATTTTTATTATAATCATCATGATCATAATCATTATCGACATAGTCCTCATCATTATGAACATCGTTACCATTATCGACATTATCATGATCATCATTATCATTACCATCATAATCATCATTATCATTTTTGTTATTAACAAAATTATTACTATCTTCATCATCATTATAATTACCATTATGATTTTATTTATTATCTAATTTATTTATTTGTGATTTTTTTTATTATCATCACTATTATCATGATCAACATAATTATCATCATCATCCAAATTATTTTTGCCATTATTACAATTATGATCATCATTATCATTAGTATCAACATTATAGTCATTATTATCATCGTTGTCATCAATAGTGTCAGTATAATTATTATAGACATAAATGTAACAAACATTATCAGCAGCAATAATTTTGTTATTATTAGCATCATTATTATTATCATTAAATAACTCATAATGATTATCATTAGTATCATTATTGTGACTTTCTTAATCATCATTATTACCATCATCATCACTTTCATCATCAATATCCCCATCGCCAGCGTCGACAAAAGCATCATCAAAATTAATATAATTAACTTTATTATCATCATTATCATTACCATCATTATCATAATAATCGATATGATTCCCATTATTATTAACATTGATAATTATTATAAGTATGATCATAATTATAATTATCATTTCGATTATCATTGTAATTGTTATTATTAGCATTATTGTCATAACTATCATCATTATCATTAACGTTATTATCATCATCATGACCACCATTATAAGAATCATCATCATTATCATTGTGATCATTATCATGACCATAATTATTATCATGATTGTTATTCTTAACATAATCGAAAATATGATTAACATCATTATTATTACTATTATTTTCATCATCATTATCAGCTTCATAATCGGAACCGTTATTATTATCATCATTATTATAATTATTACCATTATCGCCATCATTATGATCATCATA
>NW_019380198.1:157570-173289 GCF_000648655.2 Copidosoma floridanum | reverse complement strand
AATTTAATATAAGTAAATAAAATTTTTAAATTTCACTGGCTCTAAGAATCAAACCGAATCCTTTGAATTAGTAGTAAAAGACCTTATTGATTGTACTATGCAGCACGCCAATCCATTCTTTCTTCTTGTTGTACCAGCACGTCGGGCGAAAAATTTTCCATCTCAAGCACTTTCAATTTTATTTCGACAAGTGTAAAATATCGAAAAAAAAGGCATTTTTGCAGTACCTGTTAAAGTAAGTGAGATAGAAAGAGCCATTGCTGTCGCACTTACTCTCTCTTTCTCTATTGTTTTTATATACGTAGGCCTTTTTCATTGCTTTTTTAAATATTTCGCGGTTGAAGAAAGTGATAAATTAATACTAGAATTAGTATCGTTTTTTCACCATTTAAAAAAAATGTTTTCTCTGTGAACAAGATTATTTAAAAATATTATTATTTTACCATAATGCTCAGTTTTCCCGGGGTCTTCTAACTGTGTTTATTCAAACTCCATTTTACCTATCTTTAGTAAACAGTCAACAAAGTTTTCGCACGTGCACAAATACACACAGTAAACAGGTATCTAAAATATACAGAGAAAGTAATACACACGAATTTTTTTGTCAAACTAATGTTTGTCATTAATTATGTAATGTAATTAGAATAATCAGGTTTAATAATACTGAATTACATAACTTCTATTGTCGCGAAAAGTATGAAACTTAAGAAGCATGGTATTTTTACTACAGTACAGAAAAAGTTTTAAATTTACTTCTTACTATTGTATGATTTTAAAAAACTCATTTTACGAATAGTCAAGTCCAATTTTTTACATAGTTAAACTTGATTAAGCATTTTATTATAGCCGTATTACAGTTTTTCAACTATCTTGTACTCTTTTTTCCAGTTTTTATTGTGGAAATAGTAAGATTCTTTAGAAGTACTTCAAACATACATCATACGTATATTAGATGTGCATAAAAGATTCTAATGATCTAGGCCTGTAAACGTTTTTTTCTCTTTTTTTTAAATTTGTATTAATTGTAACGTTGAGTAGCAGTGCACCATATCTTTTTTTAAAATAACTAATTCATTAAATATTTATGACAATTGACACGCGCAAACACCGTTAAATATTTATAACACCCGCGTACCGAAGCATCTAAGTGCGGCTACAAAATAACAACTGAACAAAGTAGCAGCATATCCAGTAACCTAATGCAAAAACAGGGCACACTACTCAATGATACTTCATACCCCGAAAATGATGCAACCAATATAGAAGCAATAAACCGCCATCAGTCCGGGCGATATGACTGACGTTACGTTAGCTGGCACAAAGCATTTTTCTCCGTCTTTTCCAGACGCACATAGATCACAGCGATCAGGACAAAAAAAAACTCCGTAGCTTCATGAGCCGCTAACGCGAAGTTAGAATAAAATCGTGCTTTATCAAGCAATAGCACCCGGCTAAGATCGTGGAGACGAAATCCTCAGATTAGTGTGCTGACGGATAAGTCCCAGTTAGAACTGAACGTGAGCCGACGGATTTTGCTTAAGTCGTAAGTACCTCCAGTCCCTGCGTTATCGATCCCAAGCTATAAGGCAAAAGCCTTTGCCTCAAAACCACGTATCGTGACGTAAAATAATCTTTATATTAAGAATGCTTTGCAAAAATTTTGAGGCAGTAACTTTGGTTATAATTTGTAAAACGTTTATTAAAATTTAATTATAGTATATTATGCTCCTCGGCCAGAAAGTGAAGCTATTACTGACTACGCTGTATTATCAGGCAAGCCACATGCGAGGTTGGTTATGCGTGGTCAATAGTAGCCCTACTTTTTGGCCATGGTATGTATACTTATTTTCCTTACACCTTCGCCGAAAGTTTGACGATAAAATTCATATGATTTGTACTCCTCGTTGTACTCATATGAGGTAACGATTCAAGTAGTAGCAGAATGTTTGTCTGCATGTGTGTCTGCATCTTTATTTTTCACACTCCTTACACTTTTTTAAGCTCTATCTCTGCACTGTTTGCATTAGCCACGCTCCTGTGACAGTCGATCATTTTTTTTAGAAGTCAACTAGTTATACCTTTTGATCCTCTACTTTTGCACTGTATGCAGTGGCCACGCTTCTATCAAAGTCGATTATTTCATTTAGAAGACAATTTATGCTGATGTTTCTTACTTATTTATGAAAACACAAGGAAAAAATAACTATAGTAGAAACTATCGATAATCTTGCGCTGTCAAAGCAATATTTAATGTCTGATCGAAGCATTCAATATACCGCATATTTTACTAAAGCATAATAATCACGGGACGTCATTTGCCTGTATAATACATAAATGTGAAAAAAGGATCGTTTAAGTAATAAAATACCTTACTACTATAGCATTGTCTTATGCCATGTATCATTTAGGTGCGTTTACACAAACAAAATTAAAATAATTCGTCAGCAAGACTTTGCTTTGATTATGTTACTTAAATGTATCCAGTGGTTACCTGTGTTATATAAACTGTAAAGGTTATACGTCCGTTAGCCACATATGTATATTATATAACGTCAGCGGCTGCTGCTGCTCGTTCTGCTGCTGCTGCTTCTCGCCACGTAGTATATATATATATATATATATATATCTGCCGACTTCGTTCTGCGCACATAAAATTAATTGTTTACGTCCGCTTAGGAAACCCTAAAGCAACAAATGTACGGCCACGGGATTTCTTAACGTCTGCTGAGCAAGGTAATCTATGAGGTCCGTGTTCTTAAATGCACAACTAATATCTATCTACATATGTGTCATTTTTTTTTCTTGACAGCTAGACGTATGTCCGCATCGTTTTTTCAGTGCTTCTCCTGTCCACTTTCATAGCGTGGCTAAGTTTTTTATCCTCTCTTACTTAATGTTCACCATGTAATTTGTTTCTCATTTCTTCGGCACATGTGCTCAAAATTACCACTAAGTGCTTCAACAGTCGTTATTTTAGGTTCAGAATCACTGATAGGTACAGGTAAGCTAATTTTTATGGCTATCCAAAAATCTTGTATAACCTTAAAATAAGTGAGGAGCTTAAACAACGGTTTATCATAGCATTCCATTATCAATATAATTACTCTTACGTAGTTCAAAAAAATATCTCTAGACGATTCGAGTGACTCTGAGTTTGATAAAGTCACAGTTGTGAGAAACTTGGAAGAAGAAGCAAAGTCAATTATTGGTGGTATACTACTACCTCTAAAGTCTCGCGCTCTATATAACAAAATCTATATTCAATACGTGGACTGGAAAGCTAAGAAGAAAGCATCGTTTGATAATTGTTCTTTTTAAGTGTATTTTGAGGAACTTTAAAAAAATTCAAGCCACCTAATCTGTGAAGTCATTGGGCAAGACTTAAAGCAACGTTAAATATAAAGAATGAAATCAAGATTAAGGACTATTTGTTGTTGAAAACCATGCTAAAAAATAAATCTAAGTGTTATAAACCGAAAAAGTCTTTTAACCGCAGAAAAGAGAATTTCTTAACTCTGCTAAAGATTGTATTTACTTGTTTGTAAAGGTTTTTCATAAAACTAACATTATTACTAGTATTATTATTATCATCATCATCGTTATCATCATCATCAAAATCATCATAATCCTTTATATTATCATCGTTATTATTATTATCATCATTATTACTATTTTTATGATCATTATACTTATTATACTTATTATCAATGAGGTGATCGAAGTACAAACCCACTAGACGAAGCGTGCAACAAGCATGATAGAGCTTATTTTCACAATCGAAAAAACATGTAAACTAGAAACTTAGCTGACAGAATCTTAGCCAAAAAAGCTTGGCAAAGAGTCCAAACCGGAGACTCAAGTTTTGGGGAAAAAGCAGCCGCTCTAGCTATTGCAAGTACTATGATGCCTTAAAGTAAATTGTGTATCGATATAAAAACCAAGAAGAGACTGTGCACTGCCGTGCGTACAGTCATTAAAGCTGCATCACGGAAAATAAATATCAAGAGCAAAGATGCATATAAGATTATTACTCTGGCTTTGGAGGGGGTAAGTAGTGCAGTTAAGAAAGCAGGTTACACGAAAAGTGTGAAAATACCACGTATATTACTTCTCCCTGCTTCAACTGGTGATGTTCTACCTCTCATACTCTTATTTTTTGGTTTGAGTGGAGCCAGTGTATTAGCTGGTGGGGGACCTGAAATATTAAAAAGTATTATTGCTAGTAAGGCTGCCAGACAGCATTTGCAAGAAAGCCAAAGACATAACAAATCTATGCAGGCTATTGCACTTGAAAGAGGTCTTAAATTTAGACCTTATATAACTGGATCGATTGTCTACTCCAAGTGATTTGCTGGAAGTGGTTAGGAAAAAAAAAGAAATTAATGAAAGGTGAATTCCTTATCAAGCTTTTGCTAATATCAGTTTACTCAGATATGCTAAAAAACTAAAAATACCCAATCCTCGAGAAATATTAATGCTAAATAACTAACCTTCTAATGAATCACAATATTATAAAACTGGTATTGTAAGTCTTGACGGTATAGATAGACCTAAAACTCATTCTGTAGCATATCGATAGTGTGGTGATAATGTTACATTCTTTGACAGCTTTAGAGATCTACAGCCACCTTTAGAGTTAATGCTATATTTGGAAGTTGACAATTTTAAATCTAACTATCAAAAATATCAAGACTTTGATTCTTCTAACTCTGGTCTTTGGTGGTTACTATTTTTATCAAGAAGATTGTTAAAAACTATGTAAAGGAGTGTCGCTATCAGAAATAATTAATTTTCTCTTCAGTTGTAATGGAAGAAAATTTATGGAAATTATCCCCAAAAAATAACTACGTTTTTGGCTTAGTAAAACTTCTAACATTTGATTAAATTTCAAATATTGACGAGGGTAATAATAAGTTTTACGTAGGTGATCAAGTGGTCGTTCTTTCCACAGGTAGCTATGTAATTCAAAATATCGAGTCATTTTTAGTATATGTGTTACAGCTTCATGATATAATTATTAATATCAATCCCAAAAATAACACACTTTATAGTGTAATTATCTGTAGCCATACGATAGATTTGAGACCAAAAGATGATATAGGCCGTCTCTTGGATTTCACTAAACATATTTTAGAAGATAACGTCACCCATAACTCAGAGTTACCTATAGCTATTCTCAAAGTAAACGCATTATGACTGGAGTGCAACATTACTACTGGAGGCTATATAAACGGAAAAAAGGCTCATACAATTAACAAATTTTTCTCAGCTATCCCACTGGTATAGAAAATTGTTGAAATTTTTTTACAAATAATTTATTTACTGATCGTTGGGCGCAGTATGGATCGCATACAATTACACATAGTTAAGCAGGACGGAGAATCAGTTAAACTTCGTAGAGAAGTCATAACGATAAGGTTTCACATAAAACCCTCCCGATAATGGTAATTATGTACATTCATAAAAAGTATATGAGCAGCTCAACATGCAATCCTGTGCTCAGTCGACAGCGAGCATCTGAACCGTCAACACATAAACAGAGAAAGGAGCTGAAACGTCAAGAGCTAACGCATTAAAACATTCAATTTCTAAAAAGTCTTGGATCAAAAATAAAATGTCCTGGTAAAAACTAACTTATACATTCTCATTTTGTTACATCAAGCATGGGAGAGATTCGAAGCATTTAGTCACCTGTCACCTTTGACGAGTCCATTGCCTACTATGAAATTCATGCTCATCAGCCATATGCATCTGCAACTAATAATAATAGTAATAAAATTTGTATATAAATTCAACGTCAAGACCTGTGTCTGCTCCCATCACGCCGTTCCCTTCACATTCATGGAAGGTTAGTAAAATGAGATGGTAATACGGCAACAGCAGGTACTCAATTGGTAAAAAACGCCGTCTGCATTCATTTAAAAAAATCAGATATGAGATGAATGCTATAGAGATCGATAAATGACAGAATATGGGTCTGACGACCCTTATAAAATATTAGGTCACGCTGAGTCCTGATCAGGATCTAACGACTAAAAATGCCGGTTGGTTTGGAATTCTGCATAAAATAACTCTCGCTACTATTAACGGCTTCTTTAATGTCTTGACTCCTCTTTATGTATTATTAGACTTTGCTGAAAACTATCACAAAGTTATTGTTGACATAAGACATAAGCTCATGCTATCAAGATCAAGAACTTAAATACACTCTTTTAATCTCAGATAGTGGCTAATGGTGACGCTAATGCAGTACAAGTCTGGAAAGAGTGAGCAGGTAAAACTGTAAAGGCTCGTGCCTAGCCCTCTTAACATCATACGTGTTTCAACCGTCATACAAAAAGGTCACAGTAGTAGTAGCTGAAGCAGAGAGAAAGAAAAGAAAAAGTAAAGATAAAAAGAGTGGGAGAAGTTTTAAAAAAGATGCGAGGAGAGGAAATTGGCTCAGAAACAGTCTGAAGACAAATCTAGTTGGAGCTCTTCATTTCTTGATATAATAAAATTAATACTTAATTGTTGAAAAAAAAAAAAAAAAAAAACAATATAGGAATTTAAATACTGACAGTTTAGAAATTTAAGTACGGATTGTGCATGCACGAAGAGGGGAGCGGTGGTCGTCTGTCTTCTGACGTCAGCCACTTTCTTGCTTCTATTTCTCTGGCACTCGCATGTTTTTTGTAGTGCTTGTATCACAGCAAAAGAAGATGGACGAATAAAAAAAGGCCTGACGTACGTGTATGAACGTTCTTTTCATGCTATCATAGCCAGCATCTACTAACGTACTAATATCTTTTGATTTTTCTGCTGGGTGCAAGCTATGTCCGTCTCTGCGTCGTTTGTTATTTAAAAAGTTGAGTTCACTAGTGTCTGAATCTTCACAGTCTTATGTTAGGACCTTTTTATCATCAGAGCCCCGTACGTGCTTGAATAAATGCATTTTTGTGTCGTTGCGTGATCCGTTGCCCTGTGTGCGTTTGACGTGGTAGTCTGACCTGCATTGTGATTTTTTGCGTGAATCATATAATATTGTATCGTATTTTGTCTTATATTGTTTCTGAGTTAGTAACAATTTATTTTAAGTTCTCTGTTAGTAAATTGTGAAGTTGAGGCCAAGAGCCCTTTTTTATTTTATAGTAATTGTGCTTTGTTTAATAAAGATATTAAGAGAAAAAAAGCCTTCGAATGAGAACTATCGAGATAATCTTGAAACATAGGAATTCTGGATCAAACGTTTCGGTGCCATGACCAGGATAAATTGCATCTGCAAGTCATTGTCAAGATAACTATCTCGCGCCTCAGCGCTGCCACCACGCATCATTGTCATCTGACACACCACACCGTCACTGCCACTATATTCTTGTATATCGTCCTGCAGCAGCCTGAAGATTGAATGACGATACTAAACTAAGTATTTTTGTATAAACCTAATGAACTAGAACCGTTCGTTTTTCTTGTTTCCGTATAATTTAGATACATTTTTCCTTTTTTTGTTTTAAATAGAAAAGCATACAAATTTTTCTGGCAACAAAAAATAGGTGTGTTTCTGGAATTTCTTGTCTGCAGCCACAAGTGTGTGATTTTCGTTAAGCAGTTGGTTACGGGCTCTATACGTTAAAAAAACGTTTGTTGAAACTAGTGAGCCAAGTACTCTCTCAAGAATTCTCTTCGCTTCCTCGGGGGGAGGGACAAGTCGAGTCGTCCGCGGGCATAGCTGAGCCATTGGGCATTTCTTTTTATTTTTGACGAGTGACGTTTGGATGCGAAGAAAAACACATTATACAATTTTCTTTTATCTTTGAAGCTCCCTTTCAATACAAACAGTGGCTAATAGAAAAAAGATTAATCAAAATCGTCATATGCTTAAAAGACATCACACATATTTAGAAAAGGTTAGATTACGTTAAACACAGAAAAATGTTTTGTCGTTTTACTGAACTAAGAAAAATGATTCAGAAGTTTGGGTTTATCGATACTGCTTAATCCCTTTCCTTGGACTTTTCGAAAAACGGACAATGTGAGTTGCGCTACGTTTAACATGTCATGCGTTATTCTACCAGAAAATACATCGTTTAATCGCGATTTAAAGTGAAGGATATTCAGCTTTGAGAGTCTTGCTTGTTGACTTATCGAGGCTGTACAAATTTATTTAAAAAACTAATTAACGATCCACAATTACAACTGATTCTTGACGCCTCCGCTAAAATCAGCAAGGGTGTCTTTTTAAATGAGGTGCTCCTAAAAGGCCTGACAATACAAGCAAAACTTTTGAATCATCTCGTAAGATTTTGAGAAAAAAAAGTCTTTGTATAAAAACTGTCAAGGAAACGTTTTTGTGCCGTGACCAGAATAAATTGCATCTGCAAGTCATTTTTCAGATAACTACCTCGCACCTTAGTGCTGACGACACACTTATTAAGTGCAAATTCAATCTAAAATAATGCTTTTAGCACGCGTTCGTATAAATAACTTAAAGGGCCAATCCGTACTGTGCCAAGTTTTATTAGAGACTGGTTCAGCAGCAAATTCTACTCACTCATTTTTTACTTTCTTTGAATCACTCGTTATGTTTAACGATTCCATAGTTCTGGCTAAATCGCAATGTAATAGTACGTTATGCCGTTTCGAACACTTTTTACACTTGAAATAAGTACAACCGCTGGTGTGTGATATGAAGTACCTTTTTTAAACTTTGGTTTCATTTGCAAAGGCTCAACAATCGTTTATATTAAGCGAACGTTACATTGCACGATATAGTTGGTGTTTATTTTTTTCACATACTACACCATTAGCCGGTGCATTAGTCATAAGCATACGCGTGCCCATTTCAAGCCTTACTTTATTTCCTTCGTTCTGATTTTTTTCGCTAAACGGTGTTTAGTTGTGGGAACGCGTAAAGTCTTGTTCTATCGTCGTTAGTTAGAGCGTGGTTTCCGATACAAAGTTATAAATGTCCGCTAAATCTACTACTGGACAAGTGACGTTTAGATGCGAAGAAAAACATATGATACATTTTTTTTATCCTTGAAACTCCCTTTCAACACAAAAACATTCACATTTAAGCACTTGAGATTACTAGATTACATAGTTATGGTGAGAAACTGTATGAGCTGATTATTTTTACTGTTCTTTATTGAATTTCTCAATAACCATTAGTATGCTTCTTGAAGTCGCACAGTCTGTTAAAAAAAATTAGTATTTTAACACAATTTCCATGCTTCAATCGTCAAAGAGCCGTTGAATGTATAAGATTATTGACTGAAGCTGTGAACGACTAAATATGCGATAAATGACATCTTACACACACAGAGCATTAAAAAATATTTTTTTGAAATATTGTTTAAGCCAAAGTAAGCGTTAAATAGTGAGAAATAGTTATTTCAAGCAATTAAATAAAGAGGGCAAACGATTTTGGAGTATAACTTTATATTCAAAATTTAAGAAATGTACATACTGTAAAAAAATTGTGTTACACAGTAATTAGGTAATTTATCTTTACTGTAATCGACTAAAACAATGAGTTTTGGCTCATTGGCGATCCGAGACACATTTTTCTTGCGCTTTATAAATTCATCGCTATTCATGAATAGGCACTTATTTAATGCTTTTTCAAGACTTTTATCTTATGTATAAATAATTATACGTATAATTATTATCAACGAGATGACACAATTGCACCAAAGATACTTCCAAACGTTTTGCACCAAAGATATTTTTACCTAGTATATTCTATCCATCTTTATATGCAATTACTCGAATGGAAACAACCTCAGTCATTCTGTATAATCATAATCTAGTTCCAATCCATCGTATTTATAAAAATTGTGGTGTGGAGACACATGAAGACGTAATCCACGATACGGAACAACTTAAGCCCATAAGAGTAAGAGAAGTCTTNTAGTTTTTTATAACATAAAAAATATAAATTTTTTAAGTAACTAAGCTTGGTGCTGCCGATGGTGAAGTTAAGTGGCAAATCTTTTAGAATGAAAGCATTGTATCTCATAAACACAGTTGTATTTTAATCAACATGAATTCTATTTCCATCGAGTAATTTATGGAATTAGTATATTTTACTTGATTTTAGTATAACTTATCAAATTCCAATTGCTTTGCTACATTCTCTTCGTTACAAAGTTAAAACTATTTTCATGCTTTCCAGGTAAGGTAAGTGAGCTTATTAGATGTGCCATTTGTCTAGATAAAGCCCATACCGGCTCTTTACCTGAAGAGGCCCATGACTTTTTTTTCTTGTTCTTCCGCTTATTTAAACTTATTAACTTTGCTGTCCATTCCTTGATAACGATTAACTAAAAAAAACGTAGATAAAAAATGTAATACTTACTAAATTTTGTTTTACATGGCATAACAGAACTCTCCTTTTTCCTATAATTTCTCTTTTTTTTACCTCTATATATAAGTGCAAAGTATAAATTTAANTAGTAAACAGTCAACAAAGTTTTCGCACGTGCACAAATACACACAGTAAACAGGTATCTAAAATATACAGAGAAAGTAATACACACGAATTTTTTTGTCAAACTAATGTTTGTCATTAATTATGTAATGTAATTAGAATAATCAGGTTTAATAATACTGAATTACATAACTTCTATTGTCGCGAAAAGTATGAAACTTAAGAAGCATGGTATTTTTACTACAGTACAGAAAAAGTTTTAAATTTACTTCTTACTATTGTATGATTTTAAAAAACTCATTTTACGAATAGTCAAGTCCAATTTTTTACATAGTTAAACTTGATTAAGCATTTTATTATAGCCGTATTACAGTTTTTCAACTATCTTGTACTCTTTTTTCCAGTTTTTATTGTGGAAATAGTAAGATTCTTTAGAAGTACTTCAAACATACATCATACGTATATTAGATGTGCATAAAAGATTCTAATGATCTAGGCCTGTAAACGTTTTTTTCTCTTTTTTTTAAATTTGTATTAATTGTAACGTTGAGTAGCAGTGCACCATATCTTTTTTTAAAATAACTAATTCATTAAATATTTATGACAATTGACACGCGCAAACACCGTTAAATATTTATAACACCCGCGTACCGAAGCATCTAAGTGCGGCTACAAAATAACAACTGAACAAAGTAGCAGCATATCCAGTAACCTAATGCAAAAACAGGGCACACTACTCAATGATACTTCATACCCCGAAAATGATGCAACCAATATAGAAGCAATAAACCGCCATCAGTCCGGGCGATATGACTGACGTTACGTTAGCTGGCACAAAGCATTTTTCTCCGTCTTTTCCAGACGCACATAGATCACAGCGATCAGGACAAAAAAAAACTCCGTAGCTTCATGAGCCGCTAACGCGAAGTTAGAATAAAATCGTGCTTTATCAAGCAATAGCACCCGGCTAAGATCGTGGAGACGAAATCCTCAGATTAGTGTGCTGACGGATAAGTCCCAGTTAGAACTGAACGTGAGCCGACGGATTTTGCTTAAGTCGTAAGTACCTCCAGTCCCTGCGTTATCGATCCCAAGCTATAAGGCAAAAGCCTTTGCCTCAAAACCACGTATCGTGACGTAAAATAATCTTTATATTAAGAATGCTTTGCAAAAATTTTGAGGCAGTAACTTTGGTTATAATTTGTAAAACGTTTATTAAAATTTAATTATAGTATATTATGCTCCTCGGCCAGAAAGTGAAGCTATTACTGACTACGCTGTATTATCAGGCAAGCCACATGCGAGGTTGGTTATGCGTGGTCAATAGTAGCCCTACTTTTTGGCCATGGTATGTATACTTATTTTCCTTACACCTTCGCCGAAAGTTTGACGATAAAATTCATATGATTTGTACTCCTCGTTGTACTCATATGAGGTAACGATTCAAGTAGTAGCAGAATGTTTGTCTGCATGTGTGTCTGCATCTTTATTTTTCACACTCCTTACACTTTTTTAAGCTCTATCTCTGCACTGTTTGCATTAGCCACGCTCCTGTGACAGTCGATCATTTTTTTTAGAAGTCAACTAGTTATACCTTTTGATCCTCTACTTTTGCACTGTATGCAGTGGCCACGCTTCTATCAAAGTCGATTATTTCATTTAGAAGACAATTTATGCTGATGTTTCTTACTTATTTATGAAAACACAAGGAAAAAATAACTATAGTAGAAACTATCGATAATCTTGCGCTGTCAAAGCAATATTTAATGTCTGATCGAAGCATTCAATATACCGCATATTTTACTAAAGCATAATAATCACGGGACGTCATTTGCCTGTATAATACATAAATGTGAAAAAAGGATCGTTTAAGTAATAAAATACCTTACTACTATAGCATTGTCTTATGCCATGTATCATTTAGGTGCGTTTACACAAACAAAATTAAAATAATTCGTCAGCAAGACTTTGCTTTGATTATGTTACTTAAATGTATCCAGTGGTTACCTGTGTTATATAAACTGTAAAGGTTATACATCCGTTAGCCACATATGTATATTATATAACTCTGAAATTTCTCTATAATTATTATTATATTTATTTTTTGGTGCGTAGAGTCGTTTATATTTGTTGCCTTGCAATTGATGTCTTCTGAAAATAAGGACCTACATTATAAGTACATCTTCATAAACATGCATAAGACTTGATTAAGAAAATATTCTGATTCTTTATGAAAAACGTACAGAGGTGTTTAGAATTTTTGGTAAACATAAAACTTAAATAACCTAATGTGCTATAAACAGTTCCTTAACGGTAGTATGAAAATCTGTCTCATATAGGTAATGATGCCACGAGTTTGTGTTTAAGTCGTGCATTTTTTTTTCAACTAAAGGGACAATATGCTATTGACGTGAAACATTTATTGGTGTGCTTGGGGGTTTGACCGACACGATGAAGCGACCCATGCGATGACACGATACCTGGTAAAACTCGGTTTGGCTTGGCTCTCTGTCTCGTTCTCCGCAGGCTTACTGCCACCCCTCTCTTATTTTTAAAGTGTCCCACTAACCCGTATATTTAATCATGTAGAAGAGTATATAATAATTAATTATCGTATATTTATAGTATACATAGCATATACGTACGTGCGCATATATATTATGTAAATTTAATATAAGTAAATAAAATTTTTAAATTTCACTGGCTCTAAGAATCAAACCGAATCCTTTGAATTAGTAGTAAAAGACCTTATTGATTGTACTATGCAGCACGCCAATCCATTCTTTCTTCTTGTTGTACCAGCACGTCGGGCGAAAAATTTTCCATCTCAAGCACTTTCAATTTTATTTCGACAAGTGTAAAATATCGAAAAAAAAGGCATTTTTGCAGTACCTGTTAAAGTAAGTGAGATAGAAAGAGCCATTGCTGTCGCACTTACTCTCTCTTTCTCTATTGTTTTTATATACGTAGGCCTTTTTCATTGCTTTTTTAAATATTTCGCGGTTGAAGAAAGTGATAAATTAATACTAGAATTAGTATCGTTTTTTCACCATTTAAAAAAAATGTTTTCTCTGTGAACAAGATTATTTAAAAATATTATTATTTTACCATAATGCTCAGTTTTCCCGGGGTCTTCTAACTGTGTTTATTCAAACTCCATTTTACCTATCTTTAGTAAACAGTCAACAAAGTTTTCGCACGTGCACAAATACACACAGTAAACAGGTATCTAAAATATACAGAGAAAGTAATACACACGAATTTTTTTGTCAAACTAATGTTTGTCATTAATTATGTAATGTAATTAGAATAATCAGGTTTAATAATACTGAATTACATAACTTCTATTGTCGCGAAAAGTATGAAACTTAAGAAGCATGGTATTTTTACTACAGTACAGAAAAAGTTTTAAATTTACTTCTTACTATTGTATGATTTTAAAAAACTCATTTTACGAATAGTCAAGTCCAATTTTTTACATAGTTAAACTTGATTAAGCATTTTATTATAGCCGTATTACAGTTTTTCAACTATCTTGTACTCTTTTTTCCAGTTTTTATTGTGGAAATAGTAAGATTCTTTAGAAGTACTTCAAACATACATCATACGTATATTAGATGTGCATAAAAGATTCTAATGATCTAGGCCTGTAAACGTTTTTTTCTCTTTTTTTTAAATTTGTATTAATTGTAACGTTGAGTAGCAGTGCACCATATCTTTTTTTAAAATAACTAATTCATTAAATATTTATGACAATTGACACGCGCAAACACCGTTAAATATTTATAACACCCGCGTACCGAAGCATCTAAGTGCGGCTACAAAATAACAACTGAACAAAGTAGCAGCATATCCAGTAACCTAATGCAAAAACAGGGCACACTACTCAATGATACTTCATACCCCGAAAATGATGCAACCAATATAGAAGCAATAAACCGCCATCAGTCCGGGCGATATGACTGACGTTACGTTAGCTGGCACAAAGCATTTTTCTCCGTCTTTTCCAGACGCACATAGATCACAGCGATCAGGACAAAAAAAAACTCCGTAGCTTCATGAGCCGCTAACGCGAAGTTAGAATAAAATCGTGCTTTATCAAGCAATAGCACCCGGCTAAGATCGTGGAGACGAAATCCTCAGATTAGTGTGCTGACGGATAAGTCCCAGTTAGAACTGAACGTGAGCCGACGGATTTTGCTTAAGTCGTAAGTACCTCCAGTCCCTGCGTTATCGATCCCAAGCTATAAGGCAAAAGCCTTTGCCTCAAAACCACGTATCGTGACGTAAAATAATCTTTATATTAAGAATGCTTTGCAAAAATTTTGAGGCAGTAACTTTGGTTATAATTTGTAAAACGTTTATTAAAATTTAATTATAGTATATTATGCTCCTCGGCCAGAAAGTGAAGCTATTACTGACTACGCTGTATTATCAGGCAAGCCACATGCGAGGTTGGTTATGCGTGGTCAATAGTAGCCCTACTTTTTGGCCATGGTATGTATACTTATTTTCCTTACACCTTCGCCGAAAGTTTGACGATAAAATTCATATGATTTGTACTCCTCGTTGTACTCATATGAGGTAACGATTCAAGTAGTAGCAGAATGTTTGTCTGCATGTGTGTCTGCATCTTTATTTTTCACACTCCTTACACTTTTTTAAGCTCTATCTCTGCACTGTTTGCATTAGCCACGCTCCTGTGACAGTCGATCATTTTTTTTAGAAGTCAACTAGTTATACCTTTTGATCCTCTACTTTTGCACTGTATGCAGTGGCCACGCTTCTATCAAAGTCGATTATTTCATTTAGAAGACAATTTATGCTGATGTTTCTTACTTATTTATGAAAACACAAGGAAAAAATAACTATAGTAGAAACTATCGATAATCTTGCGCTGTCAAAGCAATATTTAATGTCTGATCGAAGCATTCAATATACCGCATATTTTACTAAAGCATAATAATCACGGGACGTCATTTGCCTGTATAATACATAAATGTGAAAAAAGGATCGTTTAAGTAATAAAATACCTTACTACTATAGCATTGTCTTATGCCATGTATCATTTAGGTGCGTTTACACAAACAAAATTAAAATAATTCGTCAGCAAGACTTTGCTTTGATTATGTTACTTAAATGTATCCAGTGGTTACCTGTGTTATATAAACTGTAAAGGTTATACGTCCGTTAGCCACATATGTATATTATATAACGTCAGCGGCTGCTGCTGCTCGTTCTGCTGCTGCTGCTTCTCGCCACGTAGTATATATATATATATATATATATATATATATATATATATATC
>NW_019380198.1:86269-143033 GCF_000648655.2 Copidosoma floridanum | reverse complement strand
TTTTTTAATTTTTTTTAATAAGCTTTTCCAATACCTTGAAACAATGACGAATTTCATAAGCTGTTACATGAGAATCTAACTGTAGTAAATTTAAATATAATCGTTCCTGTGAGACCTAATGCTTTTCTGACAAAAAATTTGGTACTGAACTCTGACATCTGTAGCATCGCTTAATTTGTGCTTATAGTCCACTAGAGCAACACATAAAACATGAAAAACATACCATAAGCCTTATGACTTGCTCTAACATAGACTGCGTTCACTCTAAGTAACTGCTAGATTTCCAAAACTTTAACGCTTGAAGGCGCTGTTGTACTCTAACGCTACAAGCAATGCTTACGCAAATAGCACGTCCTGATGCGGCCTAATAACTGTGTGTTATGCCAGTGCAGCTGAAAGTAGTCTGTTATACCTACACAATAACATAATACTCCTTTCGCTCCACATCTTAAACAACTTGAAGCTCCAGTGTGCTATATTATAAACCAGCAAAAACCTTATTTTCCAAGTATTTTCAAGCAAATAGCCTATTCATCGTGCGGCGCATCTGCACATCTATTAGATCTTGAGATGAGTCATGCCTTACAATATGAATAGTCCCCGTCTGATTAAAAAAAGTGGCACGGGGATGTAATCAATTATAACATGCTCAACGAAAGAAAACAATTCATTGTAAAGTCTTGAAATCTTAATGTGACGCGTTAAAGTATATAAAAAGATTAGACCTAATTAAATCCCTATAGGTAGGGTATTGCGTAACTTATCACGGTACTTCACTACACTACGCTTGAGCTAGCGCTTCTCTAGTCTATCAAATTATTGTCTCAAAAGTGTCCTACGCTGCGTTTATGACATAAATTAAATTGATCAGTCAAGAACTGGCGTTCACGTATTAAATTTCTAAGTGACGCAGTACCACTCTTGCTTAACTCGTGGAATGGCATTTACTTGAGTCACAAAAAATAGCTGCAACTCAGTCAATGGTCCAGCACTATTCAATATCGTGTGAATAATAATTGGCTAGTTACAATGCGAAGGAAACCAGTAGGAATCTCCTTAAATACGTCCTTACAAAATTCTCAAACATGTCTTTAAAGAACTTATAAAATTAATTCCTATCTTGCTAATGCTTCATTTAGCATCTTGTTTGTTGGATACCCAATGCAGCCACCTACGCCCTTTAGTCTATCGTATGCTAGAATATCAGTGAACGGCAATCAAAGGACAGAAGTGGGCTTGACTGGCCTAGTTTTATGTCCATCGAATATAATTATATTAATATTATGGTTGAAAAAACAGTCCGAAAAATGAGAATAGTGGGGGATGCCATCATTTTCAAGCTGTGTTTATAATTCCCGTAGCTAACATAAGTAGTGTTGACTGGTAGGCAATGGATGTATAAAAGTTTTGTAAATACAGTAATTTAGACAGTTATTCTCAAATTATTTTTCGACTATCTCATTTAACCTATGTACTCGATGCTTCTATTTATCATCCCTTCAAGGGGTCAGGACAACCGTCTCTGCATTGGGCGCCATTTCTTAGTAAAACCAGTCAATTTCTGTGTTGTGAATCCCCCAGCGCTACACGCGGATGCTCTCAGAACTATAAAGATTCATGTAAATGATGGCATGCCTCACTACTTAAAATCATATGTACTCCTCAGAGATGTGCATGCGACCGTGATTTGTATATGTTACCGGCAAAGTATGAAATTCAGGCATTCTATAGAATGCTGGGCTGTTTTAGGCAAAGTATGAAATACTTGATTTTTTCAACACTTTGCCTGGGCATTCTATAGAATGCCCAAGAGGTATCCGGCAAAGTAATAATTAAGGATTATCTGTTAATAGTAAATTTATTTGAGGCTCGGAATTTGCATTTCCATCGAAAACATGCATTTATTCTAATTACAAAACTATTTACAGACGATCTATTTAAATTAATATGGTTAAAAAAACTTATTTGTTACAACACGATAAACTTTTATGACATTACGAATTACACAGTCTGTTATTTTTAAAACAAATACATTTTTTTGTCGTCCACCGCGATTTGCAAGAACATTTTCTTATTCCTTGCCCAGTTACATTACTTTGTGCAGTTGCTTTAGCTCGCACCGAAGATTCAGACTCGGGAACTTCGTCAATACGAATCAAATTTTCTTAACAAACATTAAATTGCGATCGTGCACATAATTGTTTGATTTTACTATTACGCGTACCTAACTTGTAAAACCCGTCGTCAGGTATTTCCAAAACTACAGCTAATAAATTACGCATGTCACCCTTACCCTTACCTACATCGGGTACTGGAACTCTTACCGTCGTACCAATTTGGATTTGTTCAAATTTCTTATCAGATGACATTTTCATTTTTTTTGCTTGGTGTTGTGTATTATTTACAGCTTCTTCACGTTTTCATTCTGTAGCTAGTTTTTTATAACATAAAAAATATAAATTTTTTAAGTAACTAAGCTGTTTAGCGCAAGATAAATGCAATGGTTCCTCGCAGTCAATACAATTATTATCGTTGGTAGTAATTAAATCGCAAAAAATACAATGCAAATTCACATTATTAACCATTTCGTTATCTTCAGTTGCTTCAGGTGCTACAAGCATATCGTTTGTCGATCGCGTCACTTTTGCATTTGATAGGATCAACTCTAATTGTTCTTCATCCGTCACATTAACGAAAATTTCCGGCGTCAAATGTGTGTCTTGCAAACCAATCTTGGAAGCACAACCAAACATAGCTTCGTACGGAGATCGTTTTATTCCGCTGTGAAGACTAATTATATGTACTTTCCAGAGGTGATTATGCAACCATAATTTGTATACATAAAATGATAATATAAATAAAGTGCTCATCGAGTCTAGACTTGCTATGTATATAAACCAGCCAGGTCTATGCCAGCCCACTGATGACTTTTTTTTAATACTTAATTATTTGACCTTCTATGATACTGATCAGTAGGTGTAACGTTGTGGTACATTTTAAAATATTGCACCTGACTTACACGTATTGTGTATTAACAACTCGTTCACGACTTGCGGGACATGTTTACGGGTCACGTTCTGCCATGTTATGTGTTGTGCTAGTTTTGTACAACTGTCAGTTACTTGACTTCGAATAACATAAGGGTGAATGCAAGCGTTTGTATTAAAAATCGCGCAACAACAGACAAGTACACAAAATGGTACGTCACATAACATCACAGCACTTATGTAGCCAGTCTCTGAAGTCTAGTGATACTTACATTTAAATGTTGCAACGTGCGTTTGATCAATTGTTCTACTTGTTAAGTTCGTTCATTTTTTCTGTTTTGTACTTCGTACCTTCAATTCTTTTAGTATTTAATAACTATTGATCAAGCATAACCATACTTGAGTACAGTTCGATTACCATCTATATCACAACCCATGGTGATTTAACTTGGCTCAATTTCAAGCGTCTCAAAAATCCTAGTGACTCAATAGATATACTTGCACGCTCATACCAGCTGTCAGTTAAACAAACTAAATAATTTATTATGTAATAAACAGATGAATTTTTAATTATTTCCAAAAATATTTGCTTTACAAACACAAAAGCTATCCTCATTAAATATAGAAATTTTTAAAGCACGATATGCATTTATTTATACACTTATGCNTGAGAATAACTGTCTAAATTACTGTATTTACAAAACTTTTATACATCCATTGCCTACCAGTCAACACTACTTATTTTAGCTACGGGAATTATAAACACAGCTTGAAAATGATGGCATCCCCCACTATTCTCATTTTTCGGACTGTTATTTCAACCATAATATTATTATAGTTATATTTTCTATCCTCATTAAATATAGAAATTTTTAAAGCACGATATGCATTTATTTATACACTTATGCATTTTTTGCTAGTTAAAGACGTTGCCTATTTTTATAAAGTAATAACAGATTAAAATAGATTTTTTATAGCATGTGTTATTACATCACATATTAAAAAATATCACGATAAAAAATCGTGTTTTACGAGGGCTCTTATGAGATGACTGCCGAATCAGCATTAAAAACTATGATAGAAATAATCCATGTCAACAAAATTAACAGAACTGATACAAAACTGCTCAAATTTGTTTCCAGCTCGCATGCTACATTCATATGTGGCAGACAAGGAGGCATTGAGGACACTGTCTGCTGTCTGCTCAACTTTTTATATGGCACGATGGCTTTTCACAAAATCACTTCTACAAGCCATTTTACTTAAAATTATTATCTAAAACTTGGTATAAGCCTTATTAAGACCTTATACTTTCATGCTATAACATTAAAATCTCTAATTTCAAAAGCTTATAGCACACTTTATCAAAAGAAGATTAGTTGGACTGTACGATTTTCTCCTTACTTTTCATCTTCCATACAAAAAGTATTCATGCTGTTTTATTTATACTAAAAGAAACAAGGTACCTTTAAGAACATTCTGTAATTTTCTTTTAACATATTATTAATACATTATCGAGAAAGTGGACATTTTAAAGCTAGGTGAGTACAGCAGACTTTATCACGGTGCCTTATACACATACACGTGCTCCCCTTTACCTTCCTGTGTGAGCGACCCAATACCCTTAAGCCAATTCAAGATGCATCTCAAAACCGTTGACCAGATTTTTTATAATTTTGAGCTTTACTTAATAAGTCTTGCTTAGATATCATTACATATTTCGTGCTGTTATTTAATTGTATTTAATAATTATAGAAAAAATAGACCAGGTGATAACAAAAATGAAGACTTTTGTTTTGTTAGTGTAAGCTTATAAATGTGATTTATGTAAAATTTTATATGAAACTTGTTCGTGCCGTTTGAGAGTTGAATTTACTATGAGTGTTCAATAATGATTCATAATATTTAACAAACGTGTCAGCTTCAATTCTTTTCAAAAGGTCCTAAAAGTTTGGTATTATGACGCAAACATTTGATAATCTAGAAAAATTGTAACACATTTGCAAGGATGTTTCGTGAAAAAAAAAATTGTAAGATATACCTTCTATAATAAAATACAACTCGTTGCTTACTATCCATACAACATAAAAGTATTATATGCAAATGAACAGTTTTTATTGATAAATGTAATTATATTAAAATAAAAATCATATTAAAAGAAGCGTGCAGTGGTAAAATTCTTAATCACGCAGTTTTTTATAAAAATAGAATAAATTTTTAAGTTTTATATCAAGCCTTAATTATAACTATTCATGAAACCAAAATATTTTTTATTTTAGTATCGTTATTCACTAATTCGTGGTGATTTAGTTTAAAAAAAGTAAATTGCACTCTATTACATAAAATTTGATAACATCTACATATTTGTAGAAGAGAAGGTGACACAGATATACAACTCATTTTATAAACACAGATTAGTTGTTAAACTCTTCAAATTTTTTTACAGACACAATACTGATGTACTAGCGGTGGCTTAGTATTTGGCTTGATAAAGATTACAAAATCTGATAAGTGTAGAACGTCATATTTTTGTTGAGTTTAAGAAGCTCTTGCTTAAGCATTTGATCTTTTCCATCCTCTTAACGTTCCAAGAAAAAAATTTAGCAATTTCATGACAAGCAGTCAAAATGATGGTACCCATGTTGTTTAACATTTTTTCGTGCTAGCTTTTTTTTTGCAGTAAGTTGATCATGTTCATTTTTTTTCTAAAATTACACTTATCGCAGTAACTGTTTTACTTGTTGCACTTACTTTTCGAAACGAGGCTTTTTACATTTAAATATGAGCAAAAGAAACAAGTACAATGTATTACCAAAGGAAAGAGAGCTGTAATTCATAGAGCTCTCACAGTTTAAAAAAATAGCGTTACATAAAATAGAGTAGTGTGGTTGTGATTAAAAAAAAAAAAAAAAAAAAAAAAAAAAAAAAAAAAAAAAAAAAAAAAAAAAAAAAACCTAACAAGTTACGAACTTTAGGAGGTCGATCAAGGGTGGTGAGTGATACGAGTGTGCGCAAATATAGTTAATGAGCCGATAGGAATCTTAGGACGTTTAAGTTTGAGTCAAGTCAAGTCACCAAGGGTCGTGATATATATAGCAATTGAAAAATAAATCAGTATGGTTGCGCTCGTTGGATCGATCGGATCATTCTTGTTATTCGTTTGGAAGTACACTATATGGAACAATAAATCAATGAGAAACCGGAATAGAACAAACAAGTCAAATGAACTTAATAGATAAAACAATAAATCGAATGCACGTCGCAATTTATGCATGCAAGTATCGCTAGACTTCAAAAACTGGCTACATCAGTGCAGTGATGATATGTGATGAGTCTCTTTGTAAAATTGTCTGCTATTGCGCGATGTTTAACAGTAACAATAAATTTTTACTTATGTCATTTAACATCAGAAAACTGATGGTTGTACAACACTATCATAACGTTACACCTGCTGATCAGTATCATAGAAGGTTAAATAAGTAAGCATTAAAAAAATGGCAATCAGTAGACTTGCATGGACCTGGCTAGCTTATATGCTCAGAAAATCTATACTCAATGAGAAGATTATGTGTACTGTGATTTTATGTAAACAAATTACGGTTGCATAATCACCTCTGGAAAGTACATATGATTTTGCGTGGTAGGCATGCCATCATTTTTAGGACGATTCATAGTTCTCATAGCAGCCGTGTGCAACTCTGGTGCATTGACGACACAGAAATTGACTGGTTTTACTCAGAAATGGCACCACCATGCAGACACAGTTGTCCTGACCCCTTGAATGGATGATAAACAGAAGCATCAAGTATATAGGTTAAATGAGATAGTCGAAAAATAATTTGAGAATAACTGTCTAAATTATTGTATTTACGAAACTTTTATACATCCATTGCCTACCAGTCAACACTACTTATTTTAGCTACGGGAATTATAAACACAGCTTGAAAATGATGGCATCCCCCACTATTCTCATTTTTCGGACTGTTATTTCAACCATAATATTATTATAGTTATATTTTTTGGACACAAAACTAGGCCAGTCAATCCCACTTCTGTCCTTTGACTGCCGTTCAGTGCTATTCTAGCATACGATGGACTAAAGGGCGTAGGTGGCTGCATTGGGTATCCAACAAACGGGATGCTTAATGAAGCGTTAACAAGATAGGAATTAATTTTATAAGTTCTTTAAAGACATCTTTGAGAATTTTGTGAGTACGTATTTAAGGAGATTCTTTCTGGTCTTCTTCGCATCGTAATTAGCCAATCATTACTCACATGATATTAATTAGTGCTGGACCATTGACTGAGTTGCAGCTATTTTTTGTGACTTAAGTAAATGCCATTCCACGAGTTAAGCAAGAGTGGTACTGCGTAACTTAGAAATTTAATACGTGAACACCAGTTCTTGACTGATCAATTTAATTGATGTCATAAACGCAGCGTAGGACATTTTTGAGACACTCATTTGATAGACTAGAGAAGCGCTAGTACAAGCGTAGTGTAGTTAAGTACCGTAATCAGTTACGCAATACCCTACCTAGGGATTTAATAAGGTCAAATCCTATCATATGACACAGTGACAAGTCAAAGTAATGCGTAATTTTAACTCAGTCTTATTTCATTCGATTAGCAGAAATAACGTATTGCAATCACTTTATGCTTTTGACATGTTGCATTGTATTACATATTACGATTAAATAGCAGCTAGTGTCTGATTTTATTATTCCTTTAAATTAATTTTTTTAAGAAACTCAAAGCAACAGTCTATAAAATAAACGATGAATCAAAAGGTTATTTAAACAGAACTCCAACCAATCTCCTTGTTGTATACTCTTACTCGTCACATTAAGATCTTAAGACTTTGCAGTAAACTGTTTTCTTTGGTAGAGCATGTAATAATTAATTGTACTCTCTTACCACGTTTTCTTTAGCCAGACATGGACTATTGATATCGTAAGGCATTACATATCTAATAACTTAATAGACATGCAGATGCACAGCATAAAGAATAGGCTTTTTTCTCGAAAACACGTAGAAAATAAGCTTTTCGATAGTTATTAGTATAGTGCACTGGAGCCCTAAGTTTTTCAAGATGCAAAGAGAAGATAGTATCATGTTTACACTTGGATACACCAAATTACTCTTTACTGCCTTAGATAACACAGTCCTTGGCTATATTAGGACGTATGGCTTGCACAATGTTTAGAAGTTATTTAAGAGTATAACAATACCTTTAAGCGATAAAGCTTACGAAACTTACCAAATTCTTTGTGTGGACTCAACCACATAAAAAAAATTTTAATCACATTTTTCTATGCTTACAAAAAATTACATTTGTTTGTATTGCCACGTAAGAAATATTTGTATACATTACAAAAATGGTATTGTTCAAGATATTATGCAGAACATTATATTCTTTAAACTAAGGGTAGTAGGAAGATTGTAGAGGTATTCTAAAAGAAAAAATACTACCTAATTTTTACTGCAAACAACGAAAATAAGTATGGGGCTCCAGTAATTGAAAGTGCGCAAAATTAACTTAACTTAGAACAAAAATTACAGATTAAAAAAAAAAAGAGGGAGAAATAAAAACGTTATGTATTTAAGAAAGTAGACAACTAAGGATATCGGTTAAAAGCAATTTGTAGTAATAATAGTTATTTACCATTTACAGTTATTCTAGTTATACATATATATATGAACGTGATTCATACTGATTTGACGTGCTCAGTAAGATACATGTTAATTACGCAGTAAAATTACGTGGACGTCCACATAACTCCTTATTAGTAGGTATAGTTGTGGGGCTTTACCCCTTTTTGCACTCTATATGCAGCACTCTCTCTTATTAAATGACTTTGCCAGCTATAAGTTCGTCTAAGTCTGTCTTGCGTTCTTATTCCACTTAGCTTTAGAAAACTATAGTATTGATAGCTTATAAGACAAACAAACATTGTTAAATATTAAAACTCGCAAATTTTATTATTGTATTACAGCAGTCAGATATTTTTATTAATGAGTTAGTTCCACACCTGCAAATAGATATAAAATCTAATAATAATTGAATATTTATTTTTTAACTTCCATGGCTAATGTTTTATTTATGAATTACATGCATTTATGCACTTACGGGCATGACGTAAGAAGTTAAGTAGATAAAATGATAATGGAGTCGATTTGATTTTCAAGTAGAAAAAACTTCCAAAAAATTACAAAAATTTAGCTAATTAAGTCAACAAATAATAGTTTCATCGATAACGTTAATTTATAATTTATGGATATAAAGTGAATAAGAGTAATGTATACAATTTTATACCTCTGCGATGAAAGATGTATAAGAATTACATTTCTATATCAATTGTAAATTAGTTAAGGTTAAAGATTCCATCCGAACAATATCTACTATAACTTAATAACTATGACGTTTTATATCAATATAAATTTTTTCTTACTTTTGCATCTTGATAACATGATGTGTAAGCCAAACAAAAATAGTGGTTTTCTTAAACATGATCTAATTCTTTTGAAATTTTGACCTTCATAGGTCCTTATAGTTATGAAAAACGCTAAGACTATGTGAAATTGTTTTATGTATATAATCAAAAGTAATAAGAATGAGTTTTTTGTATTTAAAGCTTTTTTTTGTATGATAACTTTATTCCCTATTTTTTTTATCATAATTTGTACATCGATATTGTATATAAGTTACTTTGTTATTCCTTTTCGTACATCGCTACGTAGGCATTCTGTTATATTCAAATTTTGTATTAACAAAATAATTAATGCAATTTTTATATTAGTGTTATGTCAAGGTATGTCTTTACGAATAATATTTCACATTTCAATCGTAAAGTACCTATAAATTTTACTGTTGAATTAATCAACACCCTTGTATAAATCACGAACTATGCTTTAATATATATTTCTTTCTCCTTTTTTTGATGATGAAAAATTTTACTATTTAAAAAGTGAGTGTATTCGTCATAAGAAATTTGTTCAACATTATTTATCGAAAATTTAATGTCCTTGCCAAAAGTTTCAAAGCAAACATCAGAAGTTTTCTGTTTATTTGGCACTTGAGTAATTTTATTTTTCCGTTTTTTAATTATTATCATAATTTTAAAACATTTTCTGGTAGTTAAAAAATTATTGATATCTAGTATTAGAATATAAAACAATTAAGCACGATATGATGATTTCAAACTTTATCGTATAATCATGATTTTGATAGATATTTTTCTAAAATAAAAAAGTCTGTCTCAAATCTCCTTCTAGAATCATTAATTTATTTTTTAAATAAATACTTTTATTTTATAAATCATACCATGTTGTTCCAAATATTTCTCAGGCTGTGTTTGGAATTATATAAGCCTCATTCGTGAGGATTCAATCAATTAAAAAAAATTTTTTTTTCAGATTTAAGTTCTAAGAACGACCTTTGTAATTGTAGGTGTCTAATGGTTAACAAAATATTTTGTTACTTGGTTTTTCATTCAGAAATAATATTGATGCTACACCAGACTATGACATAAATAAATAAAACTGTTTTTTGTTTGTATATAACTTTAGAAATTGTTATTTAATCTTCACCTTATTTTTTATGAATTCAGTTAAAAGTTTAATTAAAAAACAATTTGTCGTGGTTATCACTTTTTCTTATAGTAATAGTAGTAGTATTGAGATCTATTGTATGCATTCTATGTGCGTTATTTCCACCTTTCTGGTTTTTTCTCCCATTATCGCCTTTCTTTTCCCCAAGCATAGGAGTCTTTTATACGGGATCCTTACAATGGTTTCCAACTTGATCATCCATCCTTCTCTATTTTGTTAACAGAGTGCAGAGATTGTTTTAAGCACACTCTAGGTATTATTAAACTTAATGGAAAAATATTCCTTAATAAACCATTAAATTGACTGAATTGACTTTTTAAAAATTTATCATGCTTTAACACGATGAGATGGACAGATGCTGGATTTCCTTTAAGAAGAAAGTCCTTAAATGTCATCACTAGAAAAGATTTACTATTTGTTTTATAAATGCAGATAGTTATGTTTTGGCATCCTGAACACTCATATCATTGAAAACACTCGAGAAAGCAATTTTGATTTTTTTTGATGGTATTAGAACCCACGATCCCTCAAGCTTCTTTAGTTAGCAGACTAGCAAGCTATCTGTCAATCCATTGAAGCTTTTTTAGTTTTCTTTTACATAAATTTCTGTAATTGTGGATGAATAAGAATGTACACATTATTTTTCTTCTAATTCCAGACGTTTCAAAATACTAAAACTAGTAAAGTATGTATATTAACGTAGCAAATAACTTTCAGTAATGAAATTTAAAAAGTTACGATCCAAAGAGTTAAAAAAAAATTGTTTTGTTAATCTGAAATTGCTATTAAGTTTACGGTACTTCTATTCCGACTTCAATGTACTTTACAAAGACTCTTGTACTTTTTTTAACTATCAAAAGCATCGTGATAAAAAATGTGTATTTAACTAAATTTACAAAAAGAAGGATTAGCCCATGGCGTGCACAGACAGTGAAGCCTCACTAATATGTATTTAGGATTATTTTTTCGCTTGTAACTCATGAAAAATAATTATGAAAAGAAAAAATACTATGTACGTCATAAAAAATATATGAATATAACATAAAAATTTGTGTGTAATAAGATCCATAAAGAATTAGAATCCATTATTCAGCTGACATATCAAAAATTTTATCTGACGACCATTTCTGGCTCAGAATATTAATCTTCTGTTTGAAAAACTAATACAGATTTTTGATTCAACTTCTAAAGACGTTTCAAGCAAACATTGTAGAAATATATTTTCAAAAGAAATGATATGTAAATATGCTTTTTGTCTCATATTTGACGGTAAAGCTGTATTGTAGGATAGAAAAGGCTAAATCAAACCAGGATACCTAAAGCGCACTAATAAAAATAACTTTTTTTTGTTTTAAAATTTGAGTATATGTATAGCGAACGACTTTCTGCATGCTCACTATGGCTTCCTCTGCACTTTTAAACTTACCTTACTGAGCATCTACATGACTTGATTTAACTAAGTAAAAACTTGTGATAAAGTAAAGTGCTCACGTATAACAGAAACTTTATATTTTAACATCTGATACTTACTCCATGTGCAGAACATTCGTGGTTATCGTGATTTGTTGGACATTTTTCCAAATCAATAAATGGAAATTGGCTTGTGCACGTTTGATTGATGCAGATCTGTAATCAGAAATAGTTTATTAAAATTTTTTTTAAGTATGGAAGTATTAAAAAAATTAGTTCATAATATTTCAAAGCATAAAGATTTGTATTATCTCAGCCTTCAATGTATACAGTAAAATTAATTTTTTTGATAATTTTCGAGTTAGCCAACTTTTTTATATGTTCAAGTACATCGATATTATGTGTAAAAAGAAAACTTTAAAAAAATACAAAAATACAGTTGCCTAGAATAACAACCACTGTAGATAATAAATTTTCAGAAACATTAATAAATTATTTTAAAAATATGAGCATTAAGTACAACTTTAGTAGTCAAGAAGTACTGTAGCTATACGTTTATACTCAAATTTTGAACAAAATTTTTGGCTATTTGTGTAAAGTTCTTGTTACCATGTATTAACTGTGTATCTGCAAATCATTTAAAGCCCCAAAGTAATCCTATACCTATGGGTACAAGTAACTTAAAGGTTCATCGCACTTTACGCCTTTTTTACACATGTAAGTTTCTTGTTTTCTTTTGATTTAAAACTTTAGATGGTTAGGAGTTGTGCTGAATGACTAAGAAATCTGACACAAACTAACACAAAAATAAACTGCTTTCTTAGTCATGATAATAATTGTAGAATAATTTACAATATTTGAATTAAAACAGTATTTAAACGAAGATTATTTACCTGAATCAACAGACACGTCGCTGTAGATATTGAGAGCTTACAACAACTATTTTGTATCATAACATAATTAGTCTGATTATCTCCAGCGCTTGTAGCAAACTGACTGGAATACGTGGACAAAGCTAGACAAAAGTAGTGATGACGGTTAAGCTATTTTTTCTTATCATAACTCAGGCTTGATTTCTGTGTGTTAAATACAACAGACATACATCTTTCTTTCCTAAGATTAGGGAATTTTTTGTAAATTTTGTGACGTTCTAAATAAATATAATGCTAGTCATTTGCTACTGATTATTACTTTCTGAAACATTCAGTCTCGTTAAAGGGTAGGTTAATAACATTTGACTTCGATTGCACAAAGATAAAGTAATTTACTATCTCTTGTCATGCTAGCCAGCATAAAAAATTGTACCTGGATAAGTATACATCGAAAGAATTACACCAACTCTAGAATTATCCTAAAAGTGTAATATGCTAAGAAATATCGAGAATAGTACGGTGATTAGCCACTGCACATATGTATCGACAGATCAAATCTATCTGGAAGACGTGCAAGAAAGTCAATAAATGTAGTAGCTGGTTTTTTCAATTGCTACTGGCAATACAAAATAAATGGTACAAGTATATCTTTAAGCGTATGTTTCCCCAAAAGAAAATAGTTAAGGGAATAAATGGAAATATTATACAAGAATGACTGGTTTATAATATAAGTTTAGATATACTGAAATTTTATGCCTGATGGCATAAAATAATACGCAGGCTATTAGAAATGAAAAAAATAAAATAAAATATTGATACAAAAATAGATTGTTTCAAAAAATGACTCGTTTATTGTAAATTATATCCAAAAGCTTATTTCTTCTTCTTTAATAAATATTATATTACCAACACCAAAACAACAAGCAACATGAGATAATTTAATTTAAAAAATTAATAACTCTTATAAAGTTTTATACTTTTACGTAATGTATGTGATGGTGCTTAAGAAGCAGCTACAAAAAAAACTTCATGTGTGTTCAACAAGCTACTCCACAAAAGCCGTTTATGATAAAAAAAGAACCAATGCTACGAGTCTCCTTTAGAGCTGGTTATTGCAACTAATCAAGGGAATGGTTTACAAAGTATCGCTCATGCTTTGACTAGCTCAAAAAATATATATCAAGCATAATCTGCCATTGACTGACACAAGTTTTTGACCACGATATGCAGGATAACATTTAGAACTATCTCCTTAATGTAAAAGTGAAGGTTGCCAGTCAGTAACCAGGTAAAAAGTGTTTTGAACTTATTTTTTATAAACAAGTTTATCAAAGTTTTTTTAATCCAAAAAAAAATATTTTTTAATTTTTTGAAACGTCTGGATGAACAAACCGTTCAAGATGTATGTATCTCAATTCCACAGTTTTCAAGAAAAAAATTACTAAAGTTTTGAAAAACACGATTTTTTTGATTTTCAAACCTCAATGAAAGTACAAAATAAACACAATATTATATGTAACAATACACAAATATAAGGTGCTAACCTTTCTCAACAAGTTTTCAGATAGAAAATATAGAAAGTTTGAGTAGAAACGATGCTTTTTGCAATAAACATTAAGGTTGTTTTTAGAGTGCACACCCAGACAAGTGTATACCTATGTATATGTACGTGCTTACAGTTTTTGGCTCAGTTTGCCGTAAGCTATAAATATGTTAAGACTTTAATACAAGTACTAAAACCCAAATGCTCTGGAAGTTTACAACAGGAACAAATGCTACCTCTTAATTATTCAACATTTTTTCTTGGGACTGTAGAGAAAGATTAATAGTTAATGACTATGTGTTGTAACATATGAAGAACTAGTTCTTACGTACATACATATTCATTGGTTTTTGGTTGCTAATGTATCAAAAAATATAAAAATATTTTTTTCTGATCAAATACACAACTTTGATGAAATTGTTTCTAAAAGATTATTTTGAAAACTAATTTACCTGGTTACCGATTGGCAAACTGAGCTTGTATGTTAAGAAGCCTATTCCAAATGTAATCTAGTAAAACAATTAGAGTTAAAAATTTTTTTCACTTGTTAACAGATTTTGCCACATCTAATAGGCCTTGGTTTTTCGGTGCCTCTATATTCCCGTAATTAATAAGGACACCATGGCTTGTAAGCGATCCTCATGGCACTATTCATATGCACGTTTTCTCCCTTTACATGCTCCGCAGAACGATGTACACTCAGCGTACCTTGCTTTATAAACCACGAAATTCAAATATTTTTTTGTAACTTGCTCGTCAAATTTGAAAATCACTGTATCTGGCCAGGTTCAATAAAAATAAGTTTTTTACTACCATCAGTCCAGAGTATGAACTTCTCTGATGACAGCTTGCCAACGATTAGGCTATTATTTTTATAACGTTGGCATTGTGATATCGAATCCTTTACAATAAGTCACGTTCTGGAAAGCCAGATTTTTTTTATTTACTACTTTAATGACTACCATGCATCCAAATCACTCAAATAATAGTCTGTTATTGTAATGAAAATAAAAATACAAATTTCTTTAAGTGGCACAGGTCGTTTGTTGGTTACCTTTTGACTTAAAGAACCAATAAAAGTAAAAATATTCGTTGTATTTGTACTGATACCAATCAGCTTGATTAAAATGTCTGAAGGATATTGTTGAGATAAATAGCATTTGTATTTTACATCTTACTTTTATATATTATGCTCCTTAATATTCGGCTTCAACTTGTATTGCTTTTTTTGGCGACAGAAAAGTAGATCTTTCATGGAAATCCAAGTCGTTAAATGTTCAAGACAGTATGCATACTTAAAGCCTAGTAGCTCACAAGGTGAGTCGTATCAGAAGCTCATTAAAGTATGTTATCATGTCTGTGTTATCGTTTTCACCAATCTTTCTCTGTTTGCAGTAAATGTTTTCTATGTTTACTTGCAATGTTGCAGTAGCAAGTAGCGTAATGATTCTGTTTTAATATGGAGCTCTATAGTGATCCTGAAGCCAGTCTTCATCCCAGTTCATCATGTCCTGAAATCTGCTACTCCAGATTAAAGATGTGTCTTATTTTCATATTCCATCGATGGTCAAAAAATGCACAATGTGCTTACGGGTGTTTTTAATGAGCCTTCCAGAGTAAATGAAAGGATGTGTTATCAATTAATGGTCAATAACTTTAGCATTAAGAAATTCACATGCGTCGAAGCAATAAAAAAGTGTAAATATATATAATCAGTGCAACGATGGGTCATAATTTGTTGATTACTACATTTTGTTTTATTTTGAATTTTTTTTGGTTTCTTTTTTTTTCAATTAAGCTTGTTGCCCATAATAAAAATGATAAGTAAATTGTTAATCGTTACCAAAGAGTGAATGAATGAATAAATCAATTAATAAATAAATTGATTAGAATATAATTACTAACAACGAGGCAGAACAATTTTTAGAACTTCCTCAAAATTATAGCCAGATAAATAAAAGTTAGCATTGTCATAAAAAACTTATGCAATAAATTTTTTCAGTTATATGGATTTATATATTCATTGATTTAATAATTCATTTACTCTTTGGCAGCAATGCACGATTTACTTGTTATTTTTATTACTAATAATTAACTAAATTAAAAAGAAAAAAAAAATGCCAACGTTATTGACCATTAATTGATAACACATACATTTAATTACTCTGGAAGGCTTATTAAAAACACCCGTAAGCACGTTGTGAATTTGTTGACCATCGATAAAATATTAAGAATAAGACACATATTTAATTTCATGCTGCAGGCCTCAGGACGTGATAAACGGGGATTAAAATTGGCTTCAGGATCACTGAAAAGCTTCCATTGAGAACAAAATTGTTACACTACTTGCCTCTGCAACATTGCACGTACACACAGGAACTGTTTGCTGCAAACAGAGAAAGTTTGGTGAACAAAAAAACACAAACATAATAACATACTTTGATGAGCCTCTGATAGTACTTACCTTGTAAGCTACTAGGCTTTTAGTATGCATACTGTCTTGAACATTGAACAACTTGGATTTACGTGGAAGATCTACTTTTCTGTTGCCAAAAAACACAATACAACAAGTTTACACTAAATATTAAGGAGCACAATATATTAGAATAAAAAGTATAATACAAATGTTCTTTGCTCAACAATATTGTTCAGACATTTTAATCAAACCGATCGGTATCAGCAGAAACCCAAAAAATATTTTTACCCTTATTAGTTTTACAAGTTACAAGCTAACCAACAAACGAACTGTGCCACTTGGAGAAGTTTGTATTTTTATTATTCTTACAATAACTGACTATTGTCTGGAAGGATTAGATGCATGATTGTTATCAAAGAAGTAAGATAGAAAAATTTAAATTACCAGAGAATGACCTAATGTACAGGATTAAATATTGCAATGCCAACGTAATGAAAATTATAGCATCATTGTCGGCAAGTTATTATAAGAGAAGTTTATCCTCTTTACTGATGGTAGTGAAAAATGTCTCCTTATCTTACTTGGCCTGATACAGTGTTTCTTAAATTTGACCAAAAAGGTACAAAAAATATTTGAATTTCGCGATTTGTGAATTAAGGTACAGTGTGTATACCCTAACGTTAGCTTCTGCTGTTGTATGCTGCTATCTTAAAAGTGTATAAAGTAAGTAGATAATAACAAAAGTGTTGAGCTTGATCTTTACACACACAAAAATGCTGCTGTCTTTCCTTTAAATACTACTAAATGGCTGAGATATTTCAGCTAATCTTGATTGTTATTACAGTGTTGCTTCAATATCTGTTTTACTTCATTATTCTCTCTGAAATAAGGTTTGAAAGTTGAATAATTGATACCAGAAATTATAAAAAAAAACTTTTTTTTGTATTTTTCATAGAAAATTGGAGGTAGCCTCCCAGCTGCATTCCACAATTCCTTAACAATTATTTATAAATAAACAATTATCTAATAACCTTTTGTTACACGTGCACTTATTTGCACTTATTATACTAACGTCATACTATCTGGCTGATGTTTAATTAAAAGTATCTGATTAAACAACGATAATTAAAAAATAAAGTCCTGGAACGTGTAATAAAAATTATCATCAACACAAATAAATACCGAATGAAGATTGTAAAATAAATGTAATGATTGTAGCGAGTATTAATATTAAGTACAAGTTTTAGAGCTTCACCATAAACATGATTAACTTTTAATTATAAGCTTCACAGACCTTTCAGAGCAGAGATAGTTCGCACACATATTAATCATTTTATTTTTGCATTCTCTGGTTCGAATCTCAGTATGGACCATGACTTTTTTTGTTTCAGTGGTCATACTGGTTACTAGGGTGGGCTAAAAACAACTTTTCATTTTAATTTTTTTAGTTTAAATAAAAATATAATTCGAAATGACGAACAAAAGATTCTCCTTAAATAATAGCTCTTAATATCAATATTAATCGGTGGTGCTTCATGATTTTCGATTTCCCATATAAATAGCACAGGGAATTTTTTATACTTACAAACGAACTTTGGTTCTTACAAACCAATTATGGAAAAAAAAGACTTAAACACAGTCTTGTAGAAAATTTTGCGATCTACAAAAAAGGTCTGTTATGATTTCTCACTATGTCGACTTGATTCAAAGTTGTCGAAAGTTAAAGTATAACTAAAAGTTGCCAATGATAGCTTTCATAATTTCTTATAATTCATCACAAATTGTAAGTTTGAAAACATGAAACATAATTTTTTGTAAGTTTTGTTATTTACTATTCGTTGTTTTGCTGAGAGCATTTCATGTCATTCAGCCAGAATTATATAAACAGATTGAAAATTATACTTTGCTGTAACGTAGTTCAAAGTAGGATAAAATCCTAAATTTTATTATGTCTTGAATCTAATCGTTAATTATTATTGCTGTTCTCGTATATTACCTCCAAAAACGCTGTAATTATCTGTTCCACTGCCACATGTACGACATTATTTACATGTGAACGATACTTAAGTTTATATCTAACATTAAAACTTTTTGTACTGCTAGAGTTCTTGTGTAGTTTTATTTGTATTTTATTATCATCTTTGGGAGTAATAAAGCTTATAGTTACAGTTTTTAGTTTAAATTTTAATTATTAAAAATTTTTACTGCTATGCAAAAATGAGCTGCAGTCATTTTATTTAATTGGTGCTCCTAACTTGACCGTCTTTGCTTGTAAATTGCCTACTCATTAACAGGTTTTTTAAGTGTTTTTTATCATCATATTATATTAAAGGAGACAAATAATCAAAGTGCATTGAAAAATAAAATTAAAATTGAAAATCATAGGAATTCTGTGGAATTGTCGATTCGTGGGAGACCAAATGCTGTGAATAAATTGAAAAGCTTAGATTAATAGTGGAAAAGTTCACTGAAAAGTTAGAACAAAAAATGTTTATTGGCTCAAGTAAACCATCGGTCTGTTTTTCAAAAAAAGCTAACTAAATTTTTTAATATTTCGTATCAGGAAAGTTTTCAATGGATGGGTCATGATTAAAATATTTTTTTAAAGGCGCAAAAAAATTCAAATCAAAGGAAAGTTACCAATATAAGTTGACAATTAGACAGTTAAGTAGGTATCAAAATAGTTGATAAATTGAGTAAGTATTGAATTCCATAAGTTAATGGTTTTGTAGCTTAAATAATACTTGCTTGCTTATCAAAATATAAAAATTGTAAGCCGTAGATCAGCCAGTGAATAATAATCAGCTCCCAATAACTAGGCAAGAATCTAACATAATAACAGTATCAGTCTTCAGTAAGTGTAGCTTTAAAATCAGTCTCAGACTGTGGGAACTGTGAGAACAAGCGTGGGAATCTACATAAATACCAGAGATAAGTACAAAGATTGCTAACGCCAATGCTACCATGCAAGACGACTTTTTGGCACTGATCGGAGCGCCCCGCCACGGTCAGCTGTCGAATCGAACGCATATCTTACTACTTGTACCGAACAGCGTGCGACTACGAGAAGAGAAGTGGATTCGCGTGGAAATGATTATATAGGCGCACATTTTGGAGAGACGTGGAAGGGGTATACCGAATGTGTGTCTACGAGGAGAGGAGTAGAAATGTTGACTATAGCTATATATCTGAGCGCACAGCCAAAGTAAGTGACGACACGAGTTTTTTTCTTTTGACTGCAACTAAGTATATCGTATATATATTGAACTAATTTTTGCTCCCACTTTTTTTTTTTCCCTACTTTTAATACTCATTTTAAAATTCAGTATTATTTTGAAAAAAAATTTTAGCTATTTTTTTAAGAATGAATGTTCAGTTATAATCCCTAATTTATTATTTTTCCTCGTAATTGTTATGAACTGTAGGACAAGCTCCAGAGGTTACATGATTACAATGAACATAAGTGGCTTTCAGATACCTAAGGATTGAAGTTTCGGTAGCTAAGTTGATTGATGCTTATGCCACCGCTTGAATTGTTTTGCAATCATGGGATCGATTTCAACTTTCTGTAGATTTTTTTTTTAATGCAGTTCATCGTTTTGAAAAAATTTCGTTAATTTATGTTTTATATAAATTTAATAAACAATGTTTCCAACTTTTTTTTTGATACTTTAAAATGGATGTATTTTTTATACTAAATCTTTTTAATAATTTAGAAAGTTGATGCTTCTCGTTGGCAAGGCCATTCCACAATTTCATAATAATACAAAAAATTTTTTAAAATGTAAGTATAATTAGTACATTTTAAAACTCACTAAAAATTATTAACATTTAATATATTGAAAGACAAAAAATCTAAAAAAGCACAAGAAAACTTATACAAAACTGCTTAAACATTTTGATTTTCGTCTCTCGTTGTAAAATGTAAAAAAATTACATCAGCGCCCATCTACTGCATTTACTGCAGGTTGGAATTTTAATCTGTAAAAAATGCTATCATCAAATAAGAAAACAAATCCGTGGGCACAAGAAATCTCACTTGTATTACAATAGCATCAAATATGATCATTACCAGCAAAATTTTAAGGTTCCTCATAATTCATTCCTTGTGGTAACAACTACTTGTTATTTAGCTAATTAATGTGTAGTAAGTGTGTATGTGTTTTTAAAGAAAATCATTAAGCTGTTAATATTTTATACGATACTTAATTATCCATGAAAATCGTTTAAAATACGTAATAACAGAAAACACCGCTCTTAACGCTATGATTTAAAAATAAAATCTTTCATATCCTGCATCACCCTGATAAGTTATAGTTTTTTTTTTTATAAACAAATTAATAAGATATTTTGAAAAAATTATTATGCTGTATTTGATACATAACTTGAGAGAGAAAATCGTTTAAAATAATTATTAACAAAAAACACCACTCTTAATGCCTTCATTAAAAAAATAAAATCTTCATTATCCTGCATCACCCTGATAAGTTATAGTTTCTTTTTTTTATTAACAANTCCTCAGAAACATGCCAAATTTTTTTCGTAATTATTGATTATTAACTCTTACATTAGATGCTATAATTTCTTGTAAGTTTTAAGATGTACGAATTACACTTACATCTTATGAAATTTATTTTATTATTATGGAATTGCGAAATGGTCTTGCCACTGAGAAGTATCATCTTACTAAATTATTTAATAGATTCGTCATAAAAAAATTTATTTATCCTAAAGTATCCAAAAAAAAAAGTTGAAAACATTATTTTTAAATTTAAAGGAAACATAAATAAACGAAATTTTACCAAAACGATGAATTACATTAAAAAAAAAGAATCTACAAAAAGTTGAAATTGATCCCATGATTGCAAAACAATTCGAGCGGTGGCATAAGCATCAATCAACTTAGCTACCGAAACTTCAATCCTTAGGTATCTGAAAGCCACTTGTGTTCATTTATAACCTCTGGAGCTTGTCCTACAGTTCAAAACAACTATGAGGAAAAATAATAAATTAGGGATTATAACTGAAATGCCATTCTTAAAAACATAGCTGAAATTTTTTTTCAAAATAATACTGAACTTTAAAATAAGTATTAAAAGAAGGAAAAAAAAAGAAAAAAGAGAGGGAGCCAGAATCAGTTTAATATGTATACGATATACTCGGTTACAGTCAAAAGAGAAAAACTCGTGTCGTCGCTTGGTTTGGCTGTTCGCTCAGATATATATAGCTATATTTTTTTTTCTTTTTTTTTTATATCAAAGTAAACTGGCCTTAGAGAGTCATGTTCACTATGTTTATTAAGAAAGTTACAGATTACAAAATATTAATATAATTTTTTACACTGTAAAGAATAAGTTACACAATATTTTGTACATAAGCTCTTATACCTTATTTTGAACATGGGCTTTTATATACAGCCCAATCTGAACTTGGATACACTTTTCAACTTTTAAATAGCAGTTTTTGAAGAACTCACAAATAATGAGGCACGCTTTTACATTTGTTTTGTAAAGAATACTGTCAATATTAAGTGATGAAAGCAAGTTTAGTTTGAGTAGTTTTTTTTATCATGGGGGCTCTTTGGGCCTCATATCAATTACAATTAAATATTACATGATTTAAATCTTTAGATTCGTAACCGCACTTACAGCTAGGATCAGATACTTTCGCTGAACCAAGGACGCTTCCTCCCCGTGTAGAATAGTTCAAAGTATTTTTTATCCTTATATTGACCATCGTTGAAGGTATTTAGATTAGAATCATGATATGCAAAAGCCTTGAAAAGCTCAAAAAGGTCAGTGAAATTCACCGTTGAGACAAGGGGAAATTGGCTAGAGGTGGCGGATTTGGCAACGGAGTTAGCCACTTTGTTGCCATATAATCCAGTATGAGCACGGATCGAAATAAAATTTACGTAATTGACGGGAAATTCAATTGTGTATTCATGACATTTTTTTTATTGGGTATATTAAGTAGTTGGTTCTTATACTGATATTTAAGGAATTGAGCAATAAGAGGGAGCTGCGTGAGTCAGAACATATTGTAAAATTGATGTCAGATTTAGTAAGAATAAAGTCTAAAGCAAGATTTATAGCTGAAAGTTCTGCTGTAATGATAGAAGCATAATTGTTGAGGCTGATGCAGGATGCAAGATTCAATTGAGGAATGAAGAAGGAGGCACCAACACAAGAGGCTGATTTGACTTTACTATCGTCAGTATATATAATGATTAAGTTATTGAAGTGTAAGAGTTCTAAAAAAGTTTGAACAGGAGAAGCAGATTTTTGTATTTTAGGCCTAATGTGGAATCAGTATTAAAGCATGAGATCGAAGAGGTGAAGTCAGTGGTGTAATTATTAAAATTTTTATTAGTGTGTAACGGAATGGAAGAAGAGAGAAAGTTTTGAATAAGGACAGAAAAAGACTGGAATGTTTAAACAAGTTGGAAGAGGAGGAATGTTAATGGGAAATACGGAGGGAGGCCTCGGTGCTTTGATTGTGTAGAACTTTTGCCAGGCAGCAATTACAGAGGAAGACTGCACGATTGCGTAAGGACATTATTCCTGACTCCGCCAGAAGTATATTGGTGGAGATCCTAATACGATAGCCTAGAGCATACTTGATAACCCAGTACTGAATCTTTTCTAGTTTATTAATTTTTAGTTTACTTTTAGGGAAGTAAACGGATGAGCAGTAATCAATCAGAGAACGTATGTAGCTCTTGTAGAAGATGAGAAGAGTATCCAGTTGTGTACCCCACCAAGTACCTCTAAGGAACCTGATCAAGTTGAGTGCAGTCATACACTTTCTATGGACTAGAGATACATGGGAGTCAAAATTTAGTTTGTAGTCCAGAAGAAGGCCAAAGAATTTGACTTCATGCATGGACTTGATCGCGGTCTCATCAATTAAGATTTCAGATTCACCAGGTAGAATCCCCTTTTTATTGAAGTATAAGTATGCTGATTTATCAGGCGTTATGCTGAGGCCTAGAAAATATAGGTTTTGAGTCAGGTAATTAATATAGTTCTCTAGAACAGTTGTGTTAGAATTGGAAGAATTGGAGACATAAAAAACAGCCAAGTCGTCTGCAAACTGAGAAACGCGAATTTGATTAGGAGTATTTAGAGTGATATTAGCTACACATAGAGCATATAGTAGTGGGCTTAGCACAGCGCCTTGTGAAACTCCTCTGTAAGAAAAGCGATAGTCAAGACAATTATTATCTGAAAAAATTTTTCTCACTCTAGTTATAAGTGAGACAAATTTGATTGTCAAGTAAGAGACCCCTACGTTAGCAAATTGATTGAGCAAGATATCAATATTTACGGGATCAAAAGCGCCAGCTACATCAAGAAAGACCGCGTGAACATCTTTCTTGTTTGAAAAGGCTTCTTTGATGGTGAGGACCAGATTTGTCAAGTTATCTGTGCACGAGTGCCCTTTTCTAAGCCCATGTTGACTAGTGGGGATAATATTGTTTACTTCAGCCCACCATTGGAGTCTGTTCTTGACAGTAGTTTCAAGCAGCTTACATACACAATAAGTTAGGGAGATAGGCCTGAGACTTCCATTCGATTTTTTGATGAAGAGAACATATACTGAAGTCCATTGATCTGGGTAGTTTCCAGAAATGTACATAGAGTTAAGTATATCCAGTAACAGTAGTTTATATTTGATGGGTAGTTTTTGGAGGACCTCAAAACTAATTTTGTCCATACCTGGAGAAGATTTAGGGTTTTTGAAGTCAAGGGCTATGTTTAGTTCGATGAAGGAGAATTGAGAATTGAAAAAATGGTCAGAGGAACAGTTGGGGAGGTTACTTGGGTCGGTCTGAATCCATGAGAGATAAATCCTACTGATAGAAGACTCTAGCAATTCGCAGTCAGTTTGAAGGTGATTAGAGACATGATTGGCTCTACCGTCCTCCCACTTATTTTTCATAACTCTGCACCTATTCCACACATAGGATGGGTTAGTCCTAAAATCAATACTTTTCGCAAATATACGAAATATATTTTTCTTTTTAGATTTAATTAAACTTTTGGCTGCCGCAGATCTTCTATTGAATTTAATTAGGTCGTCTGGATTTAAAGTATAGCAGAATCTTCTAAGGGCTGCAGTTTTTAGCCTATGCACACGGTCACACTCCTCGTCCCACCAAGGAACAGGGTTGATGTGCTCGCGGTGGGATACGATCTTTTTGATAGGAGTGGCTACTACGATAAAAAACTAAGGTAATCTTGCCGCAAGCATTCATCAACGACGTTCCAGTTACTTAACGAAAAGACGCTTGAATTTATCAGCTCAGCTGCGAGGGAAGAATTTGCGAAAAATTTGAAATTAACGAAAAGTGATACATGAATATTGTAGCGAAAGTAAGGTGAAACCTCATGGCATACAGACGATGGACACGAAGACATGTTATATCACATCCTAGAACCATCAGAGCACACATTACATTAAACTTACACATGCAAGCTACAAGACTTCCTAGCTGCACATTGAGCCATCTCGGCAACGTATTAGTATTCTATGGTGATCCAGTGGAACTCCCATTGTTCGAACAAATTATCAGTATGGTTACCTTAATAATAGAACAACTGTATCGAAAATTTTTCATTGGAACAATTGCAAACAGTCTACGCAGCCGGGTGGGCAAGTTCGCTCTCAGATTATTACAATTTTTGTCAGTATATGAATCTTTGACAGAACTAAGAAATAGGTATGCTTGCACCAGCAATGCCACCACCTTTTTGGCAAAACTAAAAATTATTTCACAACAAAGAAATGAGCCCGTGGAATCGTACTAAGACGCAATCCAAACTATACATAGCTAAATAATAACTTTATGTGACACTAGCCTAATTTATTCTATAACACAAAAATGTCGCTAAGAAAAGATGCAGAAAAAAAGTCATTAAGGCAATGTCGTTATGGGCTACAGACCCCGCACAACTACAAGGTATCTTGCCGCTGCCCTTATACACGTTAAGAAGAAACCCAAAAAATATAAATTAAATCAGCACACATTAAGCACTAGCCACTACAGCAGGGAAGACTCAAAATTAAACGAAGAAAAAATGAACGGGCACTTAAAAAAAAAGGAGGAAGATACTTTAGCAGTAGTTAACAATGACAACAACGGAGGAATCCCGTCGTAGAGACCAACAAGCGATAAGTTGGCATACATAAGAAAGAGCGAAAATATGTACAAGTATACGATAGCAGCAAACATGCTGTTCCTAAAGCAAAAGAAGCAAAAGAATATAGGAAAGCTTATAAAAGGCAGTTGGATACACTTCACGGAAAATTTTCCGAATTTTAAAATGCATTAGAGAAGGAGAAGAATTCGGAAGAGCTGATTAAAGCGAAGTGCAATGCACTATCAGCATTAAGGGGCATAACAGAGAAGAAATATGCGGTAGAAGAATATTGGTACTACCAACTGGCTCGGATGAACTAGCTAGGACACAGAAGATGGTGCTGAAATAAAAAAGAAAGTACGGGCCATACTTGACAATTCTATAGACAATTTCTGAGCGATAGTTAGACTAGACGTCAAAAGCCTAGGTTTTTGCTGAGAGCCAGGCTTCAGAATAAATGTATGAGAATCTGGTACAACCATGGCTCAAATACTAAGAGGTCTGCTGAAGAGTATAATAAAATGTTTGGTGACACATAAACAGCCTTCTTAAGTAAAAATTAATTAAAAGGAGAAAGATGACCTTTCAGAGGACCAGAAAGTTACATTAAACGAGGAAACTGTCATACTAAAACACATACAAAACATAGTAAGTGACCGAAACCACCCGTATTACCAAACCTTTAAAGCAACTGCAAGCCACTAACTAATGACAACACAATGACAATAGTTATAATAATACCAACTATTATAGTAATAGTCATGATAATAATAAAAATTTGTTATACAAATAAGTATAAGTCGTATAAACAATAAATCAGGCACTTAGCTATAGTTTCTTAATTACTTTATACATAAAGGACCTAATATTCCTCACCTACCAACCAAGTCAGCAGCAGAAAAAAACGGATGATCAACTGGAAAAATTTTCTACCATGGAGTTTCTCAGAAAGCTATAGTTGACCATAAAATCCAGATCAAATATTGATAGAAAGATAATGATAACTACTAAGAATCTTAAAAGTTTAAACCAAAGGAAAATTTAGTGAAGAAAGTATCGAATATGTATAATAATGTATACGCACAAGCATACGTATTTGTATAAATAAACACTAGTCAAGCGATTATTCACAGTCTTTAGCTTTATAAACGAAGTCTAAATCAGTCATTGACATTAGTCATCAGAATAATTCAGCAACTTGGTGACTGAAATACCATAGCAGAAGAGATACACACCAGTATGAAAGTAAGACATAGCCTAATAAGTGATAACGTTAATAGAGGTCAAAAATCCTAGTATTGGCTAGTAAGAATATGTGTCCAGTGAAAAAAGAGCTAAATTCAGCTGTATCATACAGAAATAAGATGAAAATTATCGAATATTCATCTAAAAATACCACTAAATTGCTTATTAACTTATCTTCCAAGAGTATGCAGTCCCGAATAAGGAAAAAAATTGTTACTATAGCCATTAAAGCTTTTTAACTAGAAACACGTGAAAAAAAATAAACTTTATAAATGATGAAATCGCGTACAAAACTAACACATTGTATATAAACCACTATTGTTAGCAATGGAAAAAAGAAAAATCATGTTATATTTAATAGAAAACTAGTATAAGGAGAAAAAAAAGTTGGCTATAGAATAATCAAAATTTTATATAAGGCAAGCAAAAATATCCGTAAAAGGAGGTTAGAAGTATTATTTCCTAATAAGAGAAATCTGCTAACATCATAAGTAACTAACAGGTCATTTTTTCGCTGTTACGTTGGTTGCAAAGATTCAGTGTATTTACTTTACACGCCTTCTCTTTTTTCAATACAACGTTTGCATCGAAGTGCCGTTTATCATGAGGGATCCCTCAACTGACTTGTTATAGAATACTGTCAGGTAAAACGCGAAAAACATCGATCGTAGAGCCAACAAGACGTCAGCAGACAGTAGTTTGGCATCGAAATTAAAACAGTATATTACGATTCTAGTGCTTAAAAAAGGCGATTGACGCATGCGTGTCAGCTCACTCACGAGTGCCAGCAAAAGTTTGGAGACTCACATGTGTCAGGCACATAACCTTCAGCACGTGTGATGTGTACAACTTTTTGACACAGCACACGTGACGAGCGATTATGTGCCATTTTTCGTGGCTTTGCAAGGACCTTGATGAACATACACACTTTCACAAGTGCGCAGCACGAGCTATGAGTACTGTGTGTAAATCTAGGTTCTTAGAGCCACAACAGATAGCTCATAGTTGAGTCTCCACGCACGGCGTGTCGAAAATACTATTACATAAATCCAGCTACTCAAACGTACCTTGCAATTGAAGGGAAGCCAACAACTTATTGACAATTAATAAAAAAAAGATAACCAAAAGAAAACTCAAAAGGCAACAAGAATAACAAAAAATGTATATATATATAAAAAGATATACGTATAGGAATAAAAAGTTGCACTCACAGGATTTGTTTAAGAAAGGAAAATTTTAAATGCCTATTTTTATGTACATACATTAAAGAAACAACAAGAAGCATGTATTATATACAATTGTTCAATGTAAGTAACTAACTGAATTTTGAAACAAATTTTGGATTAAGAGAAGTGGGCAAACATAAACAAACTTGTATACACACAAGACACAACGAAAGTGAATCAGTCGTAGAAACAGAGACAGAGAGCCTGAAAACCCTTTCTTTTGTTCAACTGAAAATATTATACAATGTAAGCTACATAACACAAACGCTACCATATTACAAACATGTAAATCAAAAAGTGTAGTCTTCTTATCATCAGAATAAATTAAGAACAAAGAAAAAAAATGCAGCAAAGAAGTGCATACATAACTTATTAGTGCGAATGTCTACTTTTTAATATTGTAAAAATAATTTACTTTAAAACTCATAACACCATTTCAAAACAGAGTTATAAATTTTTTAAAATTAACGAAAAATTTCTCTTTCAAAAAACTATACAGTACACTTTACTACATAGGGAGTAAACAAAGCAAAATTAACTTTTTTTCCCACTTAAATAACACATTATTTTCTGTGCTACAGATTCAAGCTATGACTCAAGTAAATGTTTCCTAAGTATTGCAAAAAGTATTTTGAAATATTTTGTCATTCATGTATGTTTCCATTACATCTTGCACTTTATATTTATATCAGCACCTTGATCTTCTAATTTTTTTTTCTATTACTTTATTTTTTTCTAATATTATTTAATCTTGTTTTTTTTATATCGTCAGCATAAACAAATTTTATTGAAATCTTCTATGTACCCGTAAAAAGTTCGTAAGAATTTCGCTATGGACATTTTTTCTTACTTAACATCCAATATCATCCTAAATGGTTGCCCTAAGAATACGTATGCTACCGAGGGATAACTTAAATTTGTAACAGCTTTAAAAATGGTAAGACTAAGGGTTAGCTTAAATAATATACAAATTATGTAATTGGTCTGCAGAGTTTTGAAATGTTTTTCGTAGGTTTGTAAGAAATACATATTTTCATATAATTAATCAAACGTTATTTCTAAGATCTTTTAACCGAGTATATCAAGATCAGCTATATGTTTAGTTAACATTTGAACTTATAATCGATAGTTTTCTACTTCTTACGTATATTTGCAATAGATTAAATAACAATTTTCCATACTCTATCTGATAAACAATTATTCCTATAGGACCATGCTGTCTAAAACCATCTTCACATGGGCTAAAATTATTGTTATATTTTTTATGGTAACAAAATGTGCCCTATTTTTATCTAAAATAAGGTATAAGAACACAGATACGGTACCTTGTAAGTGCAGGGTCACCAAATGAGAAAAGGAAATATCAAGTAGCTTCGAGGGGAAGTTACGTGGTTGGGAAAAGATACAATGGTAGGACATTATAAGGAAGGGGCGCGAATAGAAGGCTAAGAAAAGATCAGAATATTTCAGATGATCGTGAGTAAAAGTAGTCCAAAATTAATGGGCTCCCACTTAACCTCTTACAGTATTTCGTTAATTTAAAATCCATGAGGCAGAGTCAGGGGTGCATCTTTTTCTGTTGGTCCAGGGTTTTCTGTTGGTCGTAAGTGATATGAAGTCGTCACATCAGAAGTTACAATTTTTGCTCACGAAATGCTGGAAATGGCAATTTCTCGTCAGTGAGACATTAAAATTCTAGTGGTGATCTCAACAACATACCTTATTTTACTTTGATGGAGCTTTGCTGTGTTCTATATTTTCTTTTTATTTATTCGTTTGTCCTTTATAATGATTTTGGTGGTCGTTGTATTTTCAGGCATGTGAGTTGTGATTTTCATGAAGTCAGGGACATTATGCTACTTATGTTTTTCTTAAGTTGACCACACGGGAAAATATCCATCACATCATATTTAACTTTTTTCGTTTTGAGTTTAACTCAAGCCAAAAATAAGTCATTATCGAAAATGATCGTTTGTTAAGTGCAATATCTTTTTGTTTTATTCTATATTTCTTTGATTTTATTGTGACAAAATTTGTGGCATACATTAAATTGTAAAAAGCCATTTTTTTTATGTTGCGCATTTTCTTTATGTCACATGTTTAAAGTATTTAGATACTTATTGTACCAATCTTTCATTTTATTTTAATTTTGTTAGTAAAATAATAAGAACTAAATATTATGTAGCGTAATTGTAAACTCCGTTAAATTATTGTTTTTCATCATCCTTAAAGTTCGTTGTACAAGAAATGCGAATACTAAAATCTTTTTATACTTTACAATATACTATATCATAAGAAATAACTATTTTTGCCCATTTTCTAAGTAGCATTATTTTTTATCGTATATTTAAAGCATTTTGTACAATTAACTAAAAATATTATTTAAAACAATCAGTCAAAACAAAAAGTAAAGTTAAAATTTTTTCAAGTATTTAAAGCTTCAAAAACAAGGTTTTTATCCTTTATTCTTCTTCTACGTGTTGTTGTTTTTGTATTAGTTCTTCAACTTATGCAAGAAATACAAACTCCTTACATAATATTTGCTCTCTTTCTTCACTGACATATACCTCTTTCCGAGTTCCCACATTATCTTGTACTCGAGTATACATTTTTTTAACCGATTACCTTTTTGTAGGTATGTTTCGCTCCCCGTTGTCCTGTAGTTTATCGTTTAAGATGACACACATTAAAATAAAAATTTTCCTTACACCTGTGGCATAAGTTCATTGCATCTGACCCGATTTTAAGCTAGGAAGAGCCTTATACCTGCCCTGCCACATGTGCGCAGAACGTAGTGCGCATATGTATATATATAGTTAAATGTGTACTAAATAGGTGCAGCAGCATCAGTTATACTAGTTAATACATATGCATATGGCTATTAGACGTATAATCTTTACAGGTTATGCAACGCAGACAATGATTGGATATAGTTGATTATATAAATTATTGACTACACACAACAATCACTTTTTTATTACGTAGTGCATAAACACAGTGAGGTTAACTATACATTTCTGTGAGCGCACGCGTACACATGCAAAGACAACTATATGTCAGAAACATTAATACATTTTGATATTATACCAATGGCACGAGTAATAAAAAATCACTGAGCCTTTGCATACACTCTTGCTTGTAATTGTATCAATGTAAGCTTAAACATGCTACACGCTGACACTGTTCTATTGATTTTCGTGAATATGCATTGCTGCATTTATTAAACTTTCATGTTTTTCACATCGTTTTTTATGTGTTAAGAAGCACACGTACACGTATACTTACATTATAAATTGGCATGTAAAAAAACGTCCGTAGTTACAATTAAAAAAAACAGGTGTGGGTCTCGGAACCCCCGACAAAAGTGCAACTTCCAACTTAAATATTACTGAACTTCATTTTAATTGATCCTTGAGAATCTGATATTGATATAGTAAAAATTGTATTATTTTTACGTATTTAAGCACGCGTGGACATAAAATATAAATACTTGTTCCATGTGATTGGCAAATTCTAAGTACTTCCATATTTGGTATGATATATGTATAGATATGTGTACGAATTGTTGGTCATGTCATGCAGGAAGGAATAAAGATTTTTACTGTACTGCCCCAAAAAAAGGTACTTTTCTCCAGTTACGTGGGACAACAAATTCCTCTTATTAAAAACTTTTTATTCGTGCATTTTTTAAGATATCATATATATGTACAATCAACTCTTTTTGAAATCATTGGATACCACAAATTGTTTCTTAAATTTTGGCTACCTTGAGAGCAAAATTATTCACTTTATCTGATTGGGATTAAGAAAAATAACAGACACATAGCTTTTTTTGTTTTTAAAGTAAGATTGTCTTATCATACACACCTAGTACTTCATGTACGTGTTTTTATATACATGTATACGCATAAAAATGTATATAATGACCGAAACATGCAACACGTTTATATTTTTACAAAATACACACGTATAATTTTCTCTGGTCAACGTACAGGCTAGTGTTTTTCACTTTTTTTTTCTTTTCTGCATATCTATACCTCAGTTAGAGAAAGTGCATCGGTTTAGTGCTTAGTCGTAGCATGAAAACAAACATACTTACATACCTATCATATATGTTGACATATATAGGTATACTACCCACGTGGGGGGAAGAAAGCCAGTGGCAAATAGCTGCAAAGAGAGACGGAACGGTAGACAGTTGAGTGGTGCGCACTGCGAAAGAGAGAGACAAAGCAGGAGAATGTATGTAAGAGAGGAGATTAACGAGAGAGCTTGGGCCACAGGGTGGATGGCTACGTTTTTTCGTTATGCATTTCCCCTTATGTGGCTGTTTATGGCTCAACATAAGAAGTTTAACTGAAAAATATCGAGCACAGATCAGCAACGGAAATTCTTCGATGTCAACAAGAGGAACTGATTCCTCAGGATGCTCTTTCTTTTGATTTGACAGCACCTTCTGCACGTCTAACCTGTATGCCGATTTAAGTGTAAAAATATGCTTGCGTTCACCACTATTGAAATCTGTTACTTAACGTTCAACTGCGAGTGCTGTAGATAGATATACCAATCTATATGTGTACTTGTCTACATGCATTTGAGTAGCATTGCTGGAACGACCGATCAATGAACAAAAGTACACCATGGACTGACTCGTTATATGTTTATTTTTAATAAAACAATAACCACGATGACGAGCTTTCAGTGTAGTTACAAAGAAAAAAGTATACGTACGATGTACTACGTATACTTTTTTTCTTTGGCTAAGGTCCGTAATATTCTATTATAAGAAAATAAGATCACTCTGGTGTAAATTTTGCGATTCATACACTGAGAAGGTTTATTGTACTTTTAATACTAGTGTTGCACTTCTCCTCTTCGTCAATTAAACTGTTATGAAAGATTTCTGCGACTCCTTATTGGCATAAAATTAACATAGCATACTTCTTAGTAGCTCTATCAACAGCTTAATTCTTTTTATTTGAATTTCAGAAGTCCCTTCTAATGCCTTGTTTAAATAATATTTGATTCAATAAGCTGCACTTCATGGGGGGAGGGGGGTACACTTCTCATATCTTCAATAGCTAGTTAGTGAGGATATCTTAATAAAAGAGTTTTTATTTTTTTAATCTACATTATTACAAATTATGAGTACAGTGCTGCTAACTTCCAATAAATGAAGTACTTTATATTACTTACGGCACGGCATCAGGCAGCAAACGCTTCCTCACACCAAAACACACTTTAAAAAAATGTGAGGGGAGATGATCACTGCATCCACGAGCAACATCACTTATCCAGCCTATCATTATATCTCATATACTTTTAATGGCTTTATTATTGAAAATTTTAGAACATTATATTTCTTGTACTTTGCTGTTGTTGAAAAGTACTTAAATACTTTGTAATTCTTGTAGTTCTACTTTCTGCTAGAATGTACGGGACTTTTGTGAATTAGATTTTTTTTCGAAAATACAATAAACCGTAACTATTTTACTTTACTGGACATCTAATATATATGGTTCACCTACGCCAATCATGTATTTTTCTACTCATCAATCCATTGTATACCTTAAGAGTCTAGTCCCACGGCACATAATAAAGCTGCTAAATATACTCCTTACAATAGAACGAGCCAACTCAATTGATTGTGCGCCTTTCTATCCTGCTCAACTAAAGTTAACCCTGTTGACATATGCAGTAAGGGCTAATGCGCACCTTATTTAAGCCTGTAAGAGAAAGTGAGAGGTTGGATGAATATTTTTCTCACTTGCACTTACGGGCTTAAGCAGTTTGCACAGGAGCCTTTCATGCCTACTTGAACGGAGAAAACTTTCTCTGAGCAGAATGGAAAGGTGCGCAATAGCTATAATTGGCTAATTCTATTACGTGGAGTCCATAACCCCTCGTGGGTCTGTACATTGACACTCTTCCTATTCTTATACTTTGCATTGGCACGTAAACACTAACTATCAGTGGTCTACTACTGTAGTTTAACAATTCTAAAGTTCGTATATTGATTTAAAGATAGTATTCCGACAAAAAACTAATTAGAGAAATGGTGTAAGAGAGATAGACAGTCAAAATAAGTTCTTTAGCTGATTTCTTTCGATCTTGACACTCGCTATACTATTGCTCAGTCTGTACTTCATGTGTCTATAGTATTAATCATGTACAAGTTCTTAAGTTCAATATTGATTTAACACTTTAAATATAAGAAGAATTTTCAATATTTGTATGACACCTATACTTAATTAGCAAAAATTTATGGTATGGTACTACCATAAAATAATTGTTAGTAGTTTTGTCTCTACTTTTACCTCTATAACTATAATTATCAGAAATATAATTTTCTTTTTATATCCAAGATAATTATTTTTAGTAAAATTATGTCATATTAACCAAGGTTTTTGAAAAGTTCTTTGAAAAATTTCTGTTACAGTTATATACACATTAACTTTGTTTTGTAGTTAGACCATTTAACGTACGTTAAGTAACTAACTCTGCAAGTTTTGTATAAGGTCTCATTTTTTTATCTGATAAAGTTCTATTAATCTGTACATATGTCATAAGCTTGTCGTAACGATGTTATGTTACTAAGAGATATGCATGACATGGCCGATGTTTTCTTAATTACATTGTGAAACGTAAGCTAATACTTTACTAAAAATCTTATTGTTACTTGTCTTGTACAAAATTATTTATAATTTTGTTTGGAATGATCTAATTGTTATATTTGTCATGTCATTTGGTACAGCACTATTTAAAAATTTTTTAAAAATTAAATTTTACTTCTTTTATTCTGAATTACATGACACTATTTTTGCCTGCATCTTGGACTTCCAGTGTATGATGACAGTAAAAAAGCAGATACCCCATTGTCTCCTGGTTTTTAACATTTTTTAAAACATTCAAAGCACTATAGACTATTGCATCAAATGAACTTTTGTTATGTCTGAACTTCTCAGTGAATAGTGGAACTCGTAGATTCATTCTATAAACTAAAATATTTTATTTTTGCTTAGTAGGAACCTTTGCTTATTAATCATTTCCTCGTAGTGCCAAAGCCATACGATCAATAATTTAGGGTTAAAACAGCTGATTTTTTGAATTCAACATTAGGTAGTGTTATAATGTAAGTAAATTAGTACAGTCTTACCCAAGTGCATATACACATACAAATGACAACCACAAATTGTACGCGCGGTTCTAAGCGATACAGTCAGTTAGTCAAGCTGTAGCTTGTCATAAGCGGGATATCTTTAGTCATTAAGGTAGTGACATGTAATGGACAATCAGTTCACTTCTTAAATATATTATTACACGTTTTACACAACCTTTTATTATTTCTAACAAGTACAAGTTGCTGCAAAAATTGTTAAGGATACTTCTCAGAGACCTACACAGTAAAGAAAGTTGAAATTTTGGATTGCTCATATCCTTGCGTCTATAAATACGAATAAATGTTGTAAGATGAAACCTTCATTAGATTATGTGGGAATTGCACGTGTAGTTCAAGTGATGCAGTGGCAGCTCATTTTAAAAGAAGAAGGTTAAAGGTTAAGCAATTGCAGAAGTTAACAAAGAACTTGATTATTGTCTTGCTGGGTACTCGTTTTTTATAATTTTAAAACAAGGATTAGTGATTCAAAGTAAAAGATATTAATTATATGACTTAGGATGTCACACTTTAATAACGTATAACATAACTTTAACACTCTAGGTTTCTTAACAATCATAGAGGTGATTCTAAATACTGACATAATTTGGCGACATAGTCACATGGTCTCTCTCTCTTACCTCCAGTGGCTGTGGATTATACCTATTTATATATAGTACAGTGCTACTGCTACTGGCTGGCGAGCAGCTTGTCAAGCTAGCCTCTAAACTATCCACATGATACACTTGCATTCATAATCCAGCTGACATGTGCATACATGTATACAAATGCATGCAGCAACAACTACCGTATCTAATGCTTTTTCTTACTAGTAACAAGTCCATACCAACACGAAGAGCAATTCTTAGTAGAATTAAATACTGAAATAAAACAAGTATCCTGATGCATTGTCAAATGTGTGCATCCACAATCAACCACATGTAAATGTATCCGTAGTATCTGTATAATACTATGTGTCACCGTACAGCGTTTGCTCAACCACACAGGAACATACAGAGCTCGGCTCAGCTATACTACTATTCATACCTATCTATACCTATTTATATCAGTGGTTGCTCCTCACTGCACACAATGTAAATGTTCATATTCTTGAAATATGCTCCTATTCATTGAACATGAAAATTTATGTATTTTTCATACAACCTATTTGATAAAGAAATTGTGTTGGTTGTATATTTGATCTATTTATGTAAATTAACATGAATAGCTCAAATATACAAACGATCAACGACTGATTTTCAAGATAATTCCATGAATAGGGACAGAGTTAAGCAAAACCTATCTTAAGATACGTCCGTATTATGGTATTAAACTTCAACAGTAATTTATACATCTCTAATGGACAAATTAACAATAAAGTTAATTATGCTAACCATAATTGTGTTATACAAACAAAGAAACTCTAACTGTCTTCAGATGTTATACTAAACTTATGTTTTTAAAAAAAATTTATAAATATAAACATAATAATGAAACAGTAGGTACAATATTTCATAATTATGGATGTTTTGGTCTTATAATTTTTTTCTAAATAAAGCAATTTAACAATTGAAAACCATATTGAAAAGTTAAATAATAATGCTTCACTTATGGCACACCAGTATGAAATCTAAATTTTCACCGTCTATGATTACAATTGAGAAAAAAAAAATTAAAGAAACAAATATGTTAAAATTTTTATTTGTAATAGGGACATTTACCTTACTAAACGTTTGCTATACAAATCTCTCTTTGCATATTTCTTATCGGTTGTACATTTTTCAAATTTTATTATTATTATTATTTTTTTCAGTAAACAATGTATACTTACGTATTTAAAAATTAATTGTTAGATATTTGTCCCAGAGCTATGTGTGTGTGTGTGTGTGTGTGTGTGTGTGTGTGTGTGTGTGTGTGGATAGGTGGAGGTATATGCTTTAGCATTTTTATGTATGTGTGTGTCTACAGACATGATAAGTATAATAAATATCAGATAATGTTTTGCTGCCACAAATAGGAGGTAGCTGTCCCTCTGTCAGGGGTCCCAGGACCATTCACACTTGTTTTTGATATTTCTTGAGTTTTACCTTAGAGTATGTACAAACACCAAGATTTTATGGATATTCTTAGCTAAAATAAGTGATTACAGCACACTCTTATATTATATAACATTTACAGTAATGTTGTTGTGGTTAGTTTTTTATATGAAAATCTATTAATATCATCGCTACATTTTGATATTCAAAATCTAATGTTTACATTTATATATTTTAGCTATAGAATATTTTTTTTAATTAGAGTCAAAGTCTTGAGATGCCTTCTAATTAACTTATGATTTTTGCTGAAGTGACTTTTTTTTTAATTGCTAATTAACTTCCATACATGTATTTACATAACTCTGCTTTGGTGCTTCATTAGCACCCAATATTGGAGTGTTAGGAGTAATGTGGCAAAGTAAGTCTAACAACTTATTATAGATAACAGATTCTTCTTTCTGTTCTATTCTATTTTTTATGAAAGATAAGAAAATGTTAAGTTTACTGTCATATCTAATAAATATTCTAAGCTTTTATTGTAGAGTATTTGAAGGATGGAGCAAACTTTTATTGCACATAGCATTCTATTTTAATCAGTTTTAATTGCATTGTATAACTTAGAAACTTTAATAGAAATTCAGTGTTTATTATATTTATTGATAACCTTTTATTTACAGGCTGTATTTCTATAGAACACCTTATAATGAAAAATGCCGCGTTTTTGCTTAATTCAATGAATCTTAAGATTTTTTTTATTGATTATAATATTCCTCGTGCAGACAAGTCATGACCTGCAATCTTACTATTATGTTTTGCTTTTTAAACTTGTATTAAACTTATAACTTTATCTGACTATCGTTACACATATTACTTAACTTTGTACATTGGCTAATCCTTTATTATATTCTTTAGGAAGGAGAGGCCCCATAGTCACACACACACACACACACGTTCGGTCGTATAATTCTTTTATTTAGTAGCAACCAGTTCTGTAAAACTTTTTTCGTGCTTACAGTTAAATCTTCATGTAATAGCTTTACTAACCTTACACTTAAGTCACATAACAAACGATTAAAAAAAAATTCAATTGCTTAAGGTGATGATTCTTAACATATTTTTCTAGTCATTTTTAAAGTAAACAGAATCAGAATGATATTAGAAACTAACAAATTTTAATATTAATGGTCATCATACGAACATGATGATAATTAAATCTTTATTTACACTACACTCAATTACAAAAAAAATTATCAAAAATTAAAATGAATTGTTACAGTGTTTGTTATCCATACTAAGTCCTAATAGGATTACTTTGGCTAACATTATATAGGTATTCAGGAAAGAGTAAGCTTAAACTTGTACGATTGTAAGTCCTACAACGAAAAATCCATTTGCCAATTTCTCAAATAATAAAATATTACGTTGTGTTCAATAAGATATAGTCACTTATTACTGTAAATAAAGAAAAGTAGGTTAATTATGGGGATCTTAGGATAATAAGGATTCTAGGACATTGGTGGATTATCCTCTTCACTGTCTTAGAAATCGCATTGTCCTAGAATCCCCATCGTCTTAGAATCTCAATTGTCCTAGAATCTCCATTGTCCTAGAGTTTCTGTAGAGGTTCCGACCTGGCAGCCACAACGCTACTGCGTTTAGAGTGCTACTGCGTTAAGACCCTTTATCCTAATACCTTTTTCGCTTTACTGTGCACGTTAATGCGCAGTAGAGGGTCCCTACTACCTCCCACCCTCTTTAATACCTTCACTTTTTTCTGCACACATAACTGTGCAGTTGCAGCAACCAGCACGTAGGTGTTGTTGTCACATGGCATACCACTACTGAAGTTGCTACTCTCGAATGATCCTCATTGCTTTTCAAGCTGCTGTTTCTTTAGAAAACCTTTTCAATTCGACAGCTCCTTAATAAATAAGCTTTCTATAGCATGTAGCCTCTTTATACGGAGTTTCTAGTGATTCCCATCTTTCATACTTATATGCGCACGCGCACATATATTTCCACTTCAGTCATAGGAGAACACATGGCAGTGCTACGCATTGGAGCAGTCATTCTTCGTGGTAATGAGTTTCCTATCTTCAAGTTTTGATGACCCTAAAGTAAGGCCATTAATGGGGTTGGCTATTCACGTGATTAATTTAGCAGGAGATTTAAAACCTTCATTTAAAAACAAAAAATTAATAGAAATTTAAAATTTTAAAAATTGTTTGAACAAAAATAAGTTTTGAAGTACCTGTTTATTTAACTTTTTTTTAAAAATCAAAAAATTAGGAATGTTAGTTTATGGGGGGGGGGGGGGGGGTAGCACGAGGCACGCAGAGGTGAAGCCCCTAGTGATATAAAAACTTTCAATATAATTTAAATCTCAGTCTCTAGGGTAATAGTCAGAAACTTTACTGAAGAGTTCGAGTGTACATTTACTTGTATGTCTAAAAGATGTCTTATCGACAGTAAGTGTTACTTAAAATGTCTTAAAGATGAGTTGAATACGACTTAAGCATTTTCTGACATTGTACTAAAAATAACTTAAAAACAAATTCAAATAACTAAAAGAGAACATAAGGATCGTTTAAAGTAAATTAAAAGACGTCTTAAAAATAATTTTCACATATCTTTACTGCTGTTTATTCTGATAAGGTGGTTTGAGAAAATTTCTTACGTCCATTATGTTAACTTAGCCACAAGTTAAATGAGAGCCCCAACCAAAAGTTCTTATCTGTGAAATACGACCATTAAATCTTTTCTTTCCAAAAAGCGTCGAAAAAAGTTAGGACAGTAGATTTAGTTCGGATATTGTCTGTTAGATCACGTTCGTACAGTAAAAAATAAATTTATAAAGTATTAAACATTTGAAGATATGCTCACACCCATTCCATGGACTCAGGCTAATCTACGAGAAACTTTTTGTACAGACTGATATTATAATGCGCACAGTTGGCCTTGTACGCCCCATTGTGATGCGGGCATACAGTGGTTGGTTTTATTTTATTAGTTGGAGGATAGCCCAAATTAGTTACATCATGAACAATAAATTCAAATCTCTTGAACTATTGTTTTCTCAATGAGCCAAATACATGCACTTTTCTAGCATCGTGTAGCTGTTTTTTAAGAGTTGTTTCTATAGTATTGTACAAAGAATTTCCCGACTCCCATGGTGTACTGTTAAAACAGCCCTCCAACCATAAGTTTTCTCTTCTGTATTTGTCTAAGACTCATTGCCATGGAAACGGCTTTAAAGGGAAATACTATAGGTTCATTATTATAGTTAGGTAATAGTATAGCTAACTCTTTTAAAACTAAATCGTGGACAGGCTGTTAAAAACCTTGCACATCAACTATATAATTCATGAGTCCCAAGTGCTAAGGACCTTTTATAACATTTGATGCTCACCTCCCTCATAAATCACTATTTTTCATTACTTTTTTCTAATACTTTTTTCTTCTTCTGTTTAGTCTACTTTACATACCTGTTAATGAACTTTTCACACTCTTTGTATTTCTTATCGTACTCGTTCTTTTCCTCACTTTAACCTTATCCCATAATGGTTGGCTTGTGTGACATATGAATAGCTTTTTAAAAATAACACAATTTTTTTTCTTTTTTTTTTTTTAACAACTGAGATTTGTACTCAGTTTTTTTCTGAGCCAGTTCCCTCTCCTCACGTCTTTTCTCAAATTTTTTCCACTATTCTTGTCTTTGCTTGTTTTCTTCTTCTTCTCTGCTCTTGCTGCTGACACTGTGACGTTTCTTCATGACAGTTGGAAGACAAATGACGTTAAGAGAGCTAGGCAGAAGCTTTTTTAGTTTTTTTTTTTTCCATTACCACCATCTACTCCCACTGCTACTTTACATAAGTTTTGACATCTTCGCTCATCAGATTGTATTAAAAAATGCAATCGTGCAGAATTAAGCTATAGGCTGATGTGTTAACGAAAAATTTATCGTAAGATCTAAATTCCAAACGTGCATCAACTCGAGCATTTTTTAACTTCTCATTTGGCTTGGAGCAATCAATGACGATCAATAGGGGACGACCAATCAATGGTGCCATTAAACTGGACTTTGCATAATCAAGGCAGTACACAATCTCTTCTTACTTTTTATACTCGTAATCAATTTACTTTTCAGCCTCATAGTACTTGCAATAGCTAGAGGACATTTCGCATCACTTAAGATGATTTAAGTATACATTATGTACTTCAAGAAACTTCAAATGCACATCGAATGGGTTTTTGCTAGAATGGACCTATTTGAACACATAATAGTATTAAATTTAATAAAATTATAGCTCCAATGTTTAATCTTATCGGTAATGAAAAAACAGAATCATCTTTACCTCACTATAAAATTGCTAAGCCAACGCAACAAGTAAATTATGTACACTGGGACGATCTAAAAGAGATGGTGGATTGTCTCTGCTTACTCATAGCTGAAAGATCGGTAGAAAATTCAAGCCATGATAACGAGATAATATCGATTATTAAAGAGTTCTGTGAAGAAGGGCATCTTTACTAAGTCAAAGGTAAATTCAAGTCAGTGTCACAATGAGCATTGATGTGTTCAGACGTAAGCTTTGTAAGACACAAGGCAGCAGCCAAGGTCCTCGTAGTATTAGATGTAAAGTCACTGATGATGGTCAGTATGATTTACAAAATAAAAGATTGTGCAATGTTTCTGCCACAATAAACCTTAACAATGCCATGAATCTTAGTAGTTTTCAGAACAAGAGAAAAATTTTAGTTTACGAACAAGATTAGCTAAAAGCAATTTTAAGTAATGTAAATGATTTATTCATTCGGAAAATAGCAAATGTGGAGCAGGAACTACATACTTTAATAAAAGTGTTCTCTTATATTCCTAATATAACTCCAGAAAATAATTACAGAAATTGAATATACTAGTTATATAGGTGTAATATTCACTCACATTCACTTACCAGATGTCAACGAGAATGGATCGCAATAAGAAAATTTGAGAAAATTATAGTGAAGGAGCTCCACAAACTCGTTCATCATAAATATCCACCTTAAAAGTATGATATACCAGGATTGGATGAAACATGGCAAGCTCATCTCGTTAAAATTGTACCTTATACTAGAGAGAAGAAAGGTTATAGATACATGTTTATTGTAATTAAAATATTTTGAAAGTATGCATGAGCCGTACCAGTGAAACGAAAAACTAGAGAAGATGTCACAGAAACAATGAAATCCATTTTTAAAGGGAGGAAAAGTACCCAAAAATTTACTTACTGATAGAGGTAAAGAATTTTACAACAAAAACTTATAAGATCTTATGAAAAATTACAAAATTGATCTGTATTCAACATATAGTGACCTTAAAGCATTAAAATGTGAATTATTCAATTGCACATTGAAAAATGAAGTGTTGGTTGACTTCAGTTTAAATGGTATCAATAAATAAATTTACTGACAGGCTTAACTACAACCTAAAATAATCAAAAACATTGCACAACAGCTATGAAACCGAAAGATATTACATTAACCAATGAAGCCATACTTTTGGAATGCTCTAAGCTTTAAGCTGGGCCTGAGAGAAAAAATCTAAAATTTAAAATTAATAATAAAGTGCCGATTGGCAAAGTAACGATCGCTTTTGAGGAAGGTTATGCGCCAAGTAAGTCTACAGAGATTTTTCCAATTACTAAAATATTTAAAACAAATCCCACTACTTACTCTTTAAAAAATTATAAAGGTCAACGAATGTCTAGAGGCTTTTACGATCAAGAACTATTAAAGGCTAAGCACTCTGATATCTAATTTCTGGAGAAAATTCTTAAAACACGTGGTTATCAAATTTACATTAAATGGTTAGCATTTAACAATTCTCTTTATAGTTGGACTTATTTACTTGATATTTAATGAAAAAAATAATAAAATGAGTATGAGAAAGTAAAGGCAGCTCTGAGCAACGCTCCCTTCTGAGAAAAAACTATCTATAATTTATTTTTACCTTCATAAGCTTTCTCTTTTTTTTCTTTATTGATATGTATACATACATTTATTTATACAAACCTATATGACAAATCCACTCTAATTCAAACTTATTATTGCCATAATAAACTATGTGTTAATAGTACTCGTAAACTTTTTCCTCAATTTACTGTATAAGTCTTCATTTTTTGATGACTTTGGAGACGCGATCTGCAGCAAAGACTTGAAACTCATCATCGATGGTGATGATGACCTTGCATCTAAAGCGGGTATTAATCTTTTTAAGTTCTGTCATCGTATATCTCCGATCCTTTTCCAACTCTGATAATTTTCTTGTTGGGAAATAAATATTTTTAGCAATACGGTTTAACCTGTCAAAGTCCATTTTTTGAAATAAATTAAAATTTTAATTATTATGTGCTATAACTTACAGCAAATCAACTAATAGTAGCTTTTTACCTCAAAGATTAGCTCAATCTCTTGATAGATAAGAAGAATTAAAATCTTTGCACATTGCTTCGACAAGGACTCGATGTGTTCTCTGGCTCGTTTGACGTTGGAATGACTTCTACCAGCTAGTATACGTCCTTATGTAGAGCTAGCTTTTGTCTCTTACTTAAATGAGAACTTAATGTGCTCTCTGACTTATTCAGCATCGGAATGACTAACTCCTGATATAGGGATATTCCTTCTTCAAAAGCTTTGTCTAATCCAACATCCTTCATTGGCTATTGCTTTCTGTCTTATTCTTCTACTTTTTCCTGTTTCTGCAGAAAGATTGGTAGAAATGTTTCATTCTTCTCATCCATTATGAGCTTATGCCCCCAAGGTGGTATATCTGTAGAGTTCAGCTGCAGATGGCGCTAATTATTTTTCAGACTTAGAGCTATTCTTTTTGTTTTTCAGTGTTAACGTTATAGTGTTTGGAATGAATGAGATTTTGCACGCATGTCTTTTCAAATTTTTTAAATAAACAATCTTCATGGTTTTTGAATTTAATTTTCGTCTTGACAAAACATATTTTTATATTTTCTGCTTTTTTAATCAACTTATCGTCTTGCACACCAATACAATAAATTCTACTACAAAGGCCAATAACTTTGAGCATAATTTTACCACAGCATTTGTCCTTCATGAGCCTAACCACTTTCTTGTTTCTTCGAGATAAATTAAAACGATTATCGTTTTCATATTCTGATATATTGAACATATCCATATCTTCACTTATCACTTCATAAATGTCTTTATCTTGAATTTTAAAAATCTAACTATCAGTGTCTATTTATAATAACTTTCATTTACCTGCAAAACAGTGCTCCATGTTTGGATAATAAAAGTCGTATATTAGCGTTTTTGATGTATCAAGTACACTAATTTCAACGCTGATAGGCTTTCTCACTAAGATATCTGATCGTGCAAGTTATATGGCCACAAGATTTTCAGCGAAGCTTGTACGACAGTGAAAAATTAGCTTAGCAATAAGAGTCTCTGTCCATAGCAACCGTACTATTTATTAACAAGCTTCACGTCAACTCTTTTGCGTTCGTTTTCCATTATCTTTCCAGAAATCACGTTTATTAATAGCTTGAACAAGAGTCTCTCAAACTCATTTAAAGCATTTTTCTGTTCTTAGTATTTAAATCAACGTAGGGCTTTCGCCATGCTTTTTTATCAAATTTTACTGCTCTATTTATTTAATGCAAGATTAATCCATGTCTTAATGCTTGCTTCAGAGCTCGATGGTATACGATATAACATTCTCTATCGTATGATGTAGTCATCAGTTTTTTCTGCTTCGTACCGGGTGGTGTCATTTGTTCAGGACAGAAAGGTAAGTCTTTGTGTTCATCGTGTAAGCTCCAAAGATACTTCAAGTCAGCTTCCAATACATAGCCGTAAACATGATAGTCCAGAACATTAAACAGGGCTTATTATGAGCACATTACTTTTGACTTCCTTACTTGTTGTTGATGTGCATTATTTGTTTGTTCAAAGTTATGATAACGTCGTCTTGTACGTTGAGCGACAAATTTTATGAAATTTACAGTGATTGTATAAATAGAGATTATGATGCAAAATAAAAACAACAATTTTATCACTAATTAAAACCAGATGTGGGTCTTGGGACTCATTAAAAATGTGAAACATTAAAGAAAATGTTATTAAACTCGGTAGTATTTAATTGTCTATGGTGAAAACAGTAGTTTTTGTTAGATAAATGCCATAGTCTCCAGGGCTTTTTTGTGGCCTGAGGAACCCACGAAACAGGGCCTGAAGGACGTAAGGCAGCCACAGAGCAATGGCACTTGTGTGGCGAATCCTATTTTTTCTACCGAGCACAGACCAGCATTTTAAAACGCATGGGGTAGATAAAGCATTTTTTTTTATTTTTTATTAATCTTCATTTTATATTTTTTAATTGAAAAAAAATTTTATTTATAAATTTATCTTGATCTGTGCAAATAATACATTAGAAAAAAGCAAAGTATGTTTAAATTTTTTTTGTTCATTAACATATTAACAACGAAAACGAGAAAGAACAATAATAGACGGCAAAGAGTATCTGTACTACCTACCTACATCAAGGTACATGCATTATTTTAACAAACGTTTGTGTGTATTACTTTCTCTGTCTCACTGTCTTTTTTCAGATTCGAAAACCTGTTTACTGTACGTAGTTGCGGAGGTGCGCTAATTTGGTTGGGTTGGCTCTTTACTAAAGACGGGTTAGAATGGAGTTTGAATAAACACAATTGGAAGTACCCAGGAAAATTCTGCATTATGGTCAAATATTAATATTTTAAAATAATTCTGTTTACAGAAAAAAAAAAAATTTTTTTAAATGATGAAAAAATGATACTTAGTTTGATATTGATAAGTCATATTCTACAAGTATACAATTTTAAAAAAAAAGCAATAAAAAAGACCTACCTGTATAAGTACAATAGAGAGAGAAAGAGAGAGAGAGAGAGAGAGGGAGAGAGCAAGTACGAGATCAGACGATCAACGGCTCTCTCTGTGTCACTTACTTTTACTGGTGCTGCCAAAACGGCTTTTTCATTTCATTTTTTTTTCAAAATTTTACTGTTGTTGGAATGAAATTAAAACTTCTTGTTAATAGAAAATTTTTCGCCCTTTACGCTGGTATTTTAATTTTTTTTGTATATCAAACCGTTAAAAGATAAAGGCAAAACAAACTTTAAAACATAATTTAACACCTTTTTGACAATAATAGACCACTTAAAAATAATCACAACGATTTCTTTTAAAATAGGCAGGCTCAATTATATATAATATAAAAAACGCCCAATAATAGATCGAGTCTCTAATTCAAATTTTTCTCGGTTGGTATCTATAAATAATTAGAACGAAGATTATAGTAGTGTGCTCCATAGCACAATCGATAAGGTCCCTGACTACAAATCCTAAAGATTAAGTTTGATTGTCGGAGTCAGTATAGTTTAAAAATTATATTTACATATGTAAAATACATAACATGTAATGTATACATGCGTACGTGTATGGATAGGCTGTATAAGCAATGTACATATAATATTTAATTATTATATACTTTTTTATATAGCTATAATAATACGAGTAGTACACCCTAGAAGCGAGAGAGGGGTGGCAGTAAGTGCGTGAAGAAAGAGACAGAGAACTGAGCTGAGCCGAGCCAGGTATGTCACGCTATAAAATTTGGGCTAAGTTTTCTAGGTCTGTTGACAACGATTTATTTAATTTAAAAGAGTTTTTCACTGAATCTCAAATTTTCTTGTAATTTAAAAAATACGGTATCTCACCGTTTTGAATTTTTTAAATATCTTACCAACAATTTTCAGATGTTGTCAAAGACGAGCATTCGTTACTCTACCATTTCCTATACAACGATATTTTTGTTGGTAAAGTATTTCTTATTATTGGGCTAATCTGGTATTTCTATTACACTATTGTGTAAGTAGCTTGTTCCATGCTATAACAAGTTTTCATTTCTGCCTTTTTAATTTAAAATTCTGTTATTTAATAAGTTAGTACATTTATTTCAGGAAGTCAGTATAACGTTATGAATTTAAAAATCATCATATTAGCCGAACATATTAAAATAACTGTTAATTGTTTTCCATTATTTCTGACCTTCATTTTTTTTTCTTTTTTTCCTGCATAATCTTACCATATATTTACAAATATATTGTCAATCAGGGGCTTTTTTAGTGATTTTTTTAGAGTTTTCTTACGTAAGAAAATCAGATTTAGTTGTAATATAGCACTTTTCTTTCCCTTTTTTGAAATCTCTCATAAGACTTATTTCAGTGTTTTCCATAAATTTTTGCCTTAAATATCTTCAGACATTTAAAACCACTTTAAAAAGTTCTTTAATTGGTATGGCAGCATATTGTTACATGTCTCGTCAAAGAAATCATGAATCTGGACATTGTATTCCACTTAACCTCAAAAAATAACAACACCGTTGAACTTTCTATGAAGTATTTTGTCCTTTGTTATTGATATTTCAAAATATTCTGCTTCATTAATGCAATTTATAATAAGTTTCTGCTTTTTAAAGAATGTTTTCAGAGTTCTGTGGCTTAAAATAAAGGGCTATAAACGATGTAATCGTGTTAAGGACGTTTATTACTGTTAGAGGGAGAATGTAGAGAGTGCAGTAAGGGGTAAGCAAGCAAATGGCAGCACTGTCAACTGTTTTGCATGCATTTTTTTACTTGTATATAGGCGTCTGATACCATTTTTTATTGAATTAAATATTATACCAGAATTCTTCTATTGTGTCATGCGAAAAAAATTGAGCAAGTTCTACCAACCATTTTCTCATGTATTTCGTTTTTTACGGAAGCTATTCGTAAGATTACGCGTTAGATTAAAGTTTTATCAACATTAAATATCGAATAAACAGTGTTTTAAAACGGTCTCAAATTTTACATCTGACTTTCTAACATCATTAGAAGCATCCTGTTAAAATATTAGGAAAATCGTACAGAAAACGCTATGTGTGATGAACGACCTTTAATCACACAATTCTTATATAAAAAAAAATTGTTATATTTTGACTAAAACCACTTGCTTCTCATTTTTTTTTTTTTTTGCTCACCTTGAAGCCTATTTAAAGGACTCTAATTCATTAACAGCATAGTCTGAGCAATGCTTCAATATTTGTTTCAACCCTCTTGAGATATTTTCTACCACTACTTTAATAATTATCTCAAATGTATAATTTGCTTACACGTTTTTTTACCACTCTTGAGGTAGTACTGTGCAACACTGGTTTTTTTTTCTCTTTAATTCTCAAAACGTTTAATAACAGCATTACCAAATAAAAACACAAAAGCATGACAAGATGTTGTTAAGAAGACTATTTTAGGAAACAATTAATAATCTTATAGAGTATTTAAACTGTTAACCACGCTAGTAGCTCTATGTACCACAAAAAAAGTAAAAATAATCAGTTCATTTTCACGAAAATATGTTAAATACTTTAATAAAGTTGACTATACCGTTTCAAAAGCTAAATAATGCGCAACATTTAAAGAAAAAAGAATTATGTGTTATGAAATGTAAATATTATCAAAGAACTTAATGTTTATATAGTTTTAATACATTTATACTTTTAATCTTATTTAATTTTTTAATGTTACTATTTAATTTTTAAATGTAAAGATGCCTACGTTAAAAAATGCAGTATAATGATATATTTTTATAAAAGTGAGCNAATAGTTTTTAAATAATAATTTTATTGATTTTATACATTTATTTGTTTCACTAATCTGTGAAATAGTGTTATGAACCGTTTGAACTTTTGTGAATGTACATCAATTGGACTTCTTAATCCACCCCATAATAGTTAACATTAACAGGTTCATGTCAAACAACATTACTTATTCAAAATTATTACATCATTCTAATAAAATATCTACCGTGTATCGAAAAAGAGTGAGGAAAACTATACTACGTGACAATGCTCGTCAAGACTGATAGAAAAGCTCTTTACAAAATTTTGATTTGATCCGGTAATGTGTAATCGACTCATGATGAAGGGTGCGGTAGTAAGGAGGTGCCTAGGGGAAAAGAAGGTTGGTACGCAGAGTGTAGCTTTATTGACTGCAGAGAATCAATGAGCCATTGAACCGGGGGGTAATGCAAACACTGCCGAAATGAATTAGGATGTAGTAATAATAAAAGGGATAATGAAAGAATGCACTTGGTAGTAATCATCTGAAGAACCAATTCACTTTTCTTTAAATTTTAAGCACATCTCTGAAAATAAACTCTACAGAAAGAACAAGGAGTCATAAAAGGACGCTGGCAAAGCGGTATAAGCACTTCACTCAAATTGCCAGTCCTTGAGTTTGGAGAGCAAAAATAATTATTTCTCACCTTTGAGCACACTCACTGGTGACAGCTCAATAAACTCCAAAAATTAAGACTACCTGACCAGTTGGCTTATTGCAAATCTGAAAACCAATCAATGTATGGATTGAAGCAAGCGCATAATTTTCAAGTGCCAGATGATGGTTCCACTAAGAGGAGTCGTCTATTTTATGACTTTCCACTTCCTCGCATACTCACTGGTGAAACATAAGTAAGATTACTTGACTAAGACCAATTGACCAGTTAATTAACTACACAACTAAAAACAAAGATGATTAGAGTTCACACTAGGGCGAATACAAAAACTTTGAGTGTTACTGTAATTTTTAGTACCAATCCACTGGAAGGCTGTTCGAACACTGTTGGCTACTCCGTATACTAGCACATCCAAAACCTTCTTGCCAGTTAGTTCAGTGCATAACTAAAAAAAGAAAATCTGATTACAAGCTAGGGCATGAACAAAAATGACAAGGGTTGCAGCATGCTTTTGGTAACAGCAGAAGTGTACATGGCGCAGGTGCTCTACATTGTCAAACTAGAATACCTCTTCAATTGCAGAACATCTCTTAAAATGAACGCTTTAGGTTAACCACAAATAAACAAAACTGTGGACCAGGTATTGTTTAGGTAAAAAAACTGTATTGCATGTGCAGCATTATCTGAAATGAAGAAAACTACAAAGAACCACGCATTTAAAAAAATCAATGTAAATGTATGGGTACGTGTTGTATACGTATCTAACGTAGCAAGATTTACATAAAAGATGTTTGGTACCATAACACATAACTTTTAATGATTAGCTCACATCGTTACCTGCAGGTGCAAGCTGCTGTGACGGCGCGGCCGGTGTCTGGGTAGGTATCAGGCTTTTCCGGAGTCTCATCTTTGTTTACACGTCAAGCGCGTCTCTCATGACGGTAAAGGAGCAGACGACAAAGAACTGACGATGTACCTCTCCTTATTCAAATTTCTTGAGATGCAAGGGAACATTAATTTGGAAAAAAAAATAGAGCCACAAATCCGCTAATACACATTTTACTTCAGGAAATGACAGTAGTAGTAGTTTTTTTTTTTTTGTACTCGTTTATTTTGTAATCTTGTCTGCTTACTATTTGTTTTGTTTGCAATCACTCTCTATAAAGTATTGTGCTACAGCTTTTGTGTAAGTTTTTTAATAACCGTTATTTTGAATATGGAGCCTTGTGGTAAGCGCGCAAATTATTTTATTGAGGACTACTCGCAAATGGTGCACTTCTATTACCTGGCGCAAGGAAACCTAGATGAAGCTGCACGTTTGTATCGAGGTCGTTGGCCGAATCGTCGGCATCTGGATCCTCGAACCATTGGGGCTGTTCATCGCAGATTCTTTAAAACAAGAAGTGTTTTTACCTGTTCGTGACGATGGTGGTCAAGGTCGCCGCTGTGAGATTCTTAATTCTGATATGGAAGAGGCGATCCTGGATGCTTTCGATGATGACCCAACGACATTGATACGTATTGTTGCTCGTCATATGAGAGTTTCCCAAGGACGAGTCCAAGCAGTAATGGCTGATAGCGGTAAGCATCCTTATCATTACCGTCGTGTGCAGGAACTGCTAAATGCAGGAAGGGGTATGCAGGAAGTGCGCATCAATGCTAAATTTGTGAACTACATTTTGTGGAGTGACAACTGCACGTTTACGAGAAATGGTATGATGAACTAGCATAATTACCATTATTGGGCTGAAGAAAATCCACGGCTTACACGACCTACAATATTCCAATACCGTTGGAATGTTAATGTTTGGGCTGGAATCATCGGTGATCGAGTTGTAAGTTAATAATTTTTATTTAAACATAACGAGCTTTAAAGTTTAGTCCACACGTCTATAATTGAAAATCCTAGTATTTAGCATAACCAATTTAATACTTTGCTTCATTTAAACACACATTGTACCAGTATTCTTGCCACCCAGACTGAACGCAGCGACTTATTTGCATTTTCTGAGGGATAACCTACCGTCCTTGCTAGAAGATATACCGCTGAACATTCGTTTAGCTATGATCTACCAGCATGACGATGCTCCAGCGCACTTTTCCGCCAACATCAGTAGGCTCTTGGATGAGCGCTATCCTGATCAATGGATTGGACGAGGTGGTCCAATTCAATGGCCAGCACCATCGCAGATCTCAGATCTGACCCCACTTAATTACTTCTTGTGGGGCTGCGTAAAGGAGATCGTGTACTAAACTGAAACTCTCGGAAAAGAAGACTGTCGTGAGAGAATCATCAACGCCTTCAACATTGTGCGAGAACGAAGTATGGTGCAACGAGCCGTAAACAACATCATTTATTGTGGCAACCTCGTTCTTAGAGTCAGCGAAGGACACATTAAGCAACTCCTGTAATCATAAGCTTAAACCATCAGCCCTTTTCAGTGCTAAGAAAATAATTCTAAGGTTCTTATTGCACTTTAGTACTATGCATTAACTGTATGTATAAACAAAAGGAGCTACAAGTATCTGATGTAAATGCCTGAAATTTTCTTTTTCTAAATGTATGTTCCCTTGCATCTTAAAAAATTTGAATAAGGAGAGGTACATCGTCAGTTCTTTGTCGTCTGCTCCTTTACCGTCATGAGAGACGCGATTGACGTGTAAACAAAGATGAGACTCCGGAAAAGCCTGATACCTACCCAGACACCGGCCACGCCGTCACAGCAGCTTGCACCTGCAGGTAACGATGTGGGCTAATCATCAAAAGTTATGTGTTATGGTACCAAACATCTTTTATGTAAATCTTGCTACGTCAGATACGTATACAACACGTACCCATACATTTCCATTGATTTTTTTAAATGCGTGGTTCTTTGTAGTTTTCTTCATTTCAGATAATGCTGCACATGCAATACAGTTTTTTTACCTAAACAATGCCCGGTCCACAGTTTTGTTTATTTGTGGTTAACCTAAAGCGTTCATTTTGAGAAATGTTCTGCAAATGAAGAGGTATTCTAGTTTGACAATGCAGAGCACCTGCGCCAAGTACACTTCTGGTGGTACCAAAAGCATCCTGCAACCCTTGTTATTTTCTTTCATGCCCTAGCTTGTAATCAGATTTTCTTTTTTTAGTTATGCACTGAACTGACTGACAAGAAGGTTTTAGTTGTGCTAGTATACGGAGTAGTCAACAGTAAGTGTTCGAACAGCCTTCCAGTTGATTAGTACTAAAAGTTACAGTAACACTCAAAGTTCTTGTATTTGCCCTAGTGTGTACTCTAATCATCTTTGTTTTTAGTTGTGTAGTGGATTAACTGGTCAGTTGGTCTGAGTTAAGTAATCTTACTTATGTTTCACCAGTGGGTATGCGAGGAAGTGGAAAGTCATAAAATAGAATTCTCCTCATAGTGGAACCATCATCTGGCACTTGAAAATTATGCGCTTGCTTCAATCCATAGATTGATTGGTTTTGAGGTTTGCAATAAGCCAACTGGTCAGTTAGTCTTAATTTTTGAAGTTTACTGAGCTGTCACCAGTGAGTGTGCTCGAAGGTGAGAAATAATTATTTTGGCTCTTCATACTCAAGGACTGGCAACTTCAGTAAAGTGTTTATACTGGTTGTGTCAGTTGACTTTGTGACTCTCTGCAAATAATTATGTTTTTCGTTCTGTACAGATTACTTTTAAAAATGTCCTGTAAATTTTAAGATAAAAGATTTGTCGACTAAGAGCACCAGTACCAAGAACATCCTGTGGACTTGGAATTTATGTATGGATTGACTGATCAGTTGGTCTCAGTTGAGTAATCTTACTAATATTTTATCAGTGAGTATGCGAGGAAGTGAAAAGTTATAAAATAGACTGCTCCTCTTAGTGGAACCATCATCTGGCACTTGAAAGTTATGCGCTTGCTCCAATCCATAGATTGATTGGTTTTCAAATTTGCAATAAGCCAACTGGTCAGGTAGTCTTAATTTTTGGAGTTTATCGAGCTGTCACCAGTGAGTGTGCTCAAAGGTGAGAAATAATTATTTTGGCTCTCCATACTCAAGGACTGGCAATTTAAGTAAAGTGTTCATACTGCTTTGCCAGCGTCCTTTTATGACTCCTTGTTCTCTCTGTAGAGTTCATTTTTATAGATGTTCTAAAAATTTGGAGAAAAGCGAATCGGTTATTCAGATTGTTACTACCAAGAGCATACTTTTATTATCACTTTCATTATTGCTACATCCTCATTCATTTCGGCAGTGTTTGCATTACCCCCCGGTTCGACGACTCATTGATTCTCTGCAGTCGATAAAGCTACACTCTGCGTACCAACCTTCTTTTCCCCTTTTCCCCTGAGTGTCATTTGATGATACGCTAAGGTTTCTTTTCAGCCCACATACAAACAGATAAACCAACAGATATCTTTACCTTGGTGACTCCCTTTTCTTGGAAAATTCTCCTGGACTACACAGCTTTGGCACACCTTCAACTACACAGCTTTGGCACACCTTTAACCTTAGAAAACTCTTACACAGGCCTATACAGTCACTTGTTCTCTCACACAACCCAGGGCATTACGTACTGCACGCTGAACATTATGCAACTTTACCTCGACATAAGCCGTTTTGTCAGCTTTCTGGGTCTCACTTCCACTGCTTTTCTCGTCTCTTGCCCACCGTTCCCTTAAGTCATACAGTGACGTCAACGGTCTCAGGCTTTGAAGAAACATCCTGAAAGGTGGATAGTGGGCTAGTAGTTTAATGGAGACGTTGACTGGTAGAAGAGCTGCTGTGTCGCTGCCAGATGTGTATTACAAAAAAAGGGTGCCTGAACGTTAATTTTACTGCTTGAGAGCTAGCGAAGAATTGAGGCTATGGGCCCAACCAACTTACGTAGATCGACGCTGATAATATAAATCTCACTTACTCTCAGTCCTAGCCTTTTCCTGACTTGCCTTTGACCGCAAGCCTATCTTTTGATTCACTAATGCATTTATACTCTCCTTACACATTTTCTGACGCTGGTATTCATGATCATAACCGACGCATTTCTTAACAACAAAACAAGGCAAAGAACTACGCAGTACTTCCAATTAAAAATGATTAACAGTAGTTGTATGCACTTATTCTTAATGTTTTTCTGTTATCATAATAGACATATAATCTTATTTTATTTTATTTTATTTAAAAACTATAATTCATCTGACACACGTATGTATCATTCTTCTATTCCCTTGGCCTCCTCCATTATGAGATGGTTCTCTCTCTCTCTCTCTCTCTCTCTCTCTCTCTTTCGCCTGTAACAAATAATCAAATCAAGCAGACTGAGAAGCCATGTAAAATAAGGTTCCTATTGCTTTGTAAGTGGTTAATTACGTTAAATCTGAGGTATGTTTTAATGAACCAATGATATTAGCATACACATCAAGAGTAACACAGCGATGCAGAGCTGACTAAGCATATTTCTTAGTCATTTCTAAAAATGTTTTTAAACTATAAGAAAAGAAAATCTTATTATTAAAGATTAAAAGTTTAAATATCCTATAGGTAATTGATCTCGGACATAACTTTTTTATGTAAATCTTGCTACGTCAGATACGTATACAACACGTACCCATACATTTCCATTGATTTTTTAAAATGCGTGGTTCTTTGTGGTTTTCTTCATTTCAGATAATGCTGCACATGCAATACAGTATTTTTACCTAAACAATACCTGGTCCACAGTTTTGTGTATTTGTGGTTAACCTGAAGCGTTCATTTTGAGAGATGTTCTGCAAATGAAGGGGTATTCTAGTTTGACAATGCAGAGCACCTGCGCCAAGTACACTTCTGCTGGTACCAAAAGCATCCTGCAACCCTTGTCATTTTTGTTCATGCCCTAGCTTGTAATCAGATTTTCTTTTTTTAGTTATGTATTGAACTGACTGGCAAGAAGGTTTCAGTTATGCTAGTATACGGAGTAGTCAACAGTAAGTGTTCGAACAGCCTTCCAGTGGATTAGTACTAAAAGTTACAGTAACACTCAAAGTTTTTGTATTTGCCCTAGTGTGAACTCTAATTATCTTTGTTTTTAGTTGTGCAGTGGATTAACTGGTCAGTTGGTCTCAGTTGAGTAATCTTACTTATGTTTCACCAGTGAGTGTGCGAAGAAGTGGAAAGTCATAAAATGGACTTCTCCTCTTAGTGGAACCATCATCTGACACTAGAAAATTATGCGCTTGCTCCAATCCATACATTGATTGGTTTTTAGATTTGCAATAAGCCAACTGGTCAGTTAGTCGTAATTTTTGGAGTTTACTGAGCTGTCACCAGTGAGTGTGCTCAAAGGTGAGTAATTATCATTTTCGCTCTCCATACTTGAGGACTGGCAATTTGAGTCAAGTGTTTACACTGCTTTGCCAGCGTCCTTTTATGACTCCTTTTTCTTTCTGTAGAGTTTATTTTCAGAGATGTGCTAAAAATTTGGAGAAAAGCGAATTAGTTATTCAGATTATTACTACCAAGAGCATTCTTTTAATATCCCTTTTATTATTGCTACATCCTCATTCATTTCGGCAGTGTTTGCATTACTTCTCGGTTTGACGACTCATTGATTCTCTGCAGTCGATAAAGCTACACTCTGCGTACCAACCTTCTTTTCCCCTAGGCACCTCCCCACCACCGCACCCTCCATCAAGAGTCGATTACACTACCGGCACTGAGAGCCCGCCCCCCGACGCTAAGAGCTCTGTGATTAGCCAAAATTATTAATGTTAATTTTTCAATACCTCGGAGAATGCGCAACATAAACGATGTTA
>NW_019380198.1:72184-85729 GCF_000648655.2 Copidosoma floridanum | reverse complement strand
CACATGAATTTTTTCAGATTTTTTACCAGGGGAGATTTTTGAGAAAATAATTAATAAATATTGATAGTTTAACACGGTCTCTCATGAGAGAACAAGGTTAGGTTGCCTTTTATTGAAAATTAGGGCACATTATAAATGTGTTAGATTTAAAAAAAAAACGTTTTTATAGACCTTAGTACAAAAGGAAGATTCTCAAAAAAAAAAATCATAACTTGCCCGGCATTTAAAAAAAATATACTTAATCAATTACAGTCGTACAGTTTGAAGTTTGTAGAGCACAAGAGGAGGTGCGCGGTAAAGGGGGGATTATCAATTTTTTCATCGCCAACGCCTAAAAAGTCACCCGGTTTCTTAAAGATGAGAATGTCAGGGTTACGGCAAGTATATTTTTTTTGCTTGTACATTCCATTTCAGTAGTTTAATTGATAGTCAAAAAATTGCTTCAGGCCTTCGGCCATAAGAGACTGTATTAAGCGAGCTCGAAAAGTGCTGACTTTCAATTGAATTATCTCCGGATTTTGATCGCCAAGCCATAAAAATAAAGATACCATTGGATTCAGCGCGATCTCAACTTTAATAATATATCAGTCAAAGTTCTTGTACATTCCGTGATGGAGCCTCCTTAAAAATTGTTTTGCCTACTTACATTTTAGTATTGAGTAAGCCGTAAGTTTCAACCATAGTTATAAAAATGTATTCTAAACTTGAATCATACATTTTTCAATCTAGACTTTCACACGCAGACAACTATGGGTTTGATTATTTCGAATCAAAGTATATTTCAAATACCCCATTCTTACTACATCGTGTAATCCTTACTCTATAAAATAAGTCAAATTTACAATCAACGATTTCAATAAATCTCTATCAAATCGTTGAGTTTATTGAAATCATAAATAAAGATTTTATTTGAAGATTTTAAGTAGTACAGGATCTGTTTTACAACAATTATTATGTAAGTTAATTATTTTCCGTGGTAAGCACATCGACAGCTTAATTTACAGTTTCACTCTCCAATAAATCATGGAGTAGATAATCATAGATTAGACCATGTATACATGAACATACGAGAAAATTACGGCAATTCCAATTAAAGTTATCAAGTAGTGTGTCAAAACAGATGGGCACTAGACCTTTATTGATTTAGAGGCGATTGTAAAATTTGTGGACGAATTGTCCGTATTCGGTTAAATGATATAGTTCATGGGACAAAGATTTTTCAATCTTAGATTTTTTCGTAGAAAAAAAGTTAGTCGGTCCCCTACAGAATTTCCCCAGTAATACGGGGAGAATAGCTTTTTCCAAATCAGAAAACGGCGTCATTTATTTAATTAACTATCTATGAAAAAATTCCAATTTTTTATTTAGTTTTTTGCTTATTTCTCCGCTTCTATTGCTCTTACAGAAATTTTTTGACTGCTAATCTCTTTTTCATGGAATTTTCTATGAAACAGACACTTCAGCAAATTTATTATTAATAACACGTTAATGGCAGGGCAGCGTTCCCATACATTCCCTTCTCTTGCGGCTATGACGAACTGATGACCAACCAGTTGCAGTGCGCATGTGTTAAAGCACGGGCTATGTCTGTTGCGTGAGTCTCAATAAGTTATTTTACACAACTATGCACTTAAAAACATACTATTAACCATTGAGTATGCTTAGTTGAAAAAAAAAATATATGAAAATATGTCATTAACATTTTTGTTTAAATTAAATTTTAGCTTTCTTTAATACATTATGATTTGTTTTTTTTCATACTCGACTTTCACAACTTCACGTTTGTCTACAAACTTCTTCGATACATTAGTATTGACTTCAGCGTCAATTCTGTCTCATTTATTGTGCGGGGCTTAAGATTATTTTGATACATCGTCGTATGTGCAGTCTTCTTCACTCATTAAAACTATAATGTGCTTGATATTAGACAAACTTTTTTTTGAACAGTATTTACACATGTTTTGTGCAAGGTGAACTGTTTGGGGCTTTTTTTACTCGTAATAAGAAAATTTTTTTTAAAGTGTAATAAAAAAAAAAAATCTTAACCCCACTTTTAAATTTCTACTGCAATACAAAAGTCAGAATCTTAATTGGTTGTAAAACAATAACTACATACATGTTGGTGATAATTTATGAACAAGGCATGTTCAATTTTAAATACTAAGCGTTCAGCTGTGTAATGATGTCTAACAATTTATTAAAATTTACCCGTCAGCCGTAGCCAGTGTTTTTATACGGGCGCACTTCATTCAGTTGTTCACCTAGTCAGAAGAAAAGGAGACATATGGCAGCGCTGAGCTGCCACGTCTGTGACAATACGACTTTCTTAGTTTTTTTTTTGCTTCTTTTTTAATCAAATTAATAAAGTGCTTTTATAGCATGATTCAGAGATACATAAAGATAATACACAAACTTATCAGCACAAAAAATTCAATTATCAGTCTGTTATTGCAAAAAATGCCAATTTTTGTATCTTGGCTTCAGAGTAAGCAAGAGCATTCTATTTTATTTAAGTTCGTATTGTTGAATGACAAACCCAGTTATGCTCATTAAAAAAAATGTATGCAGAATCAACTAAGACATTTGCAATTATTTTAGTTGCAAAGTACAAATTTGGCTAGCAAAACGTCAAAATTAAAAAAAATAAGTCTTTGGTTTCTTCATCATTACCAACATTAAATACAATGTGCTTTGTAAAATAAAATGTTTATAAACTGTACATAAAGTGTCTCATACCACCTCAAAGTTATACGTTAAAATATTAATGAACAAAAAACTAACAAGTATTTTGTAACTTCGCAACTATTTATTTGTTACAAAACTTTCCAGAATACAACATTTTAATAATAAGTTAAGAATTGGACAAAGAAGTAAAAACGTAATAAGAAATAATGCAATAGGTTCATTGAACATTGTATCTCTGAAAGATTATTAAAGATTTTTTTTAAACTTTTAATAAATAAAGTAACTGGTTCAACATCGTTCAAAGATATTAGAACATATAAAAGAATAACTTATGAAACTTTTAAAGATACTGTAATTGCAAAGGGTTTAATAGACAATAATGATAAAGTAGATGACGTTTTCAGAGAAGCCATTGCTGTTATGTTTTTATGTCAAGTAAGACAAGTTTTTGCTTGGTTTTTAATTTCAGATATCGTTCAAGGTAATAAAATGTGGAATAAATACAAAGAATTTTCTACGGAGAATTTGCTTGACCATAAGGATAATTCAGCTCTTTTACATATTAACCACATTTGAAAATCAGAAGATAAATCATGTAAATGCTTTAATTTACCGACACCAAAAAAAGTAGAGAGTAAAAACGAAGATATAGATGAAAAAATACGTTTAAGTAATAAAATGTTCAACACGATGCATACAAGTTTGAATAATGACCAGAAAAATATATTTCATATTGTTTGCGAACAATAAAATAGTATCTTCTTTATAGATAATCCCAGAGGGTCAAAAATAACTTATTTACACAAAACATTAATTTATTTTTTTATTTCTCAAATTAACAAAATTATGTCAATGGCATGGACTAGCATAGAGTCAATTTTGCTTCTAAAGGGGATGACCAGTCATCGAACTATTGGACTTTCTTTAGATCTTTAAAGAATAAATTAATTATTGAAGGAGGGAATTTTTATCAGATTCTTACAGTAATGAAAAACGGTAAAATAAAAATCATAATTGAACAAACTATTAAATCTTCATTTTTATGAAACTCATTGCAAATTTTAAAATAAGAAATAAGAACTTGTTCTAATAATAAAAGATTTTCAAAATTATTATTGTAAGTTGGGAAAGCGGAAGTAAGAATTCTTAACATTCCCTGAAATTGGATCTCAAATGATGTATGTTCTTAAACATCTTCTAATTTCTATAATTGTTTAATGAATAGTATTATACTTACATCGCATAACGAGAGCATCTTTTATTTAAATAAAAAAGTTTTTTTTTAATTTACTAAAGACATTGTAATTTACGATAGTATATGTAACACAACTCATAAAGGGGTTGACAAATCGGACAATAATATTTATTCCAGTTTTCCCGTGGAAATGTTGAACAATATTCGTGAAGGATTACCACCATATGAACTACATCTAAAAATTGGTACAATAGTGATGTTACTGAGAAATTTAAGTATATCAGATGGACTGTGTTATGGAGTACATTTCCGCATCACAAAATTATACCAGTATAATACAGAAGGAGAAATAAAAATTAGAGAGAAAATTGGAAATAGAGTCTTTATTCCAAGAACAACTTTAGACACAGAAAACTCCTCAACATTACTTTTTTATTTTGTGTCGGTAACAATTTTCAATCATTGTGGGACTTACTATTATAATTAAAAAATTTCAAGGTCAAAGTTTCGAGTATGTAGGTTTGTGTTAACATAAACCCTTATTTTCTAATGGTCAATTATAAGTGGCTTTATCAAGTTTCAAAGATAAAAATAACTTTTTTGTTCGAGTAAAACGGCAAAAAATACTCAAACAGAAAATATTGCTTGAAAAGGAGTTTTTACATAATTTTTTGACTCCCCTTGATAATTCTTATAGATGGATATCGACGTTTGGGTAAAGGACAGAGCCAACTCAGATACTTGGTGAAAAAGGAGCCAACTCGAAATTTGGGTTGAAAAAGCAGTCAACTCAGAATTGGCTTGAAAAAGGAGCCAACTTAGGTTCGGTTGGAAGAAGCAGCCAACTCGGGAGTAATTTTTTTTCATCAAGTTTTGTCGTGGTAGCACTGAAATTCACAATATAGGTATTCCTGTATAAACAAACAAAGATTTTCTATTAATCTGATGGTTCAGAAAAATAATTTATGTTATTGGAATAGAGTGTACTATACTTATTAAAATATGTGCTTTTTATGAGTTATTTTTTTTATCTGTTCTTATGTTTGCCTCTCAAATCTTATTTAATAATACCATGGTCATCCTTTATTTTATTTTTAAAATTGTTCACATCATATCGTGCTAAACTCCTACAACAAACATGAAAAATGTAAAGCAAAAGTATTGCAAGTAAGAGAAATTAAAATTACTCCAGATTCTACAATTTACTTTACATACGATTTTGATGAACGATTCCAAACTACGTCTCTGAATTCACACACACTCGTAAATCATGCNCTTACATTCTTAAAGCACGATTATTATCCATTGTGTTTGGATACGACGAATTTTACTCTGGTACTCATTATAAATTTTAGGATCGTTACGAATTTCTTGATTCTCTTAAAAGCTTTTTATAGAAAAATAGTTCATTAATTATACTCAAAATTTTTGTGTTGTAATAAACTGCATTGTTAGTTAATCTATAGTTATCTTGTTAGGTCGTTGAGATTCCTGAAACATAAGAAAATTCTTATTAGAAACAGTATTTCAATTCATCTAAACAGCGGCATTATCCATCATTTCGTGTATTAATAGTAGAGAAAAATTACAGATTACAATAACTTTTCATGCTACAGTTCACAAAAAAAAAAAATTTGTATAGTTAACACAAGTTTTTTATATTTAACACGACGTTTAGAAATAGAAAAGTATTTAAAAGTTTTTTTAGAACATTTAAAATAATTTACGTCTATAGTCTGATCATAGAATTACGTCTAATCGCAGCAGACTTGTAAAGTACATAATTTAATAAGTGTAGTACGCTCTATGACAATAACATAAATTGTTTCTCTGAACCATTGGATTAATGGAAAATCTTTGTTCGTTTATATAGGTATACCTATATTGTGAATTTCAGTGCTACCACGACAAAACTTGATGAAAAAAAATTTACTCCTGACTTGGCTGCTTCTTCAACCCGCACCTGAGTTGGCTCCTTTTTCAAGCCAATTCTGAGTTAACTGCTTTTTCAACCCAAATTTCGAGTTGGCTCCTTTTTCACCAAGTATCTGAGTTGGCTCTGTCTTTTACCCAACCGTCGATATGCAATAATCATGGCAATAAATTCAAAACTATTATATTTATTAATAAAAAAAGAAAGCATCTGGTATATTTTTGTTTTTCTTCATATTTATTAAAAGCCACAAGTAATTTTTTTTGCTTAAAAGTTGCATCATAAAAGATTCTAAATTTTACAGGTAGATAAATACAGTTTGGTTATAAGATAATACTTAAATTTAAATTTTTAAACATAAATATTGACTTTTTTAAACATAATGTTGAGATTTTTAATGTTTAATGAACAGAAAATGAAATTATTAATTTTCTGTGGTTATCATAAAATAATAATTGTAGATAGTAGGCATACTGGAAGGGTTCTGGCTCATCTCCCTTCTTCCCTAGGGGGGGGGGGTGTAGTGTGAGGGTTCTGGCTTACTAAGAAAGGAGCTGTAGTAAGACGGTGTGGGGGGCTTCCTCTTCCAAGTGGGTGGCTGCCGTGGACAGGAAGTGCCGTATGAATGGTGTGTATAAGAGGTCGCAGGTCAGCCGTGCTGTTCCATGAGCTTGTTCACATTCCCGCTCTCTTCTAGTGTCAGCTTGTTCTCTAGACTAGCGTTTGGATGGGATCACTTACCTGAACGAATGAAAATATACACATGTGTACGTGCACGTGTGTGCTCGTGCGCGTAATTATGATGAGCTGGGTCAAAAAAAGGTGACAGTTTCATCTGTTTGCGGTTATAATATGGTTTACTTTAATTAGTTATTTACTTAACCTTGTAAAACTAGGCAATACTTCCACAGTTATTATTATTTGATAACTATATAACGTTTTGATTTGCATATACAGTTATTTCACGTAATAATGGTACGTATGAAAAGGACTAAATGTTACGTTATTTTCAAATAACAGTTACACAAAAAATGTTGAATGCACCAAGAACTTTGTACGCATTAATAAATAAGAAAAATTGTATAATAGTTGTATTACTACTTTTATTACATGATTTATTAATATTATTACCTAAATCTAATACGTCATCGATATGTATAAGGTCCAAATATTTGACTCCCAGATGGTGTGGAAAAATAGATGAAAATAATTGTTTTTGAAACTTAGTATGATTAAATACCTCGAAAAAAGAGATGATTTACAATTAATAGAGGATGTTGCGAAGAGACAAGAAAAGTTGTGTAGCAAGGTTTAAGGTAGGAAGGCTGTGAGAGGTCTCTGGGGGGGAGGGCTGTGGAGAGACAAGAAAAATTATGTAAGGGGCTGTGGGGGGTTTCAGGAAAAAGTAAAAAATGTCGAATTAAACGTAAAAACAGTCGAATTTCAGCTTATATGTGGCGGGTTTTTGGGAATCTGTGGAGTGGCTGTGGGGGGCTTCGGGGATATGTAGAATGCTTCACACAAATAACTATACAATATAAGGAGATTGTCTGTGTGTGTGTATGTGCATGTGTGCGTCTGAATGTGCGTGCGTTTCTACCGTTTTGGTCCCCAACCAAGGCGCGACTCACAAAGTTCTCGCTTCAAAAACTAGATCATTATCGAGAACGACCAAGTCACGTGTTGTGTGTAGGTAAAACTCAAAATCGTTTACCAAAATCAATCCCCTGAAGTATATGCGCATGCATGTCGACCAAAAAAGTGCTCCCATTTATTTTAATAACATTGGTTTCTACAAATTCTTTTTTTTTTGGCCAGCAAAAACGGGAGTGCACTTTCTGCCTGATTGGTCACTCAGCTCTCTCCCCCCCTTTTTCTGTGTTACTACTGCTACTCTGTATCCTCCTCCCTAAAAGTGCACGTTTTTTTCTTACACTTTTTGGCTGATTGGTCCCCGTTTCCAACCGTCCTTATATACAGAAAATACACGAGAAGCATATATACAAATATAAATGTAATATCAACGTCAAATNGTAGCATCTGCGGAAGACAAGCGAAATAATTCGAAACTTTTGCCCCGTAGCTGCACACACACACACACATAGCACGCACGCGATGGACGAGAGATAAACGCCGGCGTTTTCTTGGCTCTTTAGCTCTTCCTCTCTTCCCCGTTCTCTTGGCTTTATACGCGTCACTGTTGCCGCGTGGGAGCGAGACGTGACGGACTGGCGAGGAAATTCTCACCACCCCCGTAATGTAAGAAGTTTCAGCACAGAGTGTACAGGGGCGAGGGAAAGTTATTAATCTTTCGTAGCCGTCGACGCGACGAGCCTCTACTCTCGTCCGGTTTCAGCAGCTCGATATACAGTGCACTGGCCAGGGATGGCCGAACGTACATTTACTTGCGAAAATACGTTCGCACAATTATCAATCGATACTTACCGATGCCATTATAGTCTATTAAACGTCGGTGCCATTTTTTGTTGTTTTTTTTTTTTTCCTTGTACCGTGCTTCGTGCCCCAATTTATATGTACATAAAATAACAGTTACTCAAACACCACCTGTGTTCGTTACACAGCACGTAAGAGTACACAAAGTATCCAAGTTGGCCCTGCAGCCTTTGACGCATCAAGTTTCCGGGAAAATCGAATCAGGGAGACTTACAAAACGACCTGCGCTCATATTGGAACAAACTTTGACTCTAATCTCACTCTCGTGCCATCTTTCAAAGGATCGGCCGCTCGGAACCAAAGCTCCCCCCCCGACTTGCTGCAGCTGTTATTGCCGACACTTTTTTGCGATTCGTGTATACTCGCGTCCACCTCTGACTTTTGCTTCCCAAAAGTTTTCAAGGGACTCGTCAGCCCACGCTTCAAAGCCGTTTGTCTATATTTATTAGTTTATAAACTTTTATAAGGGCGAACTGGTGCACTTAAAGTCACCTCTGGTTCGTACGTATAATACCCTCCACGTTCAAGCCCATGCCGACGTGAACGAAGGAATGACAATGCCGGCCGAATAATGCAATTATCCACAAGCGGGCACTCGCGAAAGTACACCTTTCGCTTCAACCCTTCGCCGACCCAGATAACGATAGCCTATCGGCGAGTGGCGTAGTATATATATATATATATATATATGTTTAATAAAAACATAATTTTTTTTACGTCAGTCTAAGGTTTTTTGGTATAAAAAGTTTTTTTTCTCACTTCAATGCCATTATTCATGAAACTTATAGCATGTAATGTAGTTGCAAAAATATCTATTTTAAAGGTAATTTCATAACGATAAGATTGGTAGTCAAAAAATTTCTCCAAGAGTAATAGAAGCGGAGGAATAAGCAAAAACTAAAAAAAACAGCGGGATTTTTTCATGAGTTGTTAAGCATGTAAACGAAGCTAACTTTTGATACAAACAAAATTGTTTTTTTCGTCTTTCGAAGGGGATTTCATAGAAAAATAAGCAACTTTTTTTCTACTGAAAAACGTGTGATTGAAGAACCTTTCGAGCATGGACTAAATATAAGAGAAGAACTCTCGAAAATGTAAAAAAATCTATATGCTGATTGAGTGTACCATTGTTAAATTTTTTCCTGTTCTGATAAATACGTGATGTTCCTTGTTATTTTATAAACCTGCTGTGTAAGTTTTTCATTAATACTGTGTGTTTGTTAAATTGCTTTGTAAAGTGTTTCTGAAATAGATAGTGCGATGTGTGTAATTTTAAAAGAAGTAAAAGTTTTTTTTCATCTAAATTAGATATTATTTAATTCCCAATTTAATTTTTTTTCATCGTTTGCATCTATTATTCAAGAATCTTTATGAAAAATTTATTTCACGAGTTCATAAAAAACACCCCTTGTCTTAATGATATTCAATTCATTTAATGTTAAGTCAAAAATTTTAATAGTAAGAAGAATATTTTCAGCTCAAATTATAACAAATCAATGTTTTTAGGTAGTTGTACTAAATGATAACCTAATTCTTCGTCATTATTTGTAAGATTCTTACATTCTTAAAGCACGATTATTATCCATTGTGTTTGGATACGACGAATTTTACTCTGGTACTCATTATAAATTTTAGGATCGTTACGAATTTCTTGATTCTCTTAAAAGCTTTTTATAGAAAAATAGTTCATTAATTATACTCAAAATTTTTGTGTTGTAATAAACTGCATTGTTAGTTAATCTATAGTTATCTTGTTAGGTCGTTGAGATTCCTGAAACATAAGAAAATTCTTATTAGAAACAGTATTTCAATTCATCTAAACAATGGATGAGTATGTTTTTATTCTCTGGTCCTAGTCTCACGTTATTATTATGTTCATANTGTGACATTTAAGTGATTTCTCCGTAAGCCTACATGTTAAAATATGTTTTTTCAGGTCAATATATCTTGAAAACGGTGTGGTTAAACCCTTCAAAAATTTAGCTGTAATTTGATACTATAATCCCAAACAACATATCGAAATTTCAAAAATTTTCATCATAAAAAATTATCACTACCGAACGTTCTTAAATTTACAAATAATGTTACAAACAATTTTCTCGTTGGCGAGGCCACAAAGTAGTTTTATAATAAGTAAATAAAATTTTTTCTCAGATTATGAGTATAACTCTTACATTTTAAAACTACGAAGAAGTTCTTTTGTTTTAAAAAATTTCTAGGTATAGTAGCTACACTAAATGTTTTGATAAAATAATATAGTTTTAGTTTAAATTATTTAATATAGTTTTGTTAACTTTAATGCTTATATTTTATAAAATTATTATAAACTTTTTTATGCATGTCCTTCAAACAACCAATCAAATTAATAAGATTATTATCACAATATTGCATTTGATTTTTAGTTTACTATGGATTTGGTAGGTGTGCCTTTCTGCCATATACTCATTCATATGATATTAACTCGGTAACTTTATGCTGCGATGTATTGTATCCATACGGTGAAAGGTAATTATTTATTTTAATCTTGCTCAGTTGTATCTTTAGTTTTTAAAATCTTGCAAGCATAACATGGCTTCAGTCTAGTAAAACGTTAGATTAGGGATAGTAAAATGTAGTGGTCTTAAGATTGAAATCAAAAATTTGGGCTTAATTTTATTACTATATGATTCCGTAAACTCTTTTCATTATGACTATGAACTGTTTGAGGTACGTCATAAACAGCTATGTAGTGTTTCGATAAAGCGTTAGTGACTATGATCACTCAGATGTCTGGTATAGTAACTGATACATAGTATTTTGAAGATAAGCATTGTATTATTAGTAGATGTTCATCCCCAAGTGTCATTAATGCTAACGACTCTACATTTTTGATGGTTATTTAAAAGATAACTTCAGTTAGAGAACGAGTAATTATCATAGCTACTTTCTTTGTTTCATTGTTGTTAACCTTTTTTCTTACAAATTCTGCATTTTCGTCTAGAATTCTTAAAATCTTTTCTCATATCGTCTAATGGATACAATCCTTGTTTTTTTCTGAAAGTTTTGTCCATAAGCAATTTCCTTTTGATAAGTTTGTTGTGACATTCTATCAATTTTTGTTGTCTCACTTCTTCTGATTAATAAGCACTTTCAGCTCAATATAGTTATTTTAAGCATAACATGACTGATTTCTTCATAAATTATCTTAGAGAATATTTCTCTTGGCAATATGTGGGTTACTTAACCCCTTCTGGATATTCTCAATAATTTTATATTCTTATTTTCCATTATCATCGCTCAGCCTGTTTATCATGAAGGAAGATCTTGAGGCAAAATTTTATCTCTTCCTTTTTTTGGATAACGAAACAGAGTACTTAATTTTTTTTAAAAGTGGTCCTGATTACTTTGCCAACTAGTGGTTTTCCAATTTATACTTGAAAATAATATTAAAATTTTGTAATAATTTTTTTGTTTGAAGAATTAGGTATTTATTAGGCCAAAATAAACTATGTAACATAACTACTTACTAATTTAAAGTGCCTTATTTTTTTTCTTTCTTATAATAGGGCTTTTTTTACGAATTATTTGGCCATTTTATTTAGAATTTAATTGCTGTTTCTAACACTTTTAATGTGGCTGTGGATTAAGTAGCTGGTATTAAGATACTCTGCTTCAAAGTGTGATGCTGTTTCAAATATGTGTCTTACTAATTACCACTTAAACGAGAAGTATAACAGGTACCCTACCACACGTCATTTCTTACTCACTGGCTTTTTTACTATTTTCTTGTTAAATAGTAGGTACATTAGGATGTTGCCGTACACTATTAATATCGACTTGAATAACCGTGGATACTGCCTTAAATCATACCATAGGTGATTTTAGTCTTATCAGAAGACTTCTTTCTTCTACAGAATTTGAAGAAACGTGAGAATAGTCTAGTCAAACATTAGATGAAGCTAATAAATTCTAGAAATTTGTTTCGTTTCACTCTGGTTGATGAGTTTCTGTTGTTGCCATTGTATTTATTAGTTCTGTTGGTGGATAAAAATCTCAATATAAAGACATTGCTTATATTAGAAATGCTTTCGACAATATAGTTATGCGTTGATATGCAAATGGTGTCAGGGATCAGTAGGGAGATTGCTAACGCCAATGCTACGATGTGACACAACATTTTAGCACTGATCAGGGCGACCCACCACGACTAGCCGTCAAACCAGGTGTACATTTTTCGAGAGTGCGAGACTCATGTAGAACATCGTGCCCCTACGAAAAGAGGAGTTAATTCGCTTGGAAACGAGCATATAGGCGCACATTTTAAAAACAAGTGGAAGAAGTATACCGAATTTCGTGTCCCTACCAGGAGAGAAACGGAAATGACGACGATGGCTGTATAGCACAGCCGAAACAAGCAACGGTACAGGTTCGTCTCTTTTGATTGTAACTGAGTACATCCTACATATATTTAGCTGACTCTTGCTCTCTCACTCTTCTTTGATGGTGTCTATCAATATTATTTAGCTAAATCGTGAAACTGCATGCTCAAAACTATATGCACAGAGTTTGATTTCAAAACATCTCTTTTTTATGTTTCCCGTACGCTCATACTTATTTTAAAATCTAGCATTATTTTTAAAAAAGATTAAGCTTTTTTTTAAGGATGGCAGTTCCGCCATAACCACTAATTTATTATTCTTCCTTATCATAGTTGTTATAAGCTGTAAGACAAGCTCTGAAGGTTGTTAATTAACATATACGACTGCAAGATCTATTTCACCCGAAGTTCTGATATCTAAGAGGGTTAGGGATAATGCCACTGCTTACATTGTTTTGCCATCTAAGGATCGATTCCAATTGTTGGCAGAATTTTTTTTTTTTCATATCATTTATTACTCTGGTTTAATTTTTTTTATATGTTTTCATTAAGGAGGTTCGGTAGTGTTAGCGGGGGGAAATCTCAGAGAGGCAAGGGGAGGGAGAGCGTCTGGCAACGTTGTGAATTTTTTCGGCTGCTGGCACGTCGTCTACTGTTTTTGTCGTCTACTGCTGTTGTTGTCGTCTACTGATGACAGTGTACTCATTTATTCGGTTGAATTTTTTATAATTAAATTTTTAATTACAAAAGGAGTTTTTACTATTCATTACATTTCAAAGCGCGCTCCAAAAGCTGCGTTGCCAAGTCGTCTGCTGCGAGCACATTTTTTGCTGTTTTTTAATAGAAATTTGTGGTAGGGCTCTCTCAAACTTTGACAAAATATTATTTTGACAATATTCTTTCATTTAAAAAAAAAAAAAA
>NW_019380198.1:46294-56658 GCF_000648655.2 Copidosoma floridanum | reverse complement strand
AGAGTGGGTAAGGTACTGGACTCATATGCAGGAGGTCGAGGGTGCAAATCTCTGTGTTGGAAAGTGTTTTTTTTTTAAGAATTGTAAAAGAAAAAAAATTCAAAGTCAAATAAAAATTATTGTGGGAAAATGAAATAAAAATTTGTTTAAAAATTAATTGCTTGGGAGTGTGAGGGGTAATGGTGGGTAAAGGTGTGCGGAAGAGTACGGCATGGTTGGCAGATGTACATATATAGGAGGGAGAGGGGAAGTGTGTAGAGAACAGCAGGTGAGGGGGACGGAGTAAGAAGAAAAACTTAAGAGGAAGAGACTTCTGTTTCAAAAAAAAAATCTGTCAGTTTTAGAATTCCAGCCCCCCAAGTACGCGACGTAAAAAACTTCGTTCTAAAAATAAAATAAATCATTAAATGAATGAGACAAAATAAAATTAAGTAAACGAAAAAATCTAAGAACGGATTAAAAACCTTTGATTAAAATATTTAGTATTGTAATGGTAATGTGACACACTAAAGGCAAGCACGCGCGCTTCGTTAGGCAACAAAAATATACAAAAAATTGTATAATTGTTATAAGAACAGAAAAAAAAAACCAAACACGATAAAATATACGTTGTTCGCTAGACAGCGCGTGTGCGTGTATGTGTATACGTCGTTCGGCTTTTTTAAGAAATGTAAAATCGTGATGCGTGCAAAAAAAAATGAAAACAAAAGCACGCATACAACTCGCACGTATGCGTATATGACACGCACGAAAATTAAAAAAAAAATTCACAAAATCCGATAATCTGTCGAACATGAGGTGCAAAAAACAAAAATATGAGGACTATCCAAAATTTTGTCGAATTCGATGAAGACACAGACTTAAGTAGCAAAAAATATTGTCGTTAAAAGCTGACATATTATAATTGTCAAAATCTGTTAATAAAGTTAATCAGCTAAACAAATTTCGAAGGTAAACAAAGAAAAAAAAACGAGAACGACAATATAAAATTTTAAAGGCAATATCTGTAAGAAAATTATGCTTAATCCAAATAAATAAGTCAATGTCAACATAATGAATATATAAATTTAACGCTCGCTCATCCCGTAAAAATAAGGTCGTCTTAATTTATACTAATGTTATATATAAATATTTTAAAAAAAGGCATATATGCAACCACATACATACACAAACACCCACGAGTGTTAACGATACCAGGTTATTAACACATCTTTTTTATGGAACTCTTTATAAAACAATACATATACATCAGCAGACTAGGCACGGGCGACAAAAATAACCCATATTATTCTCATCTATCTCATTATAATGATAAACATTGTCATAATCCTCATTATCCTAATGAATGTTGTTATCATCTTATTTAAAACAATCGTCGTCGTGACTAAAATTAATAAAATATTTATTGCCACCATTATTATAAATAAAATCATCATCGTCATCATAATCACCATCATCGTCATTACCGCAATCATCGTTATCACCATCAGCGTCATAACCATCATCATCATGATCATCATCATCATTATTATTATCATAGACATCGACTTTATAATCAGAATCATTATTGTCATTTTTATCATCCTGAATAACGTTATCATCATCATCATCATCATCATCATCATCATCATCATCATCATCATCATCATCATCATCATCAACTTCATCATCATCATCATCATCATCATCATCATCACCATCATCATCATCATCATCATCATCATCATCATCATCATCATCATCATCATCATCATCATCATCATCTTCATCATCATCATCATCATCATCATCATCATCACCATCATCATCATCATCATCATCATTAATATTATCATCATCATCATCATCATCAATATCATTATCATTATTATGATCAAAATCATTATTACCATCATTATTATTATCATCATCATCGACATAATTCTCATTATCTTCATTATCATAGTCATCATTATTATCATTATAATCATCATTATCATTATCATCATTATCATGATCATCATTATTGTCATCATTATTATTATCCATTTCATCATCAATATTATTATTATTATCCATTTTATCATCAATATCATTATTATTATCATCACCATCATCATCATCATTCTCATTCACAACATTATCATCATTACTATAATTATTATTATCATAATTATCATCATCATCATTATCATCACCATCATCATTATCATCATCATCATTGTCATCATTATAATCATCAACAATATTATTATCTTCATCATTATTATCATTATGTTTATTATCATTGTCATTATCATCAGCATAATTATTATTATCATCGACAACGTTATTTTCAATATAATAATCATTATCACCATAATTATCATTATCATCATCATCATCATTATCATCATTATTATTATCATTGTCATCATCAGCATCATAATCATCCTTATTATAATTATCATCATCATTATTATTATTGTCATTATTAAACGAAAACAGTATCATTATTATCATCATTATAAACGTCATTGCCATAACTATATGTATCATTTCAATTATTATCATCATCAGCATTATTATCATCATCATTAACATCATTATCATTACCAACATCATCGTCATCATTATCATTATCATTATCATCAACTTCATTATTATCATTATTATCATTACCATTTTCATCATCATTATCATCACTTTTATCTTTAACATCGATATTACTAACAGTATCGTCAACATCGTTCTCATCATTTTTATTATTATCTTCATCATTGTTATTATCATTATAATAATCATTATCATTGTCATCATAAGCATCATTTACATTATCATTATTATCATCATTATTATTTCTATCGTCAACAGTATCAACATCGACATCAGTATGAACAATGTTATTTTCATTATCATTATTATCATCATCATTTTTTTTGTTCATATTAACATGATCTTTATAATCCTTATTCTGATTATAATTCTTATCGTATGTATTATTATTTTATTATTATTATGAATGTTATCATCATCATCAACATCATTATCATTATTTCTCATTATTATTATGATGACTATCCACATTGTCATCATTATAACCATTATCATCATTATTATAGTTATTATTCTCATCATTACGATTATTATTATTAAAAAGATTATCATAATTATCATCATTATTAGTATCCTCATCGTCATCATCAATTGTATCAAAATCATGATCATTATTATTATTATCATTATTTCTGTACTTATCATTATTTATTTTATTATTATAAATTATAATCATGATCATAATTATTTATTGGATCTAAATCATTATTAAGCACATCATTATTATCGACATCATAATCGTTAGTATAATCATTATCGTTGTTATTATCTTTATCATCCTCAATATAATCATCGTTATTATTTTGACTATCGTTATCATTATTATTAACATCGATATCGTTTTTAATGTTATCTTTATTATCTTCTTTACCATCATTATTTTTATCATTATCATCATTATCATTATCATTATAATTATTATGCTCATAAACATTACTTTTATTATTATTATCGTCAGTATTATCGTCATTAATTTTATCATCATAATCATAAGCTTTATTATCATCATTTTTATTTTTATCATCATTATCATTATTATTATTATAATTATTATCATTACCATTATCATTATCATCTCTATTATTGTCAATATCATCATCCCAATCATCCTTATTATTATAATCGACACCATAATTTGTATTGTCATTATTATAATTTACAGTATCATCATTATCATCATCATCATAAACGTCATTGCCGTCATTATATTTATCATCATCGTTATTGTCATTGTCATCATAATTATTATCATCATCACCATCATTGTCATTCTCAACGATTCTCAACGTCATTATTATATTTATCATCATCAAAATCATCATCTTTTTACCATCATCGTCATTATTATCATTATCATTATTATCATTATCATTATCATCGTCATTATTATCATCAACATTATGATAATCAACATTATTATCAACATTATTCTCATCATTTTCATTATAATCATCATCATTTTTATTATAATTATCATTATCATTATTATTCTCATCAGCATGAACAACATCATCATCTGTATATTCATAACGTCATGATCATCATCATCTTCATCATCAAGATCATTATTATTATCATAAGCACTATAATTATCTTTATTATTTTTATCCAAATTGTTATTATTTTTATCATTATCGTCGAAATCATCGTATTTTTATAATCTTTATCGTTATCAACAGCGTTATCATCATTATCAACATTATTATCATCATTTTCATTTCAATGAGAATTACGATCGCAATAATCATCTTCAGTATTATTATTATCATTATTATAATTATAATTCTTATTATGACGATTATCATTGTTATAAAGATAATCATCATTATCATCATTAACAGTATCTTTATCGTCATCATCAATAATATCATAATTATCATAATTATTATCATTATTATCATCATCATTCGTATTATCATTATCATGATCATCCTTAGTTTTATCATTATTACTATTATTATTAGTGTCATTATTATAATTAACAGTATTATCATTATCATCTTTATAAACGTTATTGCCGTCATCAAATGTTAACACATCATTATTCTCATTCATATTATCATCATTTTTTATCAATATTATTATTATTAGCGTATTCATCATTATCTTGATTATGATCATTCATGTTTTCATTATTATGAATATTATTGTTATTAATTGTATTGATACAAATAATACTTTCATTATCAAGTGAAAGTCGGCTCGCCGCGCTATCATTATTACACGCGGTTGGGCCTATTGTGTACTTGAAATACCCGAGTTGCTATAGTACAGTGTAAGTAGCTATAATAATTCGTCGATCACGAAACAAAAAAAAAAGTCTTGAGTTCTTAGTTGACCAATGTATTATAAGAAACAATACATCTTGAGTTAAAAATGTTGACGAGATACATTTCTTGACCCGATAATCTTGGTGTTGCCTCGAGTCTTTAGTGCATACAAATTAATTTTAAATTCAAGAGAAGACGAGATAAGATAGATATTTTCTTGATTTTATGGCAGCCCGAGCGCACAGTCGTTTTGGACCAATTACGAATCACAATAAACATTCAAATCCCCATAAATTCTTTATCAGATACAATATTGTTGTACGGTATTGTGAAACGAACAAACAGCTTAGAGACACAGAGCAACATGAAAAGCAGCATCCACCAGTTGAAATGACGATTCTCAAAGAAGCTCCTCGAGAGCACTTGCATCAACAAAATAGCGATCAACGAAATATATGAGAGTTTGAGAGCGAGAGAGGGAGCGAAGACAGAGTTAATTGAATAAACTTTGATACCACAAGAGCCCTTATACTGCAGCCGAGCCGCGAACTGTAACTACATTCCTTGGGCACCTATATATGTATACATAGAAAGAGAGAAAGGAGCCAACGAAGCCTTCACCTCGTGTACATATATATAGGCGCACCGCGTTACAGAAGAGACCACGAAGACGCGGGAGCTTTTCTCGCATACACACGCGGAACCTCGACGACGTCTCGAACATCAGCCCTCCCTTATACGCGGGCATTAAGAGCTCCTGGATTTATTTATAACTACATTTACGCGCGTGTCCTAACCCCTTCTTCTCCTTCTTCGGTTATTGCGTTTACGGCTGTACACCGTCTAAAGTATATGGGTACACACGCACCGGTAGGAGGAGGAGAGGGGGCCAAGGGCGGAGGCGAATTTTCCAGCGGCGTGAACTTAGCTCAAACTCCCCCGATCTCCTTCTCCTCCTACCTCGTCGTTGAGCTTTGAATTATTTCGGCTTTGTTGCTGCTCATTGAAAATTGCACCCCCCCCACCCTCTCTCTATTGCCCCGTGCTATACGTGGTTCTGATGCTTGAATAAATTTCACTCCCTTTTTTTTTCAGCGTGTAAGCGCGAGCTTTTTTACTCTATGAATATACTTGCGTGGTACCATTATCATTTCCACATGTATGGTTACTGCTGGTTCAATAAGTTGTCTTAACCGCATGTGTATCGATGACGGGTGNTATTATCATCAACATTATTATCGACATCATCCTTATCATCTTTATTATTATTATCATTATTATCAATATTATTATAATCATTATTACTGTTTATATCCATATTATCATCATCTACATCATTATAATCATTATTATTGTATTTATCATTACCTTAATCATCATTATTATTGTTATTATCATTTTCAACATCATTATTATTATTTCTATTATTATGATGATCACTATCGACATAACGATCATTATCACCATGATTATCATCATTATAACTATGATTCTTATCATTAGGATTATCATTTTCATGAAGATTATTATCAACATCATTATCATCACTATAATTACTATGCTCATTATCATTATAATTATTATTATTATCTGCTTTATAATTATCTTCATTATCACTATGATAGTTAATATTATTATCTAACTATCATTATAATCATTTTCACTACTCTCATTATTATAGTCATTAATGTTACCATTATTAACATAAACTTTACTATCATTATCATTATTTTTATTACCATCATCATTATAATCATTATTAACATCATAATCATCTGTATCATCATTGTCATTATTGTTATTATTGTCATTATTATGAATAAGAGTAATATTATTAATGTCGTTATCATCCTCATCCTCATAGTCACCGTTAACATCATCATCATCATCATTTTAATCATCATCATTATTATTATCATTATTATCATAATAATTATTATCATTATCATAATCAAAATCAGTGACATTATGATAATAATTAGTCTCATTATTATTTTATACTTATTAACAACATTACCATCAACAAAAATATTATCATCATTATTGTTTTCAACATGATCTTTCTTATCATAAACATCAACATTATCATAATTATCATAATTATTTATATTAATGTGTGCCCCGATTAACCTGAAGAAAAAAATTTGTTATGGTGTATTGGGACAAGGTGGTCCGAGTTACCTCAGTATAATGTGGTCATTGAGCTGTCTCGGGACATGCATCTACGATTTTTGTCAACAAAAGTTTTATATTCGTCTGTTCGATGAAAGTTGTAATTAAATAATTTGTCTTTGATGCGCATGTGAGATTTGAGATGATTTAAGCTACACCTATTTGGTAAAGTTGACTTTTATTTGCGTGGAGTCGTGTAAAATATATAACAACCACTTTGACCTCAAATTACTATCAGGTCAGTACTGAAATTGATTGGAAAATAAGCAAAAAACTGATTTTTTGTACAAATTGCTATTAGATTAGTTCAAACGAATACTTAGTTGCAACACATGGTCATTATCATTACAGGTTTTCAACAACAAAAAATGGCAAAAGTTGAAAAATGTAGAATCAATTGCCCAAAAAAGGATGTTAGTAAGACAGATCAAGCCACTAAAAAAACACTGGTCACGTGAAGAAAACAGTGATATTTAAAAAACGAGTAGCCAAAAAAAAAAGGGGAAAAAATATCCATCAGAACAGATGGTAAATGCTCTTAACTTCATCGGCCAAGGAATGACCTTAAGAGAAACCTCTTCTCAATTTAACATACCAAAATCCATTCTATTTGTAAAGGCAAATAATTACACTCCTCTGGGCTGTAAGAATGGTTTTCTAAGTGTTTTTTCTTAATCAAAGGAATCAGATATTGTGGAGTGGATTTTGTATTGTGTAGAAGCTGGATTCCCTGTGAGAAAATATGTACTTTTGGATGTTCTTCAGAGATTTTTAGTGCAGGACAAAAGGAAGAATATCTTTCACGACAACCGACCAGGTTATTACTGGTTCAAAGGTTTTATGCAGAGACATTTCAATTCAAGTCAAAGGATGGCCCAAAATTTGACAATAACTCGAGCTAGTGTAACAGAGACTAATCCCAGGCAATGGTTCAGCAAATTCAGAGATTACCTTAATAGCAAAGGTTTGTTAAGCACTTCTTTAAATCGAGTTTTTAATTTGGATGAATCCGCATTCATGCATNATCATTATCATTATCATTTCCATAATATTTATTATCATTATAATTATTATCATCATGATCGTCATGATCGACGTCATCGTCATTGTTGTCGTCGTTGTGTTTGTTGTCCTTGTCGTTGTCATCATTATTATCATTATCAACTTTATTATTATCATTATCATCATTATAATTATCATTATCATCATTATCATTACCATTTCCATAATATTTATTATCATTATTATCTTTATCATCATGACCGTCATGATCGTCGTTAACGTTATTGTCGTCGTCGTCGTCGTCATCGTCAATACTAATATTATTATCATCATTAATATTATCATCATTTACATGAACTTTATTATCATTATTATTATTTTTCTTATAATCATCATCTTTATTATAATTATTGTCGAAATTATCATTATCATTATCATCATTATCATTATCATCATTATTGCCGTTATCATCATTATTATAATCCTTATTATTATAATCATCATTATTATCTTCAGTGTCATTATCATAATTAACAGTACCATAATTATTATCATTATAACCGATATTGCCGTCATTATGCTTATTACCATTATTATTATCATTAACATCAGCATCTTTATCATCATCATTATTATCATCGTCATCATTAAAATCATCGTTTTCATCAATATTTTCATCATTTTTATTATTATACTCATTTTCATCTTTATTTTTATCAGCATTATCATCATCATTATTATTATTAGCATCATCAACATCATAATCATCATTATTATTATAATCATTTTCATCGTTATTATTATCAACATTATCATCATCATGATTATTATTTGTGACGTGGCAAAATTTTCTTCACAATTTTTGCATGTCACTGTTGACGCCCCTATTCTAAAACCAATTAGCGTTCTTAATGGGATCCTCGCATAACCGAAATCTTCGTGTGTTTTAGAAACGATCAACGGTAAACCAGAGAAGGAGGCACACACCTAGGCCAGAAATGTAGCGTTCGTACGAGTAAATGTGAGAATGTAAGTGTCAAAGCGTCGGCACGTAAGAATGATCCGGAAGGTAAGGTAAAGTCCAGATAAACTGTTTGCGCACAAGCAGGTGATCGGACGAGAGACGAAGGGATACCGACCCAAGGGTCAGGGAGCAGGGCGCGAGACGGAAAGGGCGGAGAGAAAGGGCAGTAGAGTTTCGACCATCGAGAGAGAGAGCTGTCGAGCGCGAAGAGAGTGTCTGCGCCATCTTTTTTTTGCTGTCTCATTTTCGTGCCCGGTACTCGAGACGAGCATCTCGTTGTCGATTTCTTTTTCTGGGGCGTACGCGGAGATCGGAAAAAGGGTCGAGCTGTACGACGGAAAACGCGACAAGTGTGTGCAGGAGAGAAAGTGACGGCACCTGAGGTACCGTGAGAGCGAGCGAGAAGAGAGGAGAAATAGGGCTGATCCAAGCCTGCTTGGCCCTGAGCGCTGGTCGTCCCGCCGACGAGACGTCCTCCTCTGACAACCCTAGCCAAGCCGAGAAGAAGGGAGCTTTATGCAGCGGGGGATCAGGATCAAGGGACTCCGGGGCGTCAACTTCCCGGACCATTATCCGCGACGACACCGCCGTCTCGCTCGCCTGCGAGAGACGAGTAAAATCACCAAGGTACCGTGAATAGGCTAGCGGGGACTCCACAGGGGGGGGGGAAACGTCGAGAGTCTGTAGCGAGGGCAAGAGCCACGAGACGGGGATAGGGAACGCGTTGAGTGCGCCCCGGTTGGGCCTCCACCGAGACGCGGAGACGGGCACGCTGTGCCCGTGGATGTGTGAGAGAGAGAGAGAGAGAGAGAGGAAGAAAAAGGCGCGTGAGACTGAGAGCAAGTGAGTAGTCGTGTAGTCGTGGTGTAAGGGCGGGACGGATCGAGAGCCGGCGCCGGGATGCTGTGAGTTGTAAGGTGTGTTTGTGACCGTCTCCGGTAGCGACGGCAATCCACGCCCGGGACCTATAGGTTACGCCGAGTGTGAGTGTGGGGGTGTGTAGGTACGGACAGGCTACCACGCCGAGGGGACCTGATTCCAGACCGAGAGTAGTGTGAGAGGGGAAGTGGGTGTAAAGGCGCGTGAGTGTGTGTGCGTGTGAGCGGACTAGCGTGGCTCTCCGAGCGCACCACTGGCGTTGTGGTGGCGATCGAGGGCCTGCGCCATAGCATCGGGACCGAGAGGAGTTACGTGAAGTGATTGTAGATAGCGGTTGTGGTTATTTTCAATAAATTTGTAAAATAAAGTCAACGTAGCCTTTGTGTTCATTTGCCCAGATGCGAATCCCCTTTTGAGACAGGTCCAGTGAAGGGGCGAAGAGG
>NW_019380194.1:13864-17679 GCF_000648655.2 Copidosoma floridanum | reverse complement strand
GCATCTTACTACTGAATATTTTCCCTTCTTGTATCCACTTATTCCTATAAAATTAAATTTAAATTTCGAAACGTTGGATACAAAGTAAGTAAAGAAAATATAATGACAAAAAATGAAATATTTTAACCACTAACAGAGATAACCGTTATTGCATATTACATTTACAAGATATCAGACAAAAAAAAAGTAAATATAGAAAATAAGTATTATATAAAATAGCATTTGAATGAGTTGTTAAGCGAGCATTAACCGTCTAGCTATAAGATTGATACGGCCCTCACTTTCGACGATATGAAATAAATTTGGAAGTTTTGAACTAACGCTACTTTAATGAATTACGTAATTTATCCTGTAAGATAAGCGGCGGCATGGTTTAATTAGGACGAGTCCCCTTGTATGAATCTACGGGAAAAGAAATGCTGCCTTAATCGGAGTAGCCAAACGACAAGCGAAATTGTATGAGGCAGCCGGTTGTGCAAACACATACCGAAGAAGAAGGAACGAACTAAAAGCACATCGGAAACAACCCGCCAATTTCGGACTTTGAAAATAATAAGGTACGATGTATTCGTTGGTGTGGGGGCTTACGGTCCCATATCGCCGGTAACTCGGCCGCCGTAGGCGGCCGGCCCCGTGACGGAGCGGTCGGCCCCTTACCTTAGCGGTCGGTGTCTTCGGCGGTCGGCACCTCGCTGGAACGTCCGGTGTTTCCGTCGACGGCCCTCGGCTTCGTTAGGGCCAGTCGGCCCCAGTCTCTACCGGAAAAATAAGGCGCAACACGCCAATTTCGGACTTTGAATATAGCGACAACGTATAGGCTTACATTTAAAGACAACACGCCAATGTGCCGCACGTATAAAAAAGGAAAAGACGTCCGTCACTTGCGGACAAACCACCCAGTCGAAGGCTGAGTCTCAATAGATCGCAGTATGGTGGCTGCTCTTCTAAGTACGACACCCCGACCGGTACCTAGGTCGTCTGCGGACGATTTGGTGCCCACACGTCACACCTGCAAGGTCTGTTACGAGAAGCGGACGGCGTACACGCCTCGACGCCGTCCTGATGCTCCTCCGTCTAGGGGCCTCTTCGCCGAGACGGTCGGCCCGCGAGGACCGACACTACCGTCAGGGCTAACGACGCCTTTCGACGCAAAGGACACGTACGATATCGTTGCCGCGGCTAGGGGGGATTCTGACTTAGAGGCGTTCAGTCATAATCCCACGGATGGTAGCTTCGCACCACTGGCCGCTCGACCAAGCACATGTACCAAGTGTCCGAACCTGCGGTTCCTCTCGTACTGAGCAGGATTACTATCGCAACGACAAAGTCATCAGTAGGGTAAAACTAACCTGTCTCACGACGGTCTAAACCCAGCTCACGTTCCCTATTAGTGGGTGAACAATCCGACGCTTGGCGAATTCTGCNCATTTAATGTGAAAAAGTTCTTCATTCAATGAGGACATAATCGAAAAGTTTTAAATATTGAAAATAATTATATAGATTATGATCAACATGGATGCTGTAAATGTGGTAACCAAAATTGTCAAAATTTCATGTAATTTATGGATGTAATGAGAAATACAAACGAAATGTAAACATTAGTGAGAATTAAGAATTTAATCGAGAGATGGAAATAATTATGTACAGTAAATTGGACTGAATGAACAGCAATGACATTTACAATTTATATATTATGTTAAGAACGACATTTTTGGAGTGACAATTATATTGTTAATTAGCGTTATTCTATCATTACATTAAATAGACATTTAATGATAAAAATTTATTGAAAAGTTTATGTAAAAATAAGTAATTGTTATCACCCCGTTGTAACAGGCTATTGCCTTTTTTATGTTAATAAACATTTGATTATGATTAATACATGTATTTTTAGTTCATTATGATTGTGAAACAGATAAAATGTAAAATGCTTTGGCTATGTAATAAATGTTTAAAGGAGAGAAAAGTTAAGAATCCATGTGAATGTACAATTGAAATGACATTATAATTTCATCTAACACCTAAAGACTGTTGTTTGGATTTCCTGATTGATTAAATTAAACTATTTGGTCAAAAATAGCGATAGATGTAGATATGTTTGTCTGTCATTATTTCTGACCAAATAGTTTAATTAAATTTATTTTTATATAAACTACTTATTACTAGTTATAAACTACTAGCAGACGCTCCAAGTGTATCTATTATAAATGTATAACACTTCTCCCGTGGGGGTGGAATTTTTCGAAAAATGTTTTCTCAGTGTACATTCTGTTGACGTACCCTATTAAAACGCAAATAACCGCATATGATATAGTATAAGTAGAAGCGGATTTCTTTACGGTAAGCCTTAATCCTGTCCATCTCCCCCCAGTGGGGGGAAATTCGACACGTATATTATATAAAAACACGTGCGTATTGGAATGCAGCGTTGTGTGAAAATTTCAAAGCAATATGTAGGAACAAACGAACATTACATTTTTATTGATATAGACAGATGATGATGTGGTTTATTAGGTCGTCGTACTTCGCAGCGCCATCTTTTGGACATAAGCCGTATATAAGGGGGGGTGTGAATGACGGGGTTTACGAATTATGTGAGAAAGGCGGTGTATTCGCACGCCGGGGAGGGGGTTATACCCCCTNAGCTATCAATCTGTCAATCCTTCCGGTGTCCGGGCCTGGTGAGGTTTCCCGTGTTGAGTCAAATTAAGCCGCAGGCTCCACTCCTGGTGGTGCCCTTCCGTCAATTCCTTTAAGTTTCAGCTTTGCAACCATACTTCCCCTGGAACCCAAACACTTTGGTTTCCCGGAAGCTGCCCGCCGAGTCATTTGAGGAACTCAGGCGGATTGCTGGTTGGCATCGTTTATGGTTAGAACTAGGGCGGTATCTGATCGCCTTCGAACCTCTAACTTTCGTTCTTGATTAATGAAAACATTCTTGGCAAATGCTTTCGCAGTAGTTCGTCTTGCGACGGTCCAAGAATTTCACCTCTAGCGTCGCAATACGAATGCCCCCGTCTGTCCCTCTTAATCATTTCCTCGTTTTCCGAAAACCAACAAAATAGAGACGAGGTCTTATTCCATTATTCCATGCACCATTATTCAGGCGGTACGCCTGCTTTGAGCACTCTAATTTTTTCAAAGTAAACGTGCCGGACACCCAAGACACTCGGCAAAGAGCATCAAAGGAATCCGGCCAAACGTCCAGTCCCTACAGTAACCACCGGGCGGTGGACCGCAGGTCTGAATCTGAGATCCAACTACGAGCTTTTTAACCACAACAACTTTAATATACGCTATTGGAGCTGGAATTACCGCGGCTGCTGGCACCAGACTTGCCCTCCAATGGATACTCGTTAAAGGGTTTAGATTGTACCCATTCCAATTACGGGGCCTCAATAGAGTCCCGTATTGTTATTTTTCGTCACTACCTCCCCGTGCCGGGAGTGGGTAATTTGCGCGCCTGCTGCCTTCCTTGGATGTGGTAGCCGTTTCTCAGGCTCCCTCTCCGGAATCGAACCCTGATTCCCCGTTACCCGTAACGACCATGGTAGGCGCATAACCTACCATCGAAAGTTGATAAGGCAGACACTTGAAAGATACGTCGCCGGTGCTAGACCGTGCGATCAGCTGAAAGTTATCCAGAGTCACCACCATTTGCGGGCCTAAGCCCGATTGGTCTTGGTCTAATAAATGCGCTCGTCCCCGAAGGTCGGAGCTCTGATGCATGTATTAGCTCTAGAATTACCACAGTTATCCAAGTAGGAAAGTACAGTCTAAGGAACCGTAACTGATTTAATGAGCCATTCGCGGTT
>NW_019380194.1:3864-6364 GCF_000648655.2 Copidosoma floridanum | reverse complement strand
CCAAAAGTTATTCAGAGTCACCACAAACTTTTACGATGGACGAGAGAACGCGCGTGAACGCGTCCCCGCCACCGATTGGTTTTGATCTAATAAAAGCGTCCCTTCCATCTCTGGTCGGGACTCTGGTTTGCATGTATTAGCTCTAGAATTACCACAGTTATCCAAGTAAATGTGGGTACGATCTAAGGAACCATAACTGATTTAATGAGCCATTCGCGGTTTCACCTTAATTTGGCATGCACTGAGACATGCATGGCTTAATCTTTGAGACAAGCATATGACTACTGGCAGGATCAACCAGGGAGCTTCGTTTGTCAAAATTAAATTCAAAGCACACAACTCGGAGTGGCCTAAGTGGACAATGACGTCCCGTTGACCGGCTCGTCGTTGAACTGCGCTATCTTGCGTGTCTTGCGAAATACGCCGAGGAACGCGGAAGAAAACATGATTTTATCCCAAAAGGATCCAATCGAGAATTCGACGACGAGTCCACGACGCATCCGACACTTGAAGCTTAAATCTTCAGCTCTCGTCGTTAATAACGAGGGTGAGATTTTTTTTTTCTTTCAAATACCGGTCGACCATCGCTAATAAGCGTCAACAACGTCTAAAAGGCAGCGTTGCCCTACCGGTGTTATAAAAGCCAAGGGCCTCAGAACTTCCGGAAGAGCCGACGGAGACCGTTCGTTATTCGTTGTTGACGACGCCTCGCTATGGACCGCCGCGGCACTTTTGTCATTCGAACGACCCGGTAAATGAACAAGACCGGGTCGGCACGGCGAGCTTCGAGGTGCCGTAATTAAACTCAAAGCACGGCCACGTGAATTTATCATTCAAGTGTCAACAGTCTCTCGTGAGAGTTGCGTGTTAACAAATACCCGACGATTTGGTCGCTGACGCTAGGCCAGGGCTTACCGCAGTGGTATACGTACGGGAGGTACACGTTGTATTCTCGCTCGGTATCGAGTGAGTCGATGCTCGGTTAGCATACCGTCGACAAGCTGAGAGCCACGACGACGGCGCATGCAACGCCAGAGGCGCGATCCGCATTGAGGGCCGTTCGGTCGAAGACCTTGACCCGCGGAAATGCTGTGAATTAAAGCTCGGCTCGACAACCGAACCGTCTCACTAGTGCCGAGGCGTCCTCGGGCGCGGCGAAGCAAAGTACCGTTTAACACGCAATCAAGCGAGACGAAAGTTTCCAATGACAATGACGCGCATTGCTTTCGGATCGACAGGGAGTAAAATTTTACAAGTTCGCGACGCGCATTGCTTTCGCGTTACGGCTGAGCGACACTCGTTCGTCGGTCACTGCCACGCGGATTGCTCCTTCGACAAGCGCATTGCCCTTGGAGCATACATATCCTCAAGAAGTTGATGCGTATGCTTTTCAAGCAGACCTCCAACAATCCAATGAGGCCCGAATAGCGGTACGGGAATGATCGTTGATGGAGTCGGGAAGACGCATTTCGGCTTTCGCGTTCCGAGGCAGTGTCCCCAAATTTTCATGGGTCCCCCCTCCCCCCGCCGCAACGGTGCCGCGATGCTCGCGCAACATTACGCCCTCGAAGCAGACCCAACACGATCCGGTCGATGTGAATTACCGTTTTATTTCAAATAAATTCGGTATGCGCTTTATACGTACAGGCTACAAAGGAGAAGCATACCAGTCGCTCGACAGATACTCGTTAAAAACACGCAGACAAGGAGAAACATTCAAAGAGAGACCTCGTACAATTAAACGAAAGTTAAAAAGAAGGGGCGTTTTTTTTTTTCAAGCATAAACCTCGATGCGCTTACGGCAACTAACTTTTTTCACGTAACAATCGAGTCTAAGTCAGTCACGGTTCGAACCAGCCAAAAAACCAGTCAGCCCGTCATCCCAGCACGCGCATTGCAATTTTTCTTGCCTTAGTCCCGGCATATCCAAGGGTTACTGACTGCGCGCCTGACCATCGAAGCACGCGTGCGACGTAGCGAGGGCTTATTGCGCTTGCTTATCAAGCATACCAAACGATTCCAGGACAAAGTCGTCGTTCGTTCAATAAGAGGGCGAGCAAGGCGCTCAAAGTGACGAGTGCCTACGGTATGAGAGTGATAGCGATACTTGTCGCTTCCATAATCGTGATACGGGCATGGCAGTAAATAGACCAAGCACGACACGCCGCCCTTTAAGCAAGCAAGCAAGCCAGACAATCGAGTAGCGATCATCGCGAATGATGCATCACAAGTCCGAGCGGCGCATTGCTTCCCGAGCATACCCTCTCACGGCAGTTGACGAGTATTAGGCAGACCGAAGGTTAAGGATAAAATGAATTATAAAATCGTTAAATTAAGTCCCAACTGTCTCGCGCGTGTTGCCCCCGCCACCACTACCTGCCACCATCGCACACGAGCATACCACCTACCTGCCCCGAAAGACCGCCGAAATTTTTCAAAGTCCCGCGACGCGCATTGCTTTTTCCCATCAACCTGCCCCGAAAGACCGCCGATATTTTTC
>NW_019380192.1:0-18115 GCF_000648655.2 Copidosoma floridanum | reverse complement strand
AATTACCGTATGCTCGTAGCTGTCCGTCAAGGTACGGGAAATAAATAAATCCCGCGTATTACCGAATGCTCGCAGCTGTTCGTTGAGGAGCGAAAGATAAATAATTCCCGTAAATTGCTGTTAGCCCATGACTGTCCGTCAAGGTACAGGAAATAAATAAATCCCGTTTATTACCGTATGCTTGTGGCTGTCCGTCAAGGTACGGGGTATAGATTAATCCCTTAAATTACCGTATGTTCGTAGCTGTCCGTCAAGGTACGGAAAATAAACAACTTCCGTATATTACCGTATGCTCGTAGCTGTCCGTCAAGGTACAGGGGGTAAATAAATCCTGTAAATTACTGTTAGCCCCCGACTGTCCGTCAAGGTATGGGGGATAAATTAATCTCGTGAATTACCATATTCTCGTGCCTGTCCGCCAAGGTACGGAAAATAAATAAATCCCGTAAATTACCAAATGCTCGTCACTGTCCGTCGAGGTACGGGGAATAAATAAATTTCGTAAATTACCGTATGCCCGTGGCTGTCAGTCAAAGTACAGGGGATAAATAAATTCCATAAATTACCGTATGCCCGTGGCTGTCCGTCAAGGTACGGGGTATAGATGAATCCCGTAAATTACCGTATGCTCGTAGCTGTCCGTCAAGGTACGAAGTATAGATTAATCCCGTAAATTTCCATATGCTCGGAGCGGTCCGTCAAGGTACGGGAAACGAATAAATCCCGTGAATTACCAAATGCTCGCGGCTGTTCGTCGAGAAACGGGAAATAAATAAATTCCGTAAATAACTGTTAGCCCATGCCTGTCCGTCAAAGTACAGGGGATAAATAAATTTCGTAAATTACCGTATGCCCTCGGCTGTCCGTCAAGGTACGGAAAATAAATAAATTCCGTATATTACCGTATGCTCGTAGCTGTCCGTCAAGGTACAGGGGATAAATGAATTCTGTAAATTACTGTTAGCCCCCGACTGTCCGTCAAGTTATAAGGGATAAATCAATTCCGTAAATTACTATATGCTCGTCACTGTCTGTCAAGGTACGGGAAATAAATAAATTCCGTAAATTACCGTACGTTCGTGGCTGTCAGTCAAAGTACAGGAAATAAATAAATTCCGTAAATTACCGTATGCCTGTGGCTGTCCGTCAAAGTACAGTGGATAAATAAATTCCGTAAATTGAAGTATGCCCGTGGCTGTCTGTCAAGGTACGGGAAATGAATAAATTCCGTAAATTACCGTATGCTTGTAGCTGTCCATCAAGAAACGGGAAAAAAATAAGTCCTGCAAATTACCGTATGCTCGTGACTGTCCATCAAGGTACGGGGAATAAATAAATTCCGTAAATTACCGTATGCTCGTAGCTGTCCGTCAAGAAACGGGAAAAAAATTAATCCTGTAAATTACCGTATGCTCGTGACTGTCCGTCAAGGTACGGGAAAGAAATAAATTGTTTAATTACCGTATTCCCGTGGCTGTTCTTCAAGGTACAAGGTATAGATGAATCCCGTAAATTACCGTATGCTCGTAGGTGTCCGTCAAGGAACGGGGAATAAATAAATTCTGTAAATTACTGAATGCTCGTTACTGTTCGTCAAAGTACAGGAAATAAAAAAATTCCGTAAATTACCGTATGCTCGTGGCTGTTCGTCAAGGTACGAAAAATGAATAAATCCCGTAAATTACCGAATGCTCGCGGCTGTTCGTTGAGAAACGGGAGATAAATAAATCCCGTAAATTACTGTTAGCCTATGACTGTCCGTCAAGGTACGGGGTATAGATGAATCCCGTAAATTACCGTATGCTCGTGGCTGTTTGTCGAGAAACGGGAAATAAATAAATTCCGTAAATTACTGTTAGCCCATGATTGTCCGTCAAAGTACAGAGGATAAATAAATTTCGTAATTTACCGTATGCCCGTGGCTGTCCGTCAAGGTACGGAAAATAAACAAATTCCGTATATTACCGTATGCTCGTAGCTGTCCAACAAGGTACAGGGGATAAATAAATCCTGTAAATTACTGTTAGCCCCTGACTGTCCGTCGAGTTATGAGGGATAAATCAATCCCGTAAATTACCACATGCTCGTGCCTGTCCGCCAAGGTACGGGAAATCAATAAATCCCGTAAATTACCATATGCTCGTCACTGTCCGTCAAGGTACGGGAAATAAATAAATTCCGTAAATTACCGTACGCCCGTGGCTGTCAGTCAAAGTACAGGGGATAAATAAATTCCAAAAATTACCGTATGCCCGTGGTTGTTTGTCAAGGTACAAGGTATAGATGAATTCCGTAAATTACCGTATGCTCGTAGCTGTCCGTCAAGGAACGGGAAAAAAATAAGTCCTGTAAATTACCGTATGCTCGTGACTGTCCGTCAAGGTACGGGGAATAAATAAATCCCGTAAATTACCGAATGCTCGTCACTGTCCGTCAAGGTACGGGAAATAAATAAATTCCGTAAATTACCGTACGCCCGTGGCTGTCAGTCAAAGTACAGGGGATAAATAAATTCCAAAAATTACCGTATGCCCGTGGTTGTTTGTCAAGGTACAAGGTATAGATGAATTCCGTAAATTACCGTATGCTCGTAGCTGTCCGTCAAGGAACGGGAAAAAAATAAGTCCTGTAAATTACCGTATGCTCGTGACTGTCCGTCAAGGTACGGGGAATAAATAAATCCCGTAAATTACCGAATGCTCGTCACTGTCCGTCAAGGTACGGGAAATAAATAAATTCCGTAAATTACCGTACGCCCGTGGCTGTCAGTCAAAGTACAGGGGATAAATAAATTCCAAAAATTACCGTATGCCCGTGGTTGTTTGTCAAGGTACAAGGTATAGATGAATTCCGTAAATTACCGTATGCTCGTAGCTGTCCGTCAAGGAACGGGAAAAAAATAAGTCCTGTAAATTACCGTATGCTCGTGACTGTCCGTCAAGGTACGGGGAATAAATAAATCCCGTAAATTACCGAATGCTCGTCACTGTCCGTCAAGGTACGGGAAATAAATAAATTCCGTAAATTACCGTACGCCCGTGGCTGTCAGTCAAAGTACAGGGGATAAATAAATTCCAAAAATTACCGTATGCCCGTGGTTGTTTGTCAAGGTACAAGGTATAAATAAATTCCGTAAATTACCGTATGCTCGTAGCTGTCCGTCAAGAAACGGGAAAAAAATAAATCCTGTAAATTACCGTATGCTCGTGACTGTCCGTCAAGGTACGGGAAAGAAATAAATTGTTTAATTACCGTATGCCCGTGGCTGTTTGTCAAGGTTTAGGGGATGAATAAATCCCGTAAATTACTTTTACCCCCTGACTGTCCGTCTAGGTATGGTGGAAAAATCAATCCCGTAAATTACCGTATGTTTGTAGCTGTCCGTCAAGGTACGGAAAATGAATAAATCGCGTAAATTACTGAATGCTCGTGGCTGTTTGTTGAGGAACGGGAGATAAATAAATCCCGTGAATTACTGTTAGCCCATGACTGTCCGTCAAGGTACGGGGTAAAGATGAATCCCGAAAATTACCATCTGCTCGTCACTCTCCGTCAAGGTACGGGAAATAAATGAATTCTGTAAATTACCGTACGCCTGTGGCTGTCAATCAAAGTACAGGGAATAAATACATTCCACAAATTACCGTATGCCCGTGGCTGTTTGTCAAGGTACAAGGTATAGATGAATTCCGTAAATTACCGTATGCTCGTGGCTGTTCGTCAAGGTACGGGAAATAAATAAATTCCGTGAATTACTGTTAGCCTATGACTGTCCGTCAAGGTACGAAGTAAAGATGAATCCCGTGAATTACCGTATGCTCGTGGCTGTCCGTCAATGTACGAAAAATAATTAAATCCCGTAAATTACCGAATGCTCGCGGCTGTTTGTCGAGAAACGGGAAATGAATAAATTCCGTAAATTACTGTTAGCTCATGACTGTCCGTCAAAGTACAGAGGATAAATAAATTTCGTAAATTACCGTATGCTCGTGCCTGTCCGCCAAGGTACGGGAAATCAATAAATCCCGTAAATTACCGTATGCTCGTAGCTGTCCGTCAAGAAACGGGAAAAAAATAGGTCCTGTAAATTACCGTATGCTCGTGACTGTCCATCAAGGTACGGGGAATAAATAAATTCCGTAAATTACCGTATGCTCGTAGCTGTCCGTCAAGGAACGGGAAAAAAATAAGTCCTGTAAATTACCGTATGCTCGTGACTGTCCGTCAAGGTACGGGGAATAAATAAATCCCGTAAATTACCGAATGCTCGTCACTGTCCGTCAAGGTACGGGAAATAAATAAATTCCGTAAATTACCGTACGCCCGTGGCTGTCAGTCAAAGTACAGGGGATAAATAAATTCCAAAAATTACCGTATGCCCGTGGTTGTTTGTCAAGGTACAAGGTATAGATGAATTCCGTAAATTACCGTATGCTCGTAGCTGTCCGTCAAGGAACGGGAAAAAAATAAGTCCTGTAAATTACCGTATGCTCGTGACTGTCCGTCAAGGTACGGGGAATAAATAAATCCCGTAAATTACCGAATGCTCGTCACTGTCCGTCAAGGTACGGGAAATAAATAAATTCCGTAAATTACCGTACGCCCGTGGCTGTCAGTCAAAGTACAGGGGATAAATAAATTCCAAAAATTACCGTATGCCCGTGGTTGTTTGTCAAGGTACAAGGTATAGATGAATTCCGTAAATTACCGTATGCTCGTAGCTGTCCGTCAAGGAACGGGAAAAAAATAAGTCCTGTAAATTACCGTATGCTCGTGACTGTCCGTCAAGGTACGGGGAATAAATAAATCCCGTAAATTACCGAATGCTCGTCACTGTCCGTCAAGGTACGGGAAATAAATAAATTCCGTAAATTACCGTACGCCCGTGGCTGTCAGTCAAAGTACAGGGGATAAATAAATTCCAAAAATTACCGTATGCCCGTGGTTGTTTGTCAAGGTACAAGGTATAGATGAATTCCGTAAATTACCGTATGCTCGTAGCTGTCCGTCAAGGAACGGGAAAAAAATAAGTCCTGTAAATTACCGTATGCTCGTGACTGTCCGTCAAGGTACGGGGAATAAATAAATCCCGTAAATTACCGAATGCTCGTCACTGTCCGTCAAGGTACGGGAAATAAATAAATTCCGTAAATTACCGTATGCTCGTAGCTGTCCGTCAAGAAACGGGAAAAAAATAAATCCTGTAAATTACCGTATGCTCGTGACTGTCCGTCAAGGTACGGGAAAGAAATAAATTGTTTAATTACCGTATGCCCGTGGCTGTTTGTCAAGGTTTAGGGGATGAATAAATCCCGTAAATTACTTTTACCCCCTGACTGTCCGTCTAGGTATGGTGGAAAAATCAATCCCGTAAATTACCGTATGTTTGTAGCTGTCCGTCAAGGTACGGAAAATGAATAAATCGCGTAAATTACTGAATGCTCGTGGCTGTTTGTTGAGGAACGGGAGATAAATAAATCCCGTGAATTACTGTTAGCCCATGACTGTCCGTCAAGGTACGGGGTAAAGATGAATCCCGAAAATTACCATCTGCTCGTCACTCTCCGTCAAGGTACGGGAAATAAATGAATTCTGTAAATTACCGTACGCCTGTGGCTGTCAATCAAAGTACAGGGAATAAATACATTCCACAAATTACCGTATGCCCGTGGCTGTTTGTCAAGGTACAAGGTATAGATGAATTCCGTAAATTACCGTATGCTCGTGGCTGTTCGTCAAGGTACGGGAAATAAATAAATTCCGTGAATTACTGTTAGCCTATGACTGTCCGTCAAGGTACGAAGTAAAGATGAATCCCGTGAATTACCGTATGCTCGTGGCTGTCCGTCAATGTACGAAAAATAATTAAATCCCGTAAATTACCGAATGCTCGCGGCTGTTTGTCGAGAAACGGGAAATGAATAAATTCCGTAAATTACTGTTAGCTCATGACTGTCCGTCAAAGTACAGAGGATAAATAAATTTCGTAAATTACCGTATGCTCGTGCCTGTCCGCCAAGGTACGGGAAATCAATAAATCCCGTAAATTACCGTATGCTCGTAGCTGTCCGTCAAGAAACGGGAAAAAAATAGGTCCTGTAAATTACCGTATGCTCGTGACTGTCCATCAAGGTACGGGGAATAAATAAATTTCGTAAATTACCGAATGCTCGTTACTGTTCGTCAAAGTACAGGGAATAATGAATCCCGTAAATTACCGTATGCTCGTGACTGTCCATCAAGGAACGGAAAATAAATAAATTCCGTAAATTACCGTATGCTCGTGGCTGTCAGTCAAAGTACAGGGGATAAATAAATTTCAAAAATTACCGTATGCCCGTGGCTGTTTGTCAAGGTACAAGGTATAGATGAATCCTGTAAATTACCGAATGCTCTTAGCTGTCCGTCAAGGAACAAGAAAAAAAATAAGTCCTGTAAATTACCGTATGCTCGTGACTGTCCGTCAAGGTATGGGGGATAAATCAATCTTGTAAATTATCATATGCTCGTGGCTGTCCTTCAAGTTACGGGAAATCTATAAATCCCGTAAATTACCGAATGCTCGTCACTGTCCAAGAAGGAACGGAAAATAAATAAATTCCGTAAATTATCGTATGCTCATGACTGTCCGTCAAGGTACAGGGAATAAATTAATTCTGTAACTTACTGTTAGCCCCTAACTGTCCGTCAAGTTATGGGGGATAAATCAATTCCGTGAATTACCGTATGCCCGTGGCTGTCAGTCAAAGTACAGGGGATAAATAAATTTCATAAATTACCGTATGCCCGTAGCTGTTTGTCAAGGTACAAGGTATAGATGAATCCTGTAAATTACCGAATGCTCGTAGCTGTCCGTCAAGGAACGGGAAAAAAATAAGTCCTGTAAATTACTGTATGCTCTTGACTGTCCGTCAAGGTATGGGGGATAAATCAATCTTGTAAATCATCATATGCTCGTGCCTGTCCTCCAAGGTACGGGAAATCAATAAATCTCGTAAATTACCGAATGCTTGTAACTGTCCGTCAAGGTACGGGAAATAAATAAATTTCGTGAATTACCGTACGCCCGTGGCTGTCAGTCAAAGTACAGGGGATAAATAAATTACATAAATTACCGTATGCCCGTGGCTGTTTGTCAAGGTACAAGGTATAGATGAATTCCGTAAATTACCGTATGCTCGTAGCTGTCCGTCAAGGAACGGGAAAAAAATAAGTCCTGTAAATTACCGTATGCTCGTGACTGTCCGTCAAGGTACGGGGAATAAATAAATCCCGTAAATTACCGAATGCTCGTCACTGTCCGTCAAGGTACGGGAAATAAATAAATTCCGTAAATTACCGTACGCCCGTGGCTGTCAGTCAAAGTACAGGGGATAAATAAATTCCAAAAATTACCGTATGCCCGTGGTTGTTTGTCAAGGTACAAGGTATAGATGAATTCCGTAAATTACCGTATGCTCGTAGCTGTCCGTCAAGGAACGGGAAAAAAATAAGTCCTGTAAATTACCGTATGCTCGTGACTGTCCGTCAAGGTACGGGGAATAAATAAATCCCGTAAATTACCGAATGCTCGTCACTGTCCGTCAAGGTACGGGAAATAAATAAATTCCGTAAATTACCGTACGCCCGTGGCTGTCAGTCAAAGTACAGGGGATAAATAAATTCCAAAAATTACCGTATGCCCGTGGTTGTTTGTCAAGGTACAAGGTATAGATGAATTCCGTAAATTACCGTATGCTCGTAGCTGTCCGTCAAGGAACGGGAAAAAAATAAGTCCTGTAAATTACCGTATGCTCGTGACTGTCCGTCAAGGTACGGGGAATAAATAAATCCCGTAAATTACCGAATGCTCGTCACTGTCCGTCAAGGTACGGGAAATAAATAAATTCCGTAAATTACCGTATGCCCGTGGCTGTCGGTCCTGGTACAGGGGATGAATAAATCCTGTAAATTACTGTTAGCCCCTGACTGTCCGTCAAGGTATAAGGGATAAATCAATCCCGTAAATTACCATATGCTCGTGCCTGTCCGCCAAGGTACGGGAAATCAATAAATCCCGTAAATTACCGAATGCTCGTCACTGTCCGTCAAGGTACGGGAAATAAATAAATTCCGTAAATTACCGTATGCTCGTAGCTGTCCGTCAAGGTACAGGGGATAAATAAATCCTGTAAATTACTGTTAGCCCCTGACTGTCCGTCAAGATATGGGGGATAAATCAATCCCGTAAATTACCATATGCTCGTGCCTGTCCGCCAAGGTACGGGAAATCTATAAATCCCGTAAATTACCGAATGCTCGTCACTGTCCATCAAGGAACGGAAAATAAATAAATTCCGTAAATTATCGTATGCTCATGACTGTCCGTCAAGGTACAGGGAATAAATTAATTCTGTAACTTACTGTTAGCCCCTGACTGTCCGTCAAGTTATGGGGGATAAATCAATTCCGTGAATTACCGTATGCCCGTGGCTGTCAGTCAAAGTACAGGGGATAAATAAATTTCATAAATTACCGTATGCCCGTAGCTGTTTGTCAAGGTACAAGGTATAGATGAATCCTGTAAATTACCGAATGCTCGTAGCTGTCCGTCAAGGAACGGGAAAAAAATAAGTCCTGTAAATTACTGTATGCTCTTGACTGTCCGTCAAGGTATGGGGGATAAATCAATCTTGTAAATCATCATATGCTCGTGCCTGTCCTCCAAGGTACGGGAAATCAATAAATCTCGTAAATTACCGAATGCTTGTAACTGTCCGTCAAGGTACGGGAAATAAATAAATTTCGTGAATTACCGTACGCCCGTGGCTGTCAGTCAAAGTACAGGGGATAAATAAATTACATAAATTACCGTATGCCCGTGGCTGTTTGTCAAGGTACAAGGTATAGATGAATCCGGTAAATTACCGAATGCTCGTAGCTGTCCGTCAAGGAACGGGAAAAAAATAAGTCCTGTAAATTACCGTATGCTCGTGACTGTCCGTCAAGGTACGGGGAATAAATAAATCCCGTAAATTATCGAATGCATGTTACTGTCCGTCAAAGTACAGGGAATAAATAAATTCCGTAAATTACCATATGCCCGTGGCTGTCCGTCAAGGTACGGGGAATAAATGAATCCCGTAGATAAACGTATGCTCGTGGCTGTCCTTCAAGTTACGGGAAATCTATAAATCCTGTTAATTACCGAATGCTCGTCACTGTCCATCAAGGAACGGAAAATGAATAAATCCCGTAAATTACCGAATGCTCGCGGCTGTTCGTTGAGGAACGGGAAATAAATGAATCACGTGAATTACTGTTAGCCCCTGACTGTCCGTCAAGTTATGGGGGATAAATCAATTCCGTTAATTACCGTATGCCCGTGGCTGTCAGTCAAAGAACAGGGGATAAATGAATTTCATAAATTACCGTATGCCCGTTACTGTCCGTCAAGGTACAGGGTATAGAGAAATCCCGTAAATTGCCGTATGCTCGTAGCTGTCCGTCAAGGTACGGAGTATAGATTAATCCCGTAAATTACCGTATGCTCGTAGCTGTCCGTCAAGGTACGAGAAATGAATAAATCCCGTAAATTACCGAATGCTTGCGGCTGTTCGTTGAGGAACGGGAAATAAATAAATCCCGTGAATTACTGTTAGCCCATGACTGTCCGTCAAGGTACAGGAAATAAATAAATTCCGTTTATTACCGTATGCTCGTGGCTGTTCGTCAAGGTACGGGGTATAGATTAATCCCTTAAATTACCGTATGCTCGTAGCTGTCCGTCAAGGTACGGGAAATGAATAAATTCCGTAAATTACCGAATGCTCGCGGGTGTTCGTTGAGGAACGGGAAATAAATAAATCCCGTGAATTACTGTTAGCCTATGACTGTCCGTCAAAGTACAGCGGATAAATAAATTCCGTAAATTACCGTATGCCCGTGGCTGTCTGTCAAGGTACGGGAAATGAATAAATTCCGTAAATTACCGTATGTTTGTAGCTGTCCGTCAAGGTACGGGGAATAAATAAACCCTGTAAATTACTGTTAGCCCCTGACTGTCCGTCAAGGTACAGGGGATAAATAAATTCCGTAAATTACCGTATGCCTGTGGCTGTCCGTCAAGGTACGAAAAACAAATAAATTCCGTATATTACCGTATGCTCGTAACTGTCCGTCAAGGTACAGGGGATAACTAAATCCTGTAAATTACTGTTATCCCCTGACTGTCCGTCAAGGTATGGGGGATAAATCAATCTTGTAAATTACCATATGCTCGTGCCTGTCCGCCAAGGTACGGGAAATCAATTAATCTCGTAAATTACCGAATGCTCGTCACTGTCCGTCAAGGTACGGGAAATAAATAAATTCCGTAAATTACCGTACGCCCGTGGCTGTCAGTCAAAGTACAGGGGATAAATAAATTCCAAAAATTACCGTATGCCCGTGGTTGTTTGTCAAGGTACAAGGTATAGATGAATTCCGTAAATTACCGTATGCTCGTAGCTGTCCGTCAAGAAACGGGAAAAAAATAAGTCCTGTAAATTACCGTATGCTCGTGACTGTCCGTCAAGGTACGGGGAATAAATAAATCCCGTAAATTACCGAATGCTCGTCACTGTCCGTCAAGGTACGGGAAATAAATAAATTCCGTAAATTACCGTACGCCCGTGGCTGTCAGTCAAAGTACAGGGGATAAATAAATTCCAAAAATTACCGTATGCCCGTGGTTGTTTGTCAAGGTACAAGGTATAGATGAATTCCGTAAATTACCGTATGCTCGTAGCTGTCCGTCAAGGAACGGGAAAAAAATAAGTCCTGTAAATTACCGTATGCTCGTGACTGTCCGTCAAGGTACGGGAAATAAATAAATCCCGTAAATTACCGAATGCTCGTCACTGTCCGTCAAGGTACGGGAAATAAATAAATTCCGTAAATTACCGTACGCCCGTGGCTGTCAGTCAAAGTACAGGGGATAAATAAATTCCAAAAATTACCGTATGCCCGTGGCTGTTTGTCAAGGTACAAGGTATAGATGAATCCCGTAAATTACCGTATGCTCGTAGCTGTCCGTCAAGGAACGGGAAAAAAATAAGTCCTGTAAATTACCGTATGCTCGTGACTGTCCGTCAAGGTACGGGAAATAAATAAATCCCGTAAATTACCGAATGCTCGCGGCTGTTCGTCGAGAAACGGGAAATAAATAAATTCCGTAAATTACTGTTAGCCCATGACTGTCCGTCAAAGTACAGGGGATAAATAAATTTCGTAAATTACCGTATGCCCGTGGCTGTCCGTCAAGGTACGGAAAATAAACAAATTCCGTATATTACCGTATGCTCGTAGCTGTCCGTCAAGGTACAGGAAATAAATAAATCCTGTAAATTACTGTTAGCCCCCGACTGTCCGTCAAGTTATAAGGGATAAATCCATTCCGTAAATTACCACATGCTCGTGCCTGTTTGCCAAGGTACGGGAAATCAATAAATCCCGTAAATGACTATATGCTCGTCACTGTCCGTCAAGAAACGGGAAAAAAATAAGTCCTGTAAATTACCGTATGCTCGTGACTATCCATCAAGGTACGGGGAATAAATAAATTCCGTAAATTACCGAATGCTCGTAACTGTTCGTCAAAGTACAGGGAATAAATAAATTCCGTAAATTACCGAATGCTCGTTACTGTCTGTCAAAGTACAGGGGATAAATAAATTACATAAATTACCGTATGCCCGTGGCTGTTTGTCAAGGTACAAGGTATAGATGAATCCCGTCAATTACCGTATGCTCGTAGCTGTCCAACAAGGAACGGGAAAAAAATAAGTCCTGTAAATAACCGTATGCTCGTGACTGTCCGTCAAGGTACGGGAAATAAATAAATCCCGTAAATTACCGAATGCTCGTCACTGTCCGTCAAGGTACGGGAAATAAATAAATTCCGTAAATTACCGTACGCCCGTGGCTGTCAGTCAAAGTACAGGGGATAAATAAATTCCAAAAATTACCGTATGCCCGTGGTTGTTTGTCAAGGTACAAGGTATAGATGAATTCCGTAAATTACCGTATGCTCGTAGCTGTCCGTCAAGAAACGGGAAAAAAATAAGTCCTGTAAATTACCGTATGCTCGTGACTGTCCATCAAGGTACGGGATATAAATGAATTCCGTAAATTACCGTATGCTCGTAGCTGTCCGTCAAGGTACAGGGGATAAATAAATCCTGTAAATTACTGTTAGCCCCTGACTGTCCGTCAAGGTATGGGGGATGAATCAATCTCGTAAATTACCATATGCTCGTGCCTGTCCGCCAAGGTACGGAAAATAAATAAATCCCGTAAACTACCGAATGCTCGTCACTGTCCGTCGAGGTTCGGGGAATACATAAATTCCGTAAATTACTGTATGCTCGTGGCTATCCGTCAAGGTACGAAAAATAAATAAATTCCGTGAATTACCGAATGCCTGTGGCTGTCCGTCAATGTACAGGGGATAAATAAATTCCGTAAATTACCGTATGCCCGTGGCTGTCAGTCAAAGTACAGGAGATAAACAAATTTCATAAATTACCGTATGCCTGTGGCTGTATGTCAAGGTATGGGGCATAGATGAATCCCGTAGATTACTGAATGCTCGCGGCTGTTCGTCGAGAAACGGGAGATAAATAAATCCTGTAAATTACTGTTAGCCCATGACTGTCCGTCAAGGTACAGAAAATAAATAAATTCCGTAAATTTTTGTTAGGCTGTGGCTGTCAGTCAAAGTACAGGGGATAATTAAATTCCATAAATTACCGTATACCCGTGGCTGTCCGTCAAGGTACGGGGTATAGATGAAACCCGTAAATTACCGTATGCTCGTGGCTGTCCGTCAAGGTACGGAAAATAAATAAATCCCGTAGATTACTTAATTCTCGCGGCTGTTCGTCGAGAAACGGGAGATAAATAAATCCTGTAAATTACTGTTAGCCTATGACTGTCCGTCAAGGTACAGAAAATAAATAAATTCCGTAAATTTCTGTTAGGCTGTGGCTGTCAGTCAAAGTACAGGGGATAACTAAATTCCATAAATTACCGTATACCCGTGGCTGTCTGTCAAGGTACGGGGTATAGATGAAACCCGTAAATTACCGTATGCTCGCGGCTGTCCGTCAAGGTACGGAAAATAAATAAATCCCGTAGATTACTGAATGCTCGCGGCTGTTCGTCGAGAAACGGTAAATAAATAAATTCCGTAAATTACTGTTAGCCCATGACTGTCCGTCAAAGTACAGGGGATAAATGAATTCCGTAAATTACCGAATGCTCGTCACTGTCCGTCAAGGTACAAGGAATGAATTAATTCTGTAACTTACTGTTAGCCCCTGACTGTCCGTCTAGTTATGGGGTATAAATCAATTTCGTAAATTACCATATGCTCGTGGCTGTCCGCCAAGGTACGGGAAATCAATAAATCCCGTAAATTACTGACTGCTCGTCACTGTCTATCAAGGAACGGAATATAAATAAATTCCGTAAATTACCGTATGCTCATGACTGTCCGTCAAGGTACAGGGAATAAATAAATCCCGTAAATTACTGTTAGCCCATGACTGTCCGTCAAGGTACGGGGTATAGATAAATCCCGTAAATTACCGTATGCTCGTGGCTGTCCGTCAAGGTACGAAAAATGAATAAATCCCGTAAATTACCGAATGCTCGCGGCTGTTCGTTGAGAAACGGGAGATAAATAAATCCCGTAAATTACTGTTAGCCCATGACTGTCCGTCAAGGTACGGGGTATAGATAAATCCCGTAAATTACCGTATGCTCGTGGCTGTCCGTCAAGGTACGAAAAATGAATAAATCCCGTAAATTACCGAATGCTCGCGGCTGTTCGTTGAGAAACGGGAGATAAATAAATCCCGTAAATTACTGTTAGCCCATGACTGTCCGTCAAGGTACGGGGTATAGATAAATCCCGTAAATTACCGTATGCTCGTGGCTGTCCGTCAAGGTACGAAAAATGAATAAATCCCGTAAATTACCGAATGCTCGCGGCTGTTCGTTGAGAAACGGGAGATAAATAAATCCCGTAAATTACTGTTAGCCCATGACTGTCCGTCAAGGTACGGGGTATAGATAAATCCCGTAAATTACCGTATGCTCGTGGCTGTCCGTCAAGGTACGAAAAATGAATAAATCCCGTAAATTACCGAATGCTCGCGGCTGTTCGTTGAGAAACGGGAGATAAATAAATCCCGTAAATTACTGTTAGCCCATGACTGTCCGTCAAGGTACGGGGTATAGATAAATCCCGTAAATTACCGTATGCTCGTGGCTGTCCGTCAAGGTACGAAAAATGAATAAATCCCGTAAATTACCGAATGCTCGCGGCTGTTCGTTGAGAAACGGGAGATAAATAAATCCCGTAAATTACTGTTAGCCCATGACTGTCCGTCAAGGTACGGGGTATAGATAAATCCCGTAAATTACCGTATGCTCGTGGCTGTCCGTCAAGGTACGAAAAATGAATAAATCCCGTAAATTACCGAATGCTCGCGGCTGTTCGTTGAGAAACGGGAGATAAATAAATCCCGTAAATTACTGTTAGCCCATGACTGTCCGTCAAGGTACGGGGTATAGATAAATCCCGTAAATTACCGTATGCTCGTGGCTGTCCGTCAAGGTACGAAAAATGAATAAATCCCGTAAATTACCGAATGCTCGCGGCTGTTCGTTGAGAAACGGGAGATAAATAAATCCCGTAAATTACTGTTAGCCCATGACTGTCCGTCAAGGTACGGGGTATAGATAAATCCCGTAAATTACCGTATGCTCGTGGCTGTCCGTCAAGGTACGAAAAATGAATAAATCCCGTAAATTACCGAATGCTCGCGGCTGTTCGTTGAGAAACGGGAGATAAATAAATCCCGTAAATTACTGTTAGCCCATGACTGTCCGTCAAGGTACGGGGTATAGATAAATCCCGTAAATTACCGTATGCTCGTGGCTGTCCGTCAAGGTACGAAAAATGAATAAATCCCGTAAATTACCGAATGCTCGCGGCTGTTCGTTGAGAAACGGGAGATAAATAAATCCCGTAAATTACTGTTAGCCCATGACTGTCCGTCAAGGTACGGGGTATAGATAAATCCCGTAAATTACCGTATGCTCGTGGCTGTCCGTCAAGGTACGAAAAATGAATAAATCCCGTAAATTACCGAATGCTCGCGGCTGTTCGTTGAGAAACGGGAGATAAATAAATCCCGTAAATTACTGTTAGCCCATGACTGTCCGTCAAGGTACGGGGTATAGATAAATCCCGTAAATTACCGTATGCTCGTGGCTGTCCGTCAAGGTACGAAAAATGAATAAATCCCGTAAATTACCGAATGCTCGCGGCTGTTCGTTGAGAAACGGGAGATAAATAAATCCCGTAAATTACTGTTAGCCCATGACTGTCCGTCAAGGTACGGGGTATAGATAAATCCCGTAAATTACCGTATGCTCGTGGCTGTCCGTCAAGGTACGAAAAATGAATAAATCCCGTAAATTACCGAATGCTCGCGGCTGTTCGTCGAGAAACGGGAGATAAATAAATCCCGTAAATTACTGTTAGCCCATGACTGTCCGTCAAGGTACGGGGTATAGATGAATCCCGTAAATTACCGTATGCTCGTAGCTGTCCGTCAAGGTATGGAAAATGAATAAGTCTCGTAAATTACCTAATGCTCGCGGCTGTTCGTTGAGAAACGGGAGATAAATAAATCCCGTGAATTACTGTTAGCCCATGACTGTCCGTCAAGGTACGGGGTATAGATGAATCCCGTAAATTACCGTATGCTCGTGGCTGTCCGTCAAGGTACGAAAAATGAATAAATCCCGTAAATTACCGAATGCTCGCGGCTGTTCGTCGAGAAACGGGAGATAGATAAATCCTGTAAATTACTGTTAGCCCATGACTGTCTATGGTATGGGGGATAAATCAATCTTGTAAATTACCATATGCTCGTGCCTGTCCGCCAAGGTACAGAAAATAAATAAGTCCTGTAAATTACTGTATGCTCGTGACTGTCCGTCAAAGTACAGGGAATAAATAAATTCCGTAAATTACCGAATGCTCGTCACTGTCCGTCAAGGTACGGGAAATAAATAAATTCCGTAAATTACCGTACGCCCGTGGCTGTCAGTCAAAGTACAGGGGATAAATAAATTCCAAAAATTACCGTATGCCCGTGGCTGTTTGTCAAGGTACAAGGTATAGATGAATCCCGTAAATTACCGTATGCTCGTAGCTGTCCGTCAAGGAACGGGAAAAAAATAAGTCCTGTAAATTACCGTATGCTCGTGACTGTCCGTCAAGGTACGGAAAATAAATAAATCCCGTAAATTACCGAATGCTCGCGGCTGTTCGTTGAGGAACGGGAGATAAATAAATCCCGTGAATTACTGTTAGCCTATGACTGTCCGTCAAGGTACGGGGTATAGATGAATCCCGTAAATTACCGTATGCTCGTGGCTGTCCGTCAAGGTACGGAAAATAAATAAATCCCGTAAATTACCGAATGCTCGCGGCTGTTCGTTGAGAAACGGGAGATAAATAAATCCCGTAAATTACTGTTAGCCCATGACTGTCCGTCAAGGTACGGGGTATAGATGAATCCCGTAAATTACCGTATGCTCGTGGCTGTCCGTCAAGGTACGAAAAATGAATAAATCCCGTAAATTACCGAATGCTCGCGGCTGTTCGTTGAGAAACGGGAGATAAATAAATCCCGTAAATTACTGTTAGCCCATGACTGTCCGTCAAGGTACGGGGTATAGATAAATCCCGTAAATTACCGTATGCTCGTGGCTGTCCGTCAAGGTACGAAAAATGAATAAATCCCGTAAATTACCGAATGCTCGCGGCTGTTCGTCGAGAAACGGGAGATAGATAAATCCTGTAAATTACTGTTAGCCCATGACTGTCTATGGTATGGGGGATAAATCAATCTTGTAAATTACCATATGCTCGTGCCTGTCCGCCAAGGTACAGAAAATAAATAAGTCCTGTAAATTACTGTATGCTCGTGACTGTCCGTCAAAGTACAGGGAATAAATAAATTCCGTAAATTACCGAATGCCTGTGGCTGTCCGTCAAAGTACAGGGGATAAATAAATTCCGTAAATTACCGTATGCCCGTAGCTGTCCGTCAAGGTACAGGGGATAAATAAATCCTGTGAATTACTGTTAGCTTCTGACTGTCCGTCAAGGTATGGGGGATAAATAAATCCTGTAAATTACTGTTAGCCCCTGACTGTCCGTCAAGGTATGGGGGATGAATCAATCTCGTAAATTACCATATGCTTGTGCCTGTCCACCAAGGTACGGAAAATAAATAAAGCCCGTAAATAACTAAATGCTCGTCACTGTCCGTCGAGGTTCGGGGAATACATAAATTCCGTAAATTACCGTATGCCCGTAGCTGTCAGTCAAAGTACAGGAGATAAATAAATTTCATAAATTACCAGATGCCTGTGGCTGTATGTCAAGGTACGAGGCATAGATGAATCTCGTAAATTACCGTATGTTCGTAGCTGTCCGTCAAGGTACGAGAAATAAATATAACCCGCGTATTACTGAATGCTCGCGGCTGTTTGTTAAAGAACGAGAGATAAATAAATCCCGTAAATTACTGTTAGCCCATGACTGTCCGTCAAGGTACAGGAAATAAATAAATCCAGTTTATTACCGTATGCTCGTGGCTGTCCGTCAAGGTTTAGGAAATGAATAAATCGCGTAAATTACCGCATGCTCATGACTGTCCGTCAAGGTACAGGGTATAGATGAATCTCGTAAATTACCGTATGCTCGTAGCTGTCCGTCAAGGTACGGGAAATAAATAAATCCCGCGTATTACCGAATGCTCGCGGCTGTTCGTTAAGGAACGGGAGATAAATAAATCCTGTAAATTACTGTTAGCCCATGACTGTCCGTCAAGGTACGGAGTATAGATAAATCCCGTAAATTACTGTTAGGCTGTGGCTGTCAGTCAAAGTACAGGGGATGAATAAATTTCATAAATTACCGTATACCCGTGGCTGTCCGTCAAGGTACGGGGTATAGATGAAACCCGTAAATTACCGTGTGCTCGTGGCTGTCCGTCAAGGTACG
>NW_019380190.1:0-13667 GCF_000648655.2 Copidosoma floridanum | reverse complement strand
GTATTAAGTACTTACCTATGCTGCGTTTATTAATTTTTTTCAGACTGTTAGAAAAATTTTAAGTAAAAAGCACGCGTCCAACTCTAGTATGACTATAAATTTGTGAAGCATGCCATCTCTCTCGGTTGCATGCTACGAAATAAATTTTTAATCTTAGTCTGAATATAGAATCAAATGACTATTGGAAAATCTTATAAAAATCAAACATATTAATTCTGCAGCAGACGATGCCTAGAAGTCTAATAAATAATTATATTAACTTATATATTTTTAAATGCTATTGATTAACGAAAATATTTTTTAAATAATAGTTAAGTACTATTAAAATTTAAAGGATTTTTAATGAATATAAGTTGTTCTGCCCCAAATATAACCTATCCCCATACTTAACACTATAGCTAACTACTATGTGATGGCTAATGAACCACGAAATTTCAGCCAAACTAGTAAAAATATGGTAGAGATCACACAGAACGTCACTCCATAACCTGCTCCAGTGGTTTACTTGGTTTTACCTTGGGATGCAAATTTACCACCGCAAGCTGATCATGAAGCTTTGTGTTTTGTAATATGATGTACTATATTGTAAGCAAAAAAGTTTAACCTTAGGTGGCTTCTAAAAGAACCGATGAGATTAATGGTTAAATAGGAAATTTCAAGGGTTAAACAGAGAAAGTAAATACTTATAATGGCTCTGAAAAACGTTTGTGGTAAACTTTTCAGATATTCCTCATTGTTATTCTTGATGATTAAGAGCTGACTTGTGATTAGCTTGACTCTTACTCTCGGAGTTTGCGTGTACGGGGACCGTGCTGAAGGGAGCTATGCCGCTGACCAAAAAAATATTTCATCTTCGGGTCATTCTCCAGATCAATAACGACTCATCGTTTGTCATGAACGTGGACTTGGAGAATAAATTCAATCGAAGCAACCACATACCAAGCTCCCCTTAGGTGTAGCGTTACATTTTTTTCTTTCTTTTTTTTCACTTAGTATACAAACACTTTTGACATTGATGTCTTTCACCAAGGAAACATAGCTCCTTCCAGTCTCTCGAAAATTTATCTTTGAAAAATCGAGTTAATGTACGTCCATTGAAGAAATATCTGTTATATTACTTTTATAACTTTTCTATTGATCTTTATGTAAGTAATTCCATATTAGTTTGTTACCAACAGATTTTTAACAGTAATTATTAAAGGTATGAAATCTAGTAAGGTCGTTTAAGTCTTTGGCTTGAAAAAAAAAAATTTCTTTAACATCAAAAATAAGGAGACAGTTTTACTAGACATTTTTCTAGAACAAAGAACATACCTAAGCTCACACTAGCAGGTATCATTAACAAAGTGAGCCACGGTAATTTTTAGTAGGCGAGATAACAGGTATCAATTAAAAACGTTAGTGATGCCATGAACGCTACGCGTACAGCAGCAAACTAGAAGCCATTATGTTGTTCGTCAGTTGCTCGTGAGACTTGTCATCTAGCACCTACGCAGTTAGTTAGTAGTAGTTGTGGCAAAATGTCCGATGATGATGATGAGGTGGAGAAAGAGAGGATGGAGTATCATCTCAGAACCAACGCAGAGCTTAGACAGTATGGCTACATTGACTCTGGCCGCGAGGCTCGTCCAACCTTGTCTCTCAGCAACTCTACTGAAGAGTCGAGGCAGTTGGATCTAAAACACAGCAAAGATTCTCGCCCTTTACCTATAAGTAATAAGGTATATTCATTCAAAAATTGCAGTTACGTACATTAACTTGTATAAGATTTTTCCTTAAAATTTGAGAAAATTGTGAATTTGTAATAGGAGTTACATCGTAAGGAGTTTGATTGCACGGAATTAGACAAGGAGACAATTAAGGTCTTTGTAAGTATCCAAAAATTTTTTTTGTCTTTCTGTTTACTTATGTTCAAAGAGTTTTTTGTATTGCATGTAATATTGTCAAATTGAAATCAAACAGATTCTAAGGATTTTTTTTTTTCGGAGTAGAAAAAACATTAAACCGTCAAATTTCTTATAATAGAGTGTGAGGAATGTATCTGAAGTTAATGTCATCAAAAAATTAGTAGGCAGGTAAATAAAATCACATAAAAAGTTCAATAGAAAATTTGTGTGACTGCGACGTAAATAGTTAAAATTTTTCCTAGAATGATAAAAACAGAAGAAAAAAATAATATTATGGCATAACCGTTCTGATGTTTTTTAATATTTAATAAGTACTTAAAACTGACCAATTTTTTTCTTCGCATTTCATTTATAACTTTTTTTGGGTCATCACATTGCAAAAATAGCTGAGAATACTTTGTTAATTATTTGATTCTCACCTAATCGGTACTGTTAAGATTATATAAAACTAATTTTGTTATCCTGGGCTACTTTGAGGGTTAGGTGTGCTTTCGGTAGGGAAAATAGGGTTCGCACCTGGTGCGTATCCAACCTGAGCTAGCACAAAACTGGTCCTTTGATGAAGTCACTACTGTGGACACTTAGGGTTTGGAAAAGGAATAAGAAAAGGGATAGGAGGCCTTTCATTACTGGAGGGGGGTAGGAAGACATAAGGCAATTTTAGCTGCGAGAAGGTTGCCTCAACACTTCTCGAGGAGCATTGCGTGGTAATAAAAAACATGTGAACAAGCGGCTAAACTTGTGCAAAAACTGCATTTTTGCATTGAAAGCACGACTGACTGATACGAGGAAATATATTACTGTTTTTACCACACTGTATAAATAATTGGTACTGTTTGGTGAAGGGTTGGTAAAAAAATGTACATATTTCTACATAATGAAGAAAAAAGCATCAGAACACAATAATTATTGACCTTACTTGTATTTATTCTGAAAAAACTAGTATTTAATCGTTTCTTGCGATTTATGGCGTCAGTTATATCCTACAGATATAAATTTTCGTTACAAAAAAGTTATACTTTTTAAAATCTATGAGTTTTACTGTTATTTTATAATCTGAAATGTTAATTAAAAAAAAACACAAGTAAGTAAGGTAGAGATTAACAATAACTCTGCAATTTTTAGGCATTTTTGTGATTTATAGCCTAAATTTAACATCCTAACTAAATGTGATGATACAAAAAGTTGTATTTCGACGAGACCTTCAACCATCATGTTCAATGTATTACCTTTTGTGCAAAACAAAAAATTTGGATAGGGGAAAACGACTTTTCCTTCATTTTACAAGCACTTTCGGCCCTTGTAACGTAAGTGTTACCTTGTGCGGTATATCCTAGGTATATATGTTTTACGCAACAAAGTTTTATTTCAATAAAATCCACAACTTTTTCGTTCAATATCATAATTTATAGTACAAAACAAATAATTTAAATGAGAAAAAACTACGTTTTTGTAATTTTTGAGCAATTTTTGGCTCACAGAATGTTAGGGTTACATCCTGGACGAAAATTTGGAATACAAAGAAGTTGTTTTTAAAATATAGCTACAGTTTTGCGATTTACATTGAATCTCAAAAATATCATGTTCTAATGTTATAGTTGAAAAACTATTTTTCTTTACTGAATATCCCATCTCAAATCGACTGCCATTTTTTTCCAGAAAAGAAAACCTTACGGATCTTAAGCCATCACGTAAGACATAAAAGACGAAGCTATTTGTCAAATTTCAGCCCAATCCATTAAAAACTGCTTAAGTTAATCGAAAACTTAATCACGCCCATACATATATACATACACCCCTGACGCTGAGGTCCGCGGTTGCAATTTTTTTTTAACTAAAACTTTTTTAACACAAAAACAATAAGTTTTAGAAGTACTTACACTTTTTGCTCTGGCAATAATATAAAGCACTCCTAAGTATCAGTCGTGCCCAAACATTACAGAGGTCCTTGCCTGGAAAGTCGCACGGGCCTTGATCCATTTCACAACCTAGCCGACTGAGCCACTGCGCGCTCGTTTATTTAGATTCCATGTGTGTTGCAGTGTGGTGCGATAATATTAAAAGGTATAGGAGAACTCGAAGTACGTCAAGAGGGGTGGGGAAAAGGGGTAGCACCAAACAAAATTAACTTTCGTTATTTCTTTTTCTCAAGGTCACGATTCTAAAATCGTTGATTTACTCCGTAGGGCAGAATGCGCCTATAAAAGTTAAACTACGAAAAAACTTTACATAGCTTAACTTCATACCTATAAGAGTTATGTTAGTTAATTTTTTTTATTGGCGTTAAGATGACTACTACATTTGCCAAATTATTCCACTGAAGACAGTTAATGTTGTGTAATATATGTTACATTAGTTTAAGTGTCAAAAACTAGCGTGTGAGACTCTAAGTCCCCTGGTAATAAGGAAGTTCTGGCATGTATTTAGGAATCACATGTATACTGTAAAATACAAGGTTCATAAATACATGTAAATTTAATATGTTTTTTTTTAAGATTTACGGCGATATATTCATGTTTTACCTGTAATTTTGTCATGTATAAAAGGCTTTGAAACTTTTTTAAATAATTTTTAAGGTTATTGTTGGGTAAAAAACAAAAAATATGTCCAACATATTTTTAGTCAATTCGCAAATGTGCTTTAATTTTTCCCAAAGTTTTCTATAACCTCTATTTTGTGTATACAAACACTTTTGACATTGATGTCTTTCACCAAGGAAACATAGCTCCTTCTAGTCTCTCGAAAATTTATCTTTGAAAAATCGAGTTAATGTACGTCCATTGAAGAAATATCTGTTATATTACTTTTATAACTTTTCTATTGATCTTTATGTAAGTAATTCCATATTAGTTTGTTACCAACAGATTTTTCAACAGTAATTATTAAAGGTATGAAATCTAGTAAGGTCGTTTAATTCTTTGGCTTGAAAAAAAAAAATTTCTTTAACATCAAAAATAAGGAGACAGTTTTACTAGACATTTTTCTAGAACAAAGAACATACCTAAGCTCACACTAGCAGGTATCATTAACAAAGTGAGCCACGGTAATTTTTAGTAGGCGAGATAACAGGTATCAATTAAAAACGTTAGTGATGCCATGAACGCTACGCGTACAGCAGCAAACTAGAAGCCATTATGTTGTTCGTCAGTTGCTCGTGAGACTTGTCATCTAGCACCTACGCAGTTAGTTAGTAGTAGTTGTGGCAAAATGTCCGATGATGATGATGAGGTGGAGAAAGAGAGGATGGAGTATCATCTCAGAACCAACGCAGAGCTTAGACAGTATGGCTACATTGACTCTGGCCGCGAGGCTCGTCCAACCTTGTCTCTCAGCAACTCTACTGAAGAGTCGAGGCAGTTGGATCTAAAACACAGCAAAGATTCTCGCCCTTTACCTATAAGTAATAAGGTATATTCATTCAAAAATTGCAGTTACGTACATTAACTTGTATAAGATTTTTCCTTAAAATTTGAGAAAATTGTGAATTTGTAATAGGAGTTACATCGTAAGGAGTTTGATTGCACGGAATTAGACAAGGAGACAATTAAGGTCTTTGTAAGTATCCAAAAATTTTTTTTGTCTTTCTGTTTACTTATGTTCAAAGAGTTTTTTGTATTGCATGTAATATTGTCAAATTGAAATCAAACAGATTCTAAGGATTTTTTTTTTTTCGGAGTAGAAAAAACATTAAACCGTCAAATTTCTTATAATAGAGTGTGATGAATGTATCTGAAGTTAATGTCATCAAAAAATTAGTAGGCAGGTAAATAAAATCACATAAAAAGTTCAATAGAAAATTTGTGTGACTGCGACGTAAATAGTTAAAATTTTTCCTAGAATGATAAAAACAGAAAAAAAAAATAATATTATGGCATAACCGTTCTGATGTTTTTTAATATTTAATAAGTACTTAAAACTGACCAATTTATTTCTTCGCATTTCATTTATAACTTTTTTTGGGTCATCACATTGCAAAAATAGCTGAGAATACTTTGTTAATTATTCGATTCTCACCTAATCGGTACTGTTAAGATTATATAAAACTAATTTTGTTATCCTGGGCTACTTTGAGGGTTAGGTGTGCTTTCGGTAGGGAAAATAGGGTTCGCACCTCGTGCGTATCCAACCTGAGCTAGCACAAAACTGGTCCTTTGAAGAAGGTACTACTGTGGACACTTAGGGTTTAAAAAAGGAATAAGAAAAGGGATAGGAGGCCTTTCATTACTGGAGGGGGGTAGGAAGACATAAGGCAATTTTAGCTGCGAGAAGGTTGCCTCAACACTTCTCGAGGAGCATTGCGTGGTAATAAAAAACACGTGAACAAGCGGCTAAGCTTATGCAAAAACTGCATTTTTGCATTTAAGGCACGACTGACTGATACGAGAAAATATATTACTGTTTTTACCACACTGTATAAATAATTGGTACTGTTTGGTGTAGGGTTAGTAAAAAAATGTACATATTTCTACATAATGAAAAACAAAGCATCAGAACACAATAATTATTGACCTTACTTGTATTTATTCTGAAAAAACTAGTATTTAATCGTTTCTTGCGATTTATGGCGTCAGTTATATCCTACAGATATAAATTTTCGTTACAAAAAAGTTATACTTTTTAAAATCTATGAGTTTTACTGTTATTTTATAATCTGAAATGTTAATAAAAAAAAAACACAAGTAAGTAAGGTAGAGAAAAAGAATAACTCTGCAATTTTTAGGCATTTTTGTGATTTATAGCCTAAATTTAACATCCTAACTAAATGTGATGATACAAAAAGTTGTATTTCGACGAGACCTTTAACCATCATGTTTAATGTATTACCTTTTGTGCAAAACAAAAAATTTGGATAGGGGAAAACGACTTTTCCTTCATTTTACAAGCACTTTTGGCCCTTGTAACGTAAGTGTTACCTCGTGCGGTATATCCTAGGTATATATGTTTTACGCAACAAAGTTTTATTTCAATAAAATCCACAACTTTTTCGTTCAATATCATAATTTATAGTACAAAACAAATAATTTAAATAAGAAAAAACTACGTTTTTGTAATTTTTGAGCAATTTTTGGCTCACAGAATGTTAGGGTTACATCCTGGACGAAAATTTGAAATACAAAGAAGTTGTTTTTAAAATATAGCTACAGTTTTGTGATTTACATTGAATCTCAAAAATATCATGTTCTAAAGTTATAGTTAAAAAACTATTTTTCTTTACTGAATATCCCATCTCAAATCGACTGCCATTTTTTTCCAGAAAAGAAAACCTTACGGATCTTAAGCCATCACGTAAGACATAAAAGACGAAGCTATTTGTCAAATTTCAGCCCAATCCATTAAAAACTGCTTAAGTTAATCGAAAACTTGATCACGCCCATACATATATACATACACTCCTGACGCTGAGGTCCACGGTTGCAATTTTTTTTTAACTAAAACTTTTTTTACACAAAAACAATAAGTTTCAGAAGTACTTACACTTTTTGCTCTGGTAATAATATAAAGCACTTCTAAGTATCAGTCGTGCCCAAACATTACAGAGGTCCTTGCCTGAAAAGTCGCACGGGCCTTGATCCATTTCACAACCTAGCCGACTGAGCCACTGCGCGCTCGTTTATTTAGATTCCATGTGTGTTGCAGTGTGGTGCGATAATATTAAAAGGTATAGGAGAACTCGAAGTACGTCAAGAGGGGTGGGGAAAAGGGGTAGCACCAAACAAAATTAACTTTCGTTATTTCTTTTTCTCAAGGTCACGATTCTAAAATCGTTGATTTACTCCGTAGGGCAGAATGCGCCTATAAAAGTTAAACTACGAAAAAACTTTACATAGCTTAACTTCATACCTATAAGAGTTATGTTAGTTAATTTTTTTTATTGGCGTTAAGATGACTACTACATTTGCCAAATTATTCCACTGAAGACAGTTAATGTTGTGTAATATATGTTACATTAGTTTAAGTGTCAAAAACTAGCGTGTGAGACTCTAAGTCCCCTGGTAATAAGGAAGTTCTGGCATGTATTTAGGAATCACATGTATACTGTAAAATACAAGGTTCATAAATACATGTAAATTTAATATGTTTTTTTTTAAGATTTACGGCGATATATTCATGTTTTACCTGTAATTTTGTCATGTATAAAAGGCTTTGAAACTTTTTTAAATAATTTTTAAGGTTATTGTTGGGTAAAAAACAAAAAATATGTCCAACATATTTTTAGTCAATTCGCAAATGTGCTTTAATTTTTCCCAAAGTTTTCTATAACCTCTATTTTGTGTATACAAACACTTTTGACATTGATGTCTTTCACCAAGGAAACATAGCTCCTTCTAGTCTCTCGAAAATTTATCTTTGAAAAATCGAGTTAATGTACGTCCATTGAAGAAATATCTGTTATATTACTTTTATAACTTTTCTATTGATCTTTATGTAAGTAATTCCATATTAGTTTGTTACCAACAGATTTTTCAACAGTAATTATTAAAGGTATGAAATCTAGTGAGGTCGTTTAAGTCTTTGGCTTGAAAAAAAAAAAATTTCTTCAACATCAAAAATAAGGAGACAGTTTTACTAGACATTTTTCTAGAACAAAGAACATACCTAAGCTCACACTAGCAGGTATCATTAACAAAGTGAGCCACGGTAATTTTTAGTAGGCGAGATAACAGGTATCAATTAAAAACGTTAGTGATGCCATGAACGCTACGCGTACAGCAGCAAACTAGAAGCCATTATGTTGTTCGTCAGTTGCTCGTGAGACTTGTCATCTAGCACCTACGCAGTTAGTTAGTAGTAGTTGTGGCAAAATGTCCGATGATGATGATGAGGTGGAGAAAGAGAGGATGGAGTATCATCTCAGAACCAACGCAGAGCTTAGACAGTATGGCTACATTGACTCTGGCCGCGAGGCTCGTCCAACCTTGTCTCTCAGCAACTCTACTGAAGAGTCGAGGCAGTTGGATCTAAAACACAGCAAAGATTCTCGCCCTTTACCTATAAGTAATAAGGTATATTCATTCAAAAATTGCAGTTACGTACATTAACTTGTATAAGATTTTTCCTTAAAATTTGAGAAAATTGTGAATTTGTAATAGGAGTTACATCGTAAGGAGTTTGATTGCACGGAATTAGACAAGGAGACAATTAAGGTCTTTGTAAGTATCCAAAAATTTTTTTTGTCTTTCTGTTTACTTATGTTCAAAGAGTTTTTTGTATTGCATGTAATATTGTCAAATTGAAATCAAACAGATTCTAAGGATTTTTTTTTTTTCGGAGTAGAAAAAACATTAAACCGTCAAATTTCTTATAATAGAGTGTGATGAATGTATCTGAAGTTAATGTCATCAAAAAATTAGTAGGCAGGTAAATAAAATCACATAAAAAGTTCAATAGAAAATTTGTGTGACTGCGACGTAAATAGTTAAAATTTTTCCTAGAATGATAAAAACAGAAAAAAAAAATAATATTATGGCATAACCGTTCTGATGTTTTTTAATATTTAATAAGTACTTAAAACTGACCAATTTATTTCTTCGCATTTCATTTATAACTTTTTTTGGGTCATCACATTGCAAAAATAGCTGAGAATACTTTGTTAATTATTCGATTCTCACCTAATCGGTACTGTTAAGATTATATAAAACTAATTTTGTTATCCTGGGCTACTTTGAGGGTTAGGTGTGCTTTCGGTAGGGAAAATAGGGTTCGCACCTCGTGCGTATCCAACCTGAGCTAGCACAAAACTGGTCCTTTGAAGAAGGTACTACTGTGGACACTTAGGGTTTAAAAAAGGAATAAGAAAAGGGATAGGAGGCCTTTCATTACTGGAGGGGGGTAGGAAGACATAAGGCAATTTTAGCTGCGAGAAGGTTGCCTCAACACTTCTCGAGGAGCATTGCGTGGTAATAAAAAACACGTGAACAAGCGGCTAAGCTTATGCAAAAACTGCATTTTTGCATTTAAGGCACGACTGACTGATACGAGAAAATATATTACTGTTTTTACCACACTGTATAAATAATTGGTACTGTTTGGTGTAGGGTTAGTAAAAAAATGTACATATTTCTACATAATGAAAAACAAAGCATCAGAACACAATAATTATTGACCTTACTTGTATTTATTCTGAAAAAACTAGTATTTAATCGTTTCTTGCGATTTATGGCGTCAGTTATATCCTACAGATATAAATTTTCGTTACAAAAAAGTTATACTTTTTAAAATCTATGAGTTTTACTGTTATTTTATAATCTGAAATGTTAATAAAAAAAAAACACAAGTAAGTAAGGTAGAGAAAAAGAATAACTCTGCAATTTTTAGGCATTTTTGTGATTTATAGCCTAAATTTAACATCCTAACTAAATGTGATGATACAAAAAGTTGTATTTCGACGAGACCTTTAACCATCATGTTTAATGTATTACCTTTTGTGCAAAACAAAAAATTTGGATAGGGGAAAACGACTTTTCCTTCATTTTACAAGCACTTTTGGCCCTTGTAACGTAAGTGTTACCTCGTGCGGTATATCCTAGGTATATATGTTTTACGCAACAAAGTTTTATTTCAATAAAATCCACAACTTTTTCGTTCAATATCATAATTTATAGTACAAAACAAATAATTTAAATAAGAAAAAACTACGTTTTTGTAATTTTTGAGCAATTTTTGGCTCACAGAATGTTAGGGTTACATCCTGGACGAAAATTTGGAATACAAAGAAGTTGTTTTTAAAATATAGCTACAGTTTTGTGATTTACATTTAATCTCAAAAATATCATGTTCTAAAGTTATAGTTAAAAAACTATTTTTCTTTACTGAAAATCCCATCTCAAATCGACTGCCATTTTTTTCCAGAAAAGAAAACCTTACGGATCTTAAGCCATCACGTGAGACATAAAAGACGAAGCTATTTGTCAAATTTCAGCCCAATCCATTAAAAACTTCTTAAGTTGATCAAAAAACTTGATCACGCCCATACATATATACATACACCCCTGACGCTGAGGTTCGCGGTTGCAATTTTTTTTTAACTAAAACTTTTTTTACACAAAAACAATAAGTTTTAGAAGTACTTACACTTTTTGCTCTGGCAATAATATAAAGCACTCCTAAGTATCAGTCGTGCCCAAACATTACAGAGGTCCTTGCCTGGAAAGTCGCACGGGCCTTGATCCATTTCACAACCTAGCCGACTGAGCCACTGCGCGCTCGTTTATTTAGATTCCATGTGTGTTGCAGTGTGGTGCGATAATATTAAAAGGTATAGGAGAACTCGAAGTACGTCAAGAGGGGTGGGGAAAAGGGGTAGCACCAAACAAAATTAACTTTCGTTATTTCTTTTTCTCAAGGTCACGATTCTAAAATCGTTGATTTACTCCGTAGGGCAGAATGCGCCTATAAAAGTTAAACTACGAAAAAACTTTACATAGCTTAACTTCATACCTATAAGAGTTATGTTAGTTAATTTTTTTTATTGGCGTTAAGATGACTACTACATTTGCCAAATTATTCCACTGAAGACAGTTAATGTTGTGTAATATATGTTACATTAGTTTAAGTGTCAAAAACTAGCGTGTGAGACTCTAAGTCCCCTGGTAATAAGGAAGTTCTGGCATGTATTTAGGAATCACATGTATACTGTAAAATACAAGGTTCATAAATACATGTAAATTTAATATGTTTTTTTTTACGATTTACGGCGATATATTCATGTTTTACCTGTAATTTTGTCATGTATAAAAGGCTTTGAAACTTTTTAAGATAATTTTTAAGGTTATTGTTGGGTAAAAAACAAAAAATATGTCCAACATATTTTTAGTCAATTCGCAAATGTGCTTTAATTTTTCCCAAAGTTTTCTATAACCTCTATTTTGTCGAGAAACATAAAACACTGAAATTCACGGCTATGTATTGATATAACTTAACGCCTTTTTTTTGTGTGGAACGGTATTTGTTGCACATTTAGGGACATGTGGAATTTGTTATTATTGTTCTTCTTTGCTTCCTTTTAAAAATACGGCGTATTATGTCACATTTAGAGATCACACCATATTTTAAAAACCCGTTTAATCAATACCGGCTATCTAAATCGATCTGCCATACATGCAAAAATTACTTAATAATGTACTTAATTGAAAAATTAATATAGTGCCAATTAAAAATTAATATAGAATTAATGTTTACTAGTGTATTCTATACATATACGCGCAGGCAAACATGTACACACTTGCACAGTAATGAAGGAAAGTACATACACAAACAGTTATTATACATGCACACTATGCTGGTTTTATCCATAATTCTGTACATTAGTTACACACTCATAAAAATGTGCATGTATACATTATATACGTATAGACTGCACACAGACTTACACTGGAAATAGGATATAACCCACCGCCCCTCTACAAAATAAGGTGAAAACCTGTCATTTTTTCCCTTATTTTCGCATATCGCAGTTTTTTCATAAACTCCCCACAGCCCCCTGTGCATTTTCTCGTGACCCTCCACCGCCTTTCCCACCGTCTGCCTCACTACTTTTAGAGACCGTGGATGACATCGTATTTATCGTATTTTTTGGACCTTGATGTGTATACAGACGTGTACGTGTCGTATTTGGATTAGTCTATTATTTTTAATCTGCTTCAATATTGAATTACTTTAAGACAAAACTGTCTTATCGACACAATTTATCTCATGGTCAAAATAAATTTAAAGTCATAGTCAAGTTATAGGGGGTCATTGTTCAAATCATCATTATGAATATATATTTAATATCAAAGTTAACTGTGATATCATATAGTTGACTGTGTGGGGCATTCCAAGCAACGTTACACCATATATAACCATTTATATTAAAAGTATTAAGATTACTTAGTCATTTATGTCTTACTCAGAGTCTTTAAAAAAAAATGTAGTTTAATATATCGAAAACATAAAACGTCATATACATTTTGGTACCGTAAAAATGTTTATTTGTAAAGAATTTTAACCAACAAAAACATGTTTTGTTTTTTACAATATATTTTGTTTTTATCTATTTTTTAACAGCACCCCGGTTGTAAATATATGGACTTTATACATACAAATAATTTATAACCATTTAGTTTATGCAACTCAATACGACTAAAAATCAATTTATATCAATTGTATTTACATTTCTTTGTAAGTATAAAAATCTTGGTGCGTTAAGCTTTTTTTTGTTAGTATTTATGATAAACTACCAGTAAAATTTGTATGTGTATGTATTAGATTATTTTATATGCAAATGAATAATACCAATACATACAAAATTAAAATTACCTTTATTTTATCATTAATGCTAACCGTGAAAGTCTTGTATTGAGATGACTTCTTTTTTGTGTCAGCTAATTAAACCCTATCAAACCAGAAAGATTTAGGTCTATTCCTATTCGGTTTTAAATTAATGTTAAAATTGGTCAAATTGGTAAAATTCCTGCAACATAATATAGATTTATGGGATGTCATATTAAGTGATAAATTTTGTCCGTACACGTATATGAGAATATCAAAATGGTGTTTTAATGATAATGTACATTAATATTACAATCAAAAACTTTTTTCCACACTATATTTTCAATATCTAAAATTTTTTTTTCTATCGATTTGAATGAAAATTCCATTTTTATTTTTGCATCTCGATAAAGCCACGTACACTCGACCATAAGAAAAAAGAGGTTTTATCAAGTATAATCCTACATTATCAAAACTTTGATCTTGAGACTTGTTTATAGTCATAGCAAA
>NW_019380186.1:10404-23274 GCF_000648655.2 Copidosoma floridanum | reverse complement strand
CTTTTTTTTTACCATCATAAAATTTGAATCAACATGAAAATATAACGTCCCGTGCCTGAAGAAGCCACAATTGTCATTATTCTGTATAGTCTTGGAGACTCTGACAAACATTTTAATTCTTTGTACTCACTTTATTTAATAAAACTCACATGAAAGATTTGAAATTCAGGATATAATTATAAATATGATGTAAAATGAAGCTCTTTAAAAAATCTACAAAATGAAAAAAAATGATTACAATAAGTCAATTTGTTCGTCCGCAAATTTGAAAAAATCACTAAAACTAGCATATTTTTTGATTGTTAATGACAAATAACCCTATCAATCAAATACTTCCAAAATAAATAAAAGTTGTGTGTCTTGATGACATTAATTAATGTTATAAATTTCGAATCGATATAATTGATAGTTTTTGGAAAAATTTGTTTGTTTATTACAAAGATACTTCCGTAAGATCACTGTCATTTTTTTTACATGTTACACTACTTTTTTGATTGAATTCTCTCCTTCAAGAGTTACATAAGTAACGACAGTTCTTATTTTATTAATTTTTTTCAAACCCACACAAAAAAACTGGCACTCCGAGAGGGCCGACAGAAGTGAAATCTCTAACAATAACGTGGACATTTTTGAATGGTAAGGAAATACTTTGACGCGTTGGGGGCTTGCACTGGTCTTAGAAGGAGACAGATTTATAGCGCTATATTATAATGATAATGGTAAAAATAAGAAATAAACATGTCGCTTTGGAATCGAAGGCCCTCTCGTACGTAGGCTTGATATAATTAATTATTAACATGCCAGGATCTCATTCTCTTCACTTATCCTTCTCTTTTGCCATTCGTATATTTTATTCTTGGCATTAATAAACTATATTCTAATTTAATTCAATTCTTTTGTTATTTTTCTTGTTGATTCAATAAATAATTATATTCATTTATTTATTTGCAATTTACGTATAAATATTTACTTAATTGTATTTAAAGGATTGTGTTAATCCACAGTATCCTAAAATTATTTCGGTGATCGTTTTGGTAGCTTAGACGAACAAATTGTGACTTTTGGCGTACCTTGCTTTTTCCATTCGAAATATCGCGTTTTTTTTTATTTTTTGAGGTTAAATTGTCGTAAAATAATTTAGAAGTAGATTCGAGATGTAAAATAATTTTCTAGTCGTACTATAATTTTTTTCCAATTTTGAACATTGATAAAAAAAATTTTTTTTCGTCTTTTTTTTTAAGAGTCATAGGTTGACAATATTTTACTCATCCAAAAATTGCCCAACACTCCTGAAAATGTTTTCACTCCAAAAATGAAATTATATACTGTTAAAAATAAATGAGCCTGGGAAAATAAGTACTTGATAACATCTTCTATATTAGACTTAAACTTATTAATATTAATACTCCATGTATTACATGAGGCATCTTTCTTCAGCAACGGTTATCTATACACTCAATATACGTATCGTCATCAAACATGTATCAATCACAGAACTCGAGAGCTTCTACGCATGCTCAATACCTTAGCACCCTAGCGTCGCGTGCGTAATTTCAAATTTACTTACATTCTACATATATAACACATACTTTCCAAGATTACTAAAAATGCCAACGCAATGAATCATGTAGAATTCCTCAAGAATCTGTATCTGACCTGCATGGCTTAAACCAAAAGTCAATATTAGTACATAGTTACACATGAAAAATTTTGCACACGGGGTCCACGCGCTACGCCTATGATGCTTATACTGTGTAAGCAAGCATAAGATTATATACTCGCTTCGTCTTATCTTACACAGTCGACATTTAAACTCAGTGTTACTGTATGAATCCATGCGTCTTATGCAGGACTTAACTTACACAATCAAAGTATAAATAGTGTTCATGCTATATTTTCTTGATTTTTGTAGTTATACTTCTATCGACGTGTTATACGCGAGGGTAAATCAACGATTTCAGATTTTTACCTTCGGAAAAAGTGTGGCAGAAGTGGATTTTGCTTGATTCTTCCTATTCCCCTAGCCGCCCATGACGTACTTCCGTTTTCCTCTACAACAGCTCTGCGGACTCCGCGAACAACTTGCTAATTTTGACTCGAAAAAATACCCAAAACTGTAAAATTGCTAGCAACGTTTGCAAACGCTTTGTAAAAAACTGTAGGGTATCAATCACTTTCACAGAAAAAAATTAATTTGATGCCGTCGTGGGATGGACATGAAAAGTATCTCCGTCACCCTTTGAAGTGTGTTTATACTCAAAAAATTGATATCAGTCGTTTGCAATTTGATTGTCCTTTATGTTGAACAATTGTAAATTGTCATATTTTTATGTAAGTATATCTGGTCAAATAATTATTTTCGTCGAATGTGCGATTTTTTTTATTCATCACAATAATACACATTGCTGCGCATGCACCGACCATACAGTTGAGTTATATAGTTTCATTCGCTAATTTACCTGTGTAAGAAATACAGGTGATCCTATTGCCCATAGACACATAAAGAATAGATCGCTTAGTAGCAGCTGGGGCAGTAAGACTCGCGTAGAAAGAAAGAAAAGACGAGGGCAGTAAGTTTGTCTCTCTCGCACACTTACGGAGTGGGGTAGTACAGGACAGACAGAAGGGCGGAACAGAAGCAGTGGTGCATACTCCTGCCTGCACCCTGCACTCCAAGGATGGTACTAGATCTTGTATAAAAGTTGTATCGCGTTAAAAACGTTTTAAACGTGCTGCTTGCCAAAGGCAACACTATAGCGCCTATCACTAAATAACCCGGGGTACTTACTGGGCACTCTGTTAAATGAATAATTATTTATTAGCTAATAATACAAGCGCCTACTATCTGATGATCTGATGCTAGCTGGCCACTCTGTTAAATAATAAATTATTAACTAATAACACAAGCCCCTATCACCTGATGACTCGGGGCGCTTACTGGTTATTTATTGGTTTGCAAATATCTCAAAACCTACTGTACCAGTTGGTCTCAAATTTTTACAGGAGTTTAATTATAAGTTCTTCTGTGTCAAAGCGTATTAAAATCAGCAATAAATTTAGTGGACAAGTTACTTACAAAAAAAACTAACTGTTAGATACCTTTGCAAGAGCAATTTGCTTTTCTGTTGCTTCCGTAATTAATTTTATGAAGTTACTTTAATAAGTTAAAGCTTATAAAATGGCATTGCATCGCGTAAGATGTGCATTGGTGCTTTCATGACGACTTAATATAATGTAAAAATCTACCTCAATATTTATTCTCAATTTCAATAAAATTTTTGTTACATGAACGTTAGGGTGAACTTAAAAAATTTTTTAATTCTTCTAATTTATAGACGTAAATAGTTTGTATTATTCGCAAAAATTTCTTATTTTATTAATTTTTTTCAAACCCACACAAAAAAACTGGCACTCCGAGAGGGCCGACAGAAGTGAAATCTCTAACAATAACGTGGACATTTTTGAATGGTAAGGAAATACTTTGACGCGTTGGGGGCTTGCACTGGTCTTAGAAGGAGACAGATTTATAGCGCTATATTATAATGATAATGGTAAAAATAAGAAATAAACATGTCGCTTTGGAATCGAAGGCCCTCTCGTACGTAGGCTTGATATAATTAATTATTAACATGCCAGGATCTCATTCTCTTCACTTATCCTTCTCTTTTGCCATTCGTATATTTTATTCTTGGCATTAATAAACTATATTCTAATTTAATTCAATTCTTTTGTTATTTTTCTTGTTGATTCAATAAATAATTATATTCATTTATTTATTTGCAATTTACGTATAAATATTTACTTAATTGTATTTAAAGGATTGTGTTAATCCACAGTATCCTAAAATTATTTCGGTGATCGTTTTGGTAGCTTAGACGAACAAATTGTGACTTTTGGCGTACCTTGCTTTTTCCATTCGAAATATCGCGTTTTTTTTTATTTTTTGAGGTTAAATTGTCGTAAAATAATTTAGAAGTAGATTCGAGATGTAAAATAATTTTCTAGTCGTACTATAATTTTTTTCCAATTTTGAACATTGATAAAAAAAATTTTTTTTCGTCTTTTTTTTTAAGAGTCATAGGTTGACAATATTTTACTCATCCAAAAATTGCCCAACACTCCTGAAAATGTTTTCACTCCAAAAATGAAATTATATACTGTTAAAAATAAATGAGCCTGGGAAAATAAGTACTTGATAACATCTTCTATATTAGACTTAAACTTATTAATATTAATACTCCATGTATTACATGAGGCATCTTTCTTCAGCAACGGTTATCTATACACTCAATATACGTATCGTCATCAAACATGTATCAATCACAGAACTCGAGAGCTTCTACGCATGCTCAATACCTTAGCACCCTAGCGTCGCGTGCGTAATTTCAAATTTACTTACATTCTACATATATAACACATACTTTCCAAGATTACTAAAAATGCCAACGCAATGAATCATGTAGAATTCCTCAAGAATCTGTATCTGACCTGCATGGCTTAAACCAAAAGTCAATATTAGTACATAGTTACACATGAAAAATTTTGCACACGGGGTCCACGCGCTACGCCTATGATGCTTATACTGTGTAAGCAAGCATAAGATTATATACTCGCTTCGTCTTATCTTACACAGTCGACATTTAAACTCAGTGTTACTGTATGAATCCATGCGTCTTATGCAGGACTTAACTTACACAATCAAAGTATAAATAGTGTTCATGCTATATTTTCTTGATTTTTGTAGTTATACTTCTATCGACGTGTTATACGCGAGGGTAAATCAACGATTTCAGATTTTTACCTTCGGAAAAAGTGTGGCAGAAGTGGATTTTGCTTGATTCTTCCTATTCCCCTAGCCGCCCATGACGTACTTCCGTTTTCCTCTACAACAGCTCTGCGGACTCCGCGAACAACTTGCTAATTTTGACTCGAAAAAATACCCAAAACTGTAAAATTGCTAGCAACGTTTGCAAACGCTTTGTAAAAAACTGTAGGGTATCAATCACTTTCACAGAAAAAAATTAATTTGATGCCGTCGTGGGATGGACATGAAAAGTATCTCCGTCACCCTTTGAAGTGTGTTTATACTCAAAAAATTGATATCAGTCGTTTGCAATTTGATTGTCCTTTATGTTGAACAATTGTAAATTGTCATATTTTTATGTAAGTATATCTGGTCAAATAATTATTTTCGTCGAATGTGCGATTTTTTTTATTCATCACAATAATACACATTGCTGCGCATGCACCGACCATACAGTTGAGTTATATAGTTTCATTCGCTAATTTACCTGTGTAAGAAATACAGGTGATCCTATTGCCCATAGACACATAAAGAATAGATCGCTTAGTAGCAGCTGGGGCAGTAAGACTCGCGTAGAAAGAAAGAAAAGACGAGGGCAGTAAGTTTGTCTCTCTCGCACACTTACGGAGTGGGGTAGTACAGGACAGACAGAAGGGCGGAACAGAAGCAGTGGTGCATACTCCTGCCTGCACCCTGCACTCCAAGGATGGTACTAGATCTTGTATAAAAGTTGTATCGCGTTAAAAACGTTTTAAACGTGCTGCTTGCCAAAGGCAACACTATAGCGCCTATCACTAAATAACCCGGGGTACTTACTGGGCACTCTGTTAAATGAATAATTATTTATTAGCTAATAATACAAGCGCCTACTATCTGATGATCTGATGCTAGCTGGCCACTCTGTTAAATAATAAATTATTAACTAATAACACAAGCCCCTATCACCTGATGACTCGGGGCGCTTACTGGCCACTTTGTTAAATAAATCATTATTAAATAATAACATAAGCGCCTATCACCCGCTCACCTGAAGCCCTTACTGGCTACTCTGTTGAATAATAAATTATTAACCACTAACACAAGCGCCTATATTACCCAAGGCCCCGGGGCGCTTACTAGCAACTTTATTTATTAATAAAACGTTACATTAATAACACAAGCGCCTATCACCTAATGACCCGAAGCGCTTACTGGTAACTTTGTTGAATAATAAATTATTAATTATTAACACAAGCGCCTATCACCCAATGACCCGCGGCACTTACTTGCCTCTTTATTAAATTATAAAAAGTTAAATATTAACGCCTGATAACCTAGAATGCTGCTTGTCTTCAGTTAAAATTTTATTATTTAATAGAGAGGACAGTAACTGCCCCGGGTAATTAAGTGATAGGTGCTTGTTTTATTATTTAAAATTTTGTTATGTAATAGAAAGGCCAGTAAGCGGCCCGGGTCATCAGTTAATAGGCACTTGTGCTATTCATTAATAATATATATCATTTAATGAAGCGACCAGTAAGCATCCCGCATCATTGGGTAATAGGCCATCGTGCACGGAGAAGGAATCCATCGATTTAAAACACATAGAGATTACCTGGCTTTCAGTGCATGCGGTCTCCCTTGCGTTAATAGTACGAAGCTATAGCGCTGAACGCCAGCAATCGCTCGCGTTTGGGCCATAAGGTATGACATGCGATCAAACCAGCAGTGCGTTAGGCGGATTTAATATCGGAACTTTTTCCCTGGATCGTATATGTAGCTATACAATCTAGGGAGAATGTTCCGTCGAGCAGACAGCACTGCAGTGAAGGGGCATTGCCAAAGACACGCGGAAATTAAAAATTGTAATATTAATAACACAAGTGCCTGTAACCCAATGACTCGAGGCGCTAACTGGCCTCTCTATTAAATAATAAAGTATTATTCAATAGCACAAGCGCCTATCACCCGATGACGCGGGTTGCTTACTGGCCACTCTATTAAATAATAAAATATTAATTATTAACACAAACGCCCATCACCCGATGACCCAGGATGCTTAGTGGCCCCTCTGTTAAATAATAAAGTATTAATTATTAACCCAAGCGCCTATCGCCCGATGACCCGGGGCGCTTACTGGTCGTTTTATTAAACGATATATATTATTAATTAATAGCACAACGGTCATCAGGTGATAGGCGCTTGTGCTATTGAATAATACTTTATTATTTAATAGAGAGGCCAGTTAGCGCCTCGAGTCATTGGGTAACAGGCGCTTGTGCTATGAATCAATAATATATATCGTTTAATAAAGCGACTAGTAAGTGCCCTGGGTCACTTGGTAATAGGCCCTTGGGTTATTAATTAACCTTTTACTAATTTATACAGTAGCATTTAAGCACCCTGGGCCATTGGATGACAGGCACTTGTGTTATTAATCAATAATATATCGTTTAATAAAGCGACCAGTGAGCGCCCCAGGTCATCGGGTGATAGGCGCTTGTGTTAATAATTAATACTTTATCATATAATTGTGTAGCCAGTTAGCGCCCTGGGTCATTGGGTAATAGGCGCTTGTGCTAATAATTAATATTTTATTATTTAATAGAGAGGTCAGTAAGCGCCCTGGGTCATCGGGTGATAGGCGCTTGTGTTAATGATTGATACTTTATCATTTAATAAAGTGACCAGTAAGTGCCTCGGGTCATCAGGTNTTTTGCTTTGATGAGTTGTAAAAGAGACGTATGTTTCTTTGTTGCTCGTACATGTGAACTACATTGCGTGTGTTGGTACTACAGAAAATTCGCTATCTTCTATCTCTCTCACACACTATACTCACACATGCAATGTAGCACACATGTACGAGCAACGATGGAACATATGGCTCTTTTACAACTTATTAAAGCAAAATCTCATGCTGAAAAAAATATCAACGTAAAGTTAAGGAGTTATGGATTCTAATTGACATGATCGGGCTATTAGAAAGGATCTTGACGTTAACGAAAAAAATTATTGACTTTAGACAACCATGCTACTCTGTGTATTCTCGTAACCACATGGACTCACTGTCCAGCGACTACTTGTGGCTGTAGAATCTCTAACTCCGTAACTTTACGTCGATATTTTTTTCAGCATAAGTTTTCCGCAGATGGAGGGGCATCAGCTATTCAGGTGTTCTCCTTTCGCAGTCTCCCCACTACTCTCATAATTAAAAAGAGAAAGAGATACGGTATGTACATGATGTAAGTAAATAAGGTGTGTGACCAAACCGATTCAAATTGAGACTGATTCTGCGCACATCTGTAATTCCGCCATGTTGGAATTGTGTAGTCTGCTTTGTTTACTTTAAGATATACATGCACTCATGACACTTACTTGAGAACTCGAGTGGTGTAATAAATTAATGTTTACAATATGCCATCGTGTCCTCTTATATATAAATATTTTTACACGAATGAATAAACAGTCAAACATTTTTCTATCGTAGGTAGGGTATGCTCTGTACATTTCACTCAAGACAACGAGAAATAGCCAGAACATTTAATCATCCCTGGTGATACAAATTAATTTGTTTTATCCAAATCAGCTGTTCCAACAAGAAAATCAGACTCCGTATACGTACAGGAGACACTGTATTTTTTTACAGGATTTTTTTTTATCTAAGAAATAATTTAATCTCATGCAGTAATCTCAGATGTGCGACTAAAAGAAAAGTACAGCTTGAAGCCTCACTGAATACAGCAGCCTTTAAAACATTGACAGCTCTGTGATTTTTTAACTATTGTTGTACATAAGTAATGATTTCTTTGAAATATTATCTAACAGTAGAGTTAATTGTTATCAATTTTATGATAAACTTATTGATGATTTTTGTACCGTAAATACGTACATGACTTNTATTCGCTCCGAGCCGATGCAGAGGTTGCGCCCCCTCTAGCCAAAATCAGGCAAAATTTCTTGCATGTAAACAAACAGTTTAGAACATATATACATACGTACAGCTGCTTGTGATTGGCACTTGGCAAGCTAGAGAGAGAGCGACGATCCTCTCCTGCTGTCTTATTCAGCCAATCACAAGCAGCTATACGCATGTATATATGTTCTAAGCCGTTTGTTTACATGAAAGAAATTTTGCCTGATTTTGGCTAGAGGGGGCGCAACCTCTGTATCGGCTCGGAGCGAACAGTCTAGGCGTTTAGGCTACCGTGGCTCTTGCCTCGCAGCCGTGTGCTTGTTGGTTTGATCGCATATCATACCTTATGGCCCAAACGCGAGCGCCTGTTGGCGTTCAGTGCTACAGCTTCGTGCTTTCAACGCAAGGGAGACCGCATGCACTGAAAGCCAGGTAACCTCCATGAGTTAAACCCATGGATTCCTTCTCCGTGTGTTATAAATATTACAATTTTTAATTTTTATGCGTTGTAGGTACCGTCTTTGATAATGCCCCTTTACTGCTGTCTGCTCGGCGGAACACGTATATATAGTTATACAATCTAGGAAAAAAGTTCCAATATTGAATCCGCCTAACCCAACGCTGATAAGTCTATGGCACTAGTAGCATAACTTTATGTAGTATTTGACTCTCGTTCGCTGTCTGCTGAAACTTAAAGGAAACAGCACAAATGTTTTATAAAAATTAAGTATGCCTACATCTTACATGGAACCACCTGTATGTCTAATCGAGCTCTTCGATAGCTCAATAGAAATCGAGTTTGACCGTCATAAATCCCGCAGAAAATTTAAGGGGGCTCCATCGAGCACTGGTACCAACCCGAAAACTATTCGGTTAGTTGGTATCACTGCTATGAGTATATATCTATACATACGTATATATGTATGCGAGCAGGCGAGCACCATCATCTACATATATGACAGAGCGCGCGGTGGCTCAGTCGGCTAGGTCGTGGATTGGCAAGCGGGAGACCGTGGTTCGATTCCCGGCCAGTGCGACTTTTCGGGCAAAGACCTCTGTGATTTTTCACATGTGCTTTTTCACCACGCTATGCTCCTCGAGAAGGGTTTAGGCGACCTTCTTGCAGCAAAGTTGCCTAATTTCCCCCTACCCCCCTCCTGTAATGGGAGGCCTCCCATCCCTTTCCTTGTCCTTTTCCCAAGTGCTAAGTGCCCATAGTAGTGCCCTTATCAAAGGAACCGGCCGTAGAGCACTATAATATAAAAAAAAATCTATGTATATGATGTATCCGTACCTATGGTAAACAAACAGCAGCTTCTGTCTCGTACAGAGTGTTTTATTGAGAATTAGTTTTTTTGTGTTATAAAAAATGAAAGAAATCATACATCACTGTAAGAGTCATCAAGACTTGCAGGATGCTGAAATTATTTTGCAACAGCAAAAAAGAAATAAAAAAGTAATTGATGATAACAAACAAACATTAAGTGTATTAAAAAATATTATTTATAATAAGATAATTTATAAAATGGCCAAAGAATCGATATTAACAGAAGTATTAGTAGATGCATATAAAAAAGATCCTACAAAGGGTATCACCTTATTATTATCCATGAGTGTAAATAATAAAGTAAGAGTTACTTCAATATTAAAATTATTAACGCAATTTGTGATAAAATAAAAAATAATTGCAGTTAAAAATTTTTAATGTTCTATTTTATTAAAAAAAAAGTGTAAGTAATCCATAGGAGAACACGATTAAAAAAGAGTGTTACAAATGTCATGAATCCTATGTAAGTACTTGCAGTGTAATTCTGAAATATTCAAAAGCGCGTGCCTTACGAAAAACAAGATGGCATCCCATCATGACCCTGCTAATTTAATGACTTGATCAGTACTTTACGAAATATCTTAAATATTTCCAGGCTTACCTATATTTTTGAAGGTACCATCTGAAAGCTGAGATGTTTTTCTATAAAACAGTTACAGTCCCGATATGTAACTTTTAGACTATTGTTAAAAAATACCGATGTTTTCACGTTGCTCCATGAGTGACTATGTAGGGGTAAACGGTACAGTTATTGACACCTTAAGATAGTGATTGTCCCCTGTGTAATTTGTATATCTATATATAAAGGCGCCATTTAAAAATGCATGTGGCGGTCAATCACTATCGGGGGGTCAACAACTGTACCGTTTACCCCTATAATGTACGAACTTTCAGAGCAAATATCTCAAAATTTTCCAGGGTTAGAGGGGTATATAAGGACACTGTTGGAATCAGCGTGTTTTTATCTATCAATGAGGCTATCTGTGACCTCCTCACTCCTCCCGCTGGAGCCCCCTTAAAAGTAAATGTAAGGTAAAACACCCAATACTTGGACAAAACTGAAATTCAGACCGATACTTGGAAAGTGAAAAATCAGTCATTGTAGCAAATAAAAAAGAGATATTTTAAAAAACGTAATAGATTAGTAGTGCTATGATTATTATTGATGATATACTTGAATTTTTTAATAAATTTCAGCAAAATTTAATACAAGCGAATAATTCCCAATTTCACCGCAGGTGCCATAAGAGTGCGATAATTTTTCTCCGTTTTTTATGATTTTAATAATAGGTAATGCTCGTTAAAATTAACCCAATGCATTTGTATGCAAGCTGTATGGTATTATTTTACAACTTTTACATTAATTAACAATATTTCTACTGTAATCGATGAATAAAAAAAATTTTTATAATGTAAAATTAGCTGTCCAAGTAAACCTCACGATTTCGTAGTAGTTGAACAGACGTGGAGCTCTTGTCGAACTTCAGGGCATAGGCACAAAAACGTCGTAGCTAGTACATGGACATACAATCTGTTAGTGGCATCTCGACCAATTTTTTATTGACAAAAAAAAGGTCATTGAGACGTAGCACTAAACTAATAAATTAAATAACCAAATGAAATCAGCAGTGGAAGCGAATTGTTTTGGTGTTAATAATATTTATTGAATCAACGGCTATTTACAATATTTACAGAGCAATTTGAATATAATTTAGATTTAATGAACAATAGATAAACGTGAAAAGTAAAAACGAATAAGTTCTGTCTTATGTAAAGCGAGCGAGAACGAACAAAAATAAGAGTCGATACAAAATACCTGTGACCATATAGAAGCCAACCAAGACGATTAGAATTTAGAAAAACGACATCTAAAAAACGAGCAATTAGTTGACTTATACAAAGATCTCAATTTACTCAAGCGATGTTAACAGGTCCAAGTCTCAAAGGCGAGAGAGCCAGCAACGCCTCGTAAGTGCCGTCGAAGCCGCGATCTAGCCGCCGCTAAGGGGGGAGAATTTTGTTCCAATGACTATACTAACAACAAACTATATTTACTTATTCCCTCAATCGTACAATAGCAGCCTGGATGTCGCGCAATTTAAAACCTCAACAAGTCAAACACGAATCCAAACACAATCAAAGTTGTTTACCTTTTAACGTAGTTAATCTTTTACGAGAATTTTTGGAACAAAAGTGTATAAAAAGTGAAGTACTTTGTAGAAAAAAAAAACACTGTACCAATCAGTTTTGTTGTTAAGGGGTGCACCGCTTTAAGAAAATTGTTTTTTCAACATGTTGAAAACTTAACCTCCAATTCACTGTAAATACAGATGAAGAACGGGTTCTGAAAAGAGGAAAAATGTTTAAAAAAAGAGTAAAAGAATGAAAAAAAACAAAAGTGGAGGTCATACAACAAAAACAAAAAAGAGAAATAAGAAAAATTACAATCTTATTCAAAATAAATCTTAAATAACTAAACTAAAAAAATTAGTAAAATTGGTTTTACACTATCTCACTGATAGAACAATTAAAAAACTGCGTGAGAACCAAAGTGAGAACATAATTGAGTTAAATAATTCGTTTTCGGTTGAAGAGATGCAGTTCCTGCGAAAGAAAATTTACATCAACACATCATGGCAGTGGACGACATCGCGAGGACAAGACAACAGCATCTACCCTGAAGATGATGGTCTGAAGAAATTTTGCGTAGTGCGTGGTAAGGTTAGCAACAACACGGAAAAATTCTGTCACAGCTAAAGGCGGTGCAGTGCTACTGGGGGCCTATCGATGTAACAAACGCGCGCGTAAGTAAGCGAGTGAGCGCGCGTGAGCGAGCCCGTGGGAGGA
>NW_019380184.1:2093992-2130208 GCF_000648655.2 Copidosoma floridanum | reverse complement strand
TCCCTAAAAAATTTATTAGCTGGAGAAAAAATCCTACAGAAAAATAATATTGAAATTAATATTGAAAAAAAAGTAACAAGACAAATTATTTTTCAAATACTTAAGTTTACATATTTTTAAATGGGCAAATTGGTAATGAAAAAATTGAAAAAAAAATTTTCTTATTCTTACTCCTAATTTTTGAAAGTTTAAATGAAAGATATTCTAATATAATTTGAAAATACTAAAATAAAAAATTAAAATCAAAAGTTTTAAAAATAATTTTCCTTCTTTTATATCTACTCACAACACACTGTATTGATCTTGCAGCCGTATGAGTAGGCACGTAAAGAGCAAATATAAGTCGTGTTTATCTACGGCTAAGATTACTAGCACACCGTACTCATGACAGAGATAAGTAGAGAGATTGCTGACTGTAATGCTACGGCGCGAGTTCACTTTTGGCCACTGTTTCGAGCGCCCTGTCGCGGCCAAGTGGTCGAACCAGGCGCACATATTTTTTTATTAATTTGAGAAGCGTGGAGGGGATAAATCGAGTGTGTGCCTACGGATTCGTGTGGAAATGGGTATGTAGGCAAATACTTCGGAGATTCACGCTGAGTGTGCGCTCACCGAGTCACGTGAAAATGGGCATGTAGGCACACATTATAAAGACGCATGGAAGGGGTATGACGATATAGTGAGCCTGTAAAGAGGACAGAAGTGTTTCTTCGCTTCTGACTGTTACTACATATAATTATATTTGTATAATGCAGCTGAGCGGAACGAATGTGTACGATGAGCGAGGTGATCAGTGTATTTTTATGCTAGTATCGTATTCTAGTACACCGATACGCTTCAACCTGATTTGATAAATATGGATACTTTTTTCCTTTTCAGATTTTTATGCTAACACGTCGTAATAATCATTAACTATAGCCTAAGCTTTGGAGGTTTTCTATGAACATATGCCACTTCTAAACTATGGTAGGCATGTTGCATCGATAGCCGAGGTATCTAATGCTCCCGTACCAACGAGTACCATATTTTGGTCCTCGATTCAATTCCTGGCATTTTTTTTTTTCCTGTAATTCAACAGATGTTTGTTGCATTATAATTAAATTTTTTTTTTACATTCTTTCAATATTTATTAATATAACATACCTCATGCTACTTCATAAAAGGTAAGTACAGAGACAATTTCACCTAGGTATTTTCATTCAACAATCTTAAAATAATCAGCCATACCTTTAGTTTCCGTCAGCCAAATGTAATGATCCAGTGTGTAAGGGTTTCACTATTTTAATTACTCTAGAGGGATCAAACAATTTCAATTTTCTGTAAATTTACATCCCTTTTGATATCGCTCAATGATTCATAAGGCTTATGAAACATTACGTTTATTATAGTTTATTACGAGATCTTGAAATGGTCGAAATAAGAATTCAAGACAACGCAATATTAGGTTGTATGAAAATAATGGCTCTCAAAACATTAATAGATAAAATATTCAGTGATTGCAAAATGCGTGCTATATCAGCCGTTTCATTCTGTAATATTTTTTTGTTTAATCCACAAGGAGTATGACCTTATAACAAAGTAGCAGTCATTTTTCAGAAATTCGGTACAATAATGCATTAAAAAACGTGATGAGAATAATTAAGCAACATTTTGTGACTCTTGCTGGTACACTAGCACTTGATCTCCTAATATTGTGATCGATAAATTAAAAGTAATAATGTCAGGCCAAGTCATGACAGTCATACGGAGCACTCTTGGTACAAAAGCTGTAATTTATTTATTTACTTATTTATAGAATTTATGGGCCGTGGGCGCAATACTAATCAAATAACAGTGTGTTGCTGAGTGCAGCACATAAACAAATGTACAACAGCGTAGTATAATAGTTATGTTATAAAAATGACTAAGTTATAAATTATACAGAATTGTATGTAATACAGTAACTTACATAAATGTACAGTGTGTGTACATGCTTAGTAATTGAAAGTTACGTATAGTGTTGAGATCAAGCGACTGTTAAGAATATCAAATATTAAAAATTTAATATTAAACAGTGCTACCTCCGTAGAATGAGCTTTTTAGTTTACAAGAATATTAATGAAGAAGAAAATGAATAAAATAAAATATTATAAGCTCAGTACCAGCAAATAAATAATTCAGGAGGTCGGAGAGTGATGTAGGACGAAACGAGCTATAGATTTGATAGTAAGATTTGTCAGAGATTATTTTGAAAATATGTGTATATGATACTATTTAATCAACAATTTTTCTTTTTCATTGATGTTTTTTTAATTTCTTTAAAACAATGAAAATATTAGCCTGCTTAAGAAATTCGTGGGTCAAAACATGGTTTATGAAAAAATAACAACAAGATGTACATGAGAAAAAAAGCCAAGGGCATTAAAAAACTTACTTTATTAAAATACTAATACAACTTACATTTAAATTCATTAAAAACATTTACATTATATATACAATAATATACATACATACGCATTGATTCTTAATTACTTTTTTACATTTTTTACATAATGAAAGTTATATTAAAAATTTTTTTATCATTTACCTTACACACAAGTAATACATGGTGAACGAAAAGAGCGCATAGTGATAGAAATTTCTGTAGTAAATTTGACACATTTTAGAGCTAACAATTATAAATCATTATCTGAAAATAGAAAAACAAATTTTTTTGACTTTGTTCTAAGGGCCTGAATCTTTGATCAGTCCATATTATCAAGACATGTCTGTATATTCAACCGTAATGGGCTTGTTTCTAGCGTTAGGTGGCGCTAGTGTGCTCAAGTAAGATTTTCATAGGAGTATACCTATATATTGCATGAAATCCAATTAAAATCCATTCAATATGAAATCTTACATGGGTACACTAACGCCACCTGATGCCAGAAACAATCCCTTTATCGAGACTAATTTTCTTCTAATCAATCATCACAACTTTAAATCGTGCGGTATAAAAATATCCAAGTAATATGTTTTTAAACTAAATCTCACATAAATTCTTTATTAACATTAATAACACTTTTCATAAATTCATGTATTTAAGTAAATCACAAGATAATTGAAGACATATTTTGTTTCTTGATAAAACAAGGAATAAAAGCTCTAATTAATGTTTCTTTGAATACTACGTAAGTTACCGAATATAACGATTCAAGTTTGAGAAATTTTTATGGTACATTAAATGGGTTACTGAGGGTTTTGATATATCAATGGTTAAAAATAATTGGCGCTCACAAACTACAACATCTTTAATACTAATATTATTGTAACTCGAATGGTCGTAATAGAGACAGACTCGATAATAGGACTATCTACCCCTATAAATATACATTTAATACATCTTCAAATAGAATCACCAGGGGTACATTTAACGCTGTACATTTATATAACTTCCAAAAAAATAATAATTCAAATGTTTTTTACAATAAGCATTTTACGGTTGTTAGTTTTTATGTGTTTTTTCGCCTCTGCTTTCCGTTTTTGATTGTCCTCCCGAGTAGTTTTGATAACTTTCACTCTCAACAAAATTTTTAAGGCTTCTATTCGATGTTCATAACACGCATTATTCTTATCAAACCACTGAGGAAAGTGCTCGTTAGTTATTTTTTCCACTACATTTGTTAAAGAAGTAATTAGTTTTCTTTGATGCCAAAGACTTTTATAATGTTTTTGAAAACCTTGCAATTGACAAGAAATGATTTTAGAAAAAAATTCAGTGGGTCTCGACAAAAACGCTATTTCTGGGAGTGTTTCATCAGTATACTTATATTCTATACATTTTGTATAAAACTCGTCATCGGTAACTTGTTGCTCAGAATTTTTCATAAATATATCCTTACAGTTAGAACAATTATTTTTTTTTAAAGCACTTTTGGCTGTACATCCGCTTAAGTAAGTAATGGCGTTTTTTTTATACAAGCCTTTGGTATCAAAGTCTACTATTTCTTCTGAAACTATAGGCAAAAATGTTTCCATAATTTCAGCTGCTTGCAAAAGATCTTCCATTTCTCGCATTTCTGCTACTTTTAATTGATCAGGTAAATTATTTGCAACAGCTGCCAATGAATCCACAGTTTTATTACTTAAGCCATTCTGATTCGAATTTGCCAAGGAATGAGTTTCTTAAATTTTGACGTTACTTTGTTGACGAGTATCTATAAAATCAGTAGAAAGAATTTGCCTAAAAGTAAGGCGATGCATACGGCAAGTTGGATTTGGATTAAAACCACCACTTCCTCGGCATTTCAAATGAGTATGTTCTACGCTATCTTGGTTACAAAGACCAGTCGCTAATTCGAAGTCCAGATCATTTAATTCTTTTTTTATATAATTAAACAGCTGCAACAAACAGTTGGTAGTCAAGGACAAACCAATAAAACAAGGTGGCCTACTCACTTGCTCAGATTTTCCGCGTAAACTCACACGAATTGCGTGTGTCCTCCATTGTCTAGACCATTCTACAAAATTAATCAAACATTCTTCAATCTCTGGATTACGACGTAACAGCGGTCGCTTTTGCTCTTCAACATTGCGCAATCTATAGCAATTACAGGCATCAATCACAACATCGATTTTTTTCACGAACTCAGCCGATTACTCCCACGTATCAGACACCAATCCGTTCACATCGCCTTTCCTGGTAGCTTCGCCAGCAGTTATTATCGCTGCAGCCATTCGCCTACTTAAAAGTTAAGACCTAAACTCTTTTTTATACAGTCAAAGTTATTTGGGTTGAAATGAGTATCACTTAAAAATGCTAATAAATTCGAAGTAACGTTTGAATTGTCTATTTCATAAGTTTTAACTAAGTCATTATACGACATTATAATTTTCTTATGTATGAAAATCTATTTATGTGCTCTCAACTGATACAGCAAACGTTTGATGAGATGCGGCAAATCAAAAGCAGCAAAAAATTTCTTGCCCTCATGTCAAAAAAAGGTTCATCAATACTAACTTTCAATAATTTATTAAAAAGTGTTTGGTTATTTTGACCATGGTCACAAACAATGATTTTAACAATTGCTCCTATTTTGAATAATGCTGTTAATATCACGCAAAAGTACTAGCTGTTGTTCAGCACTAGCACCATTTTCATTGAATCCGAAACATAAAAGTTGACGCCAGGGATTTATGGTATTTATGCTATCTAAACAAAACAATAGGGCATTTTAAGCAACGTTTGAATTTCTAAAACTACCACCCAAATCTTCAAGACCCTCAATCTCGTCGTATTTTGCAGAATATTCTTCCATACTTTTGATGCTCATCTTATCAAATTTCAATGCACACATCTGTTCATTTACTGGTAGTTTACTCAACTTTTGCTCAATTTTACTCAAAATATTTTCATTTAAACCAGGCTTAACATCTAATTGGGCTATCCAACTTCTTACAGTGGATTCTCTAGCTAACCTAATCCCTAATTTTACTAACTGGTTGTAACCAGCAGCTGAATGATAGTACATGATTTGGCATAAATATTGTTCTTCAAATGTGAACTTTTGTCTATTCTTCAGCTTAAATTGCATTACTATCAAAGTTTTCCGTGATTCACTAAAATCTGTGTCTTTAATCAAATCGTTTACATCTATTGCTTGACACATGCGCGCCGTTTTAGTCAAAAGTTTTGATCTTTAACATTTTTTTGAATTTTTTCAAAGACTTCACTTTTTCTTCTAATAATTTTATCCGACTCTTTAGAGATCGCGTATACTGCTCACACATGACTGAACAAAATGTTCGGTTCAAAATTTTCTTTTTTTTTGTTTTTGTTTTTGTTACTCATTTTTATTTCGCTCAGACGCAGGGTTTTTTTTAAGGTACAACTAAATTAGGCATGCCATCATCCATACTTTTACTGACATCCACCATTTCATAATTCAAATAAACCTCGTTTGATTCACTTTCATTAATATTTAAGAATATATTTTTTCCATAAAGGTACAATGAATCATTCAAATGTTTCGTTACACTAAACGATTCATTGTTTTCAAGAACATTGTAATACGCTTCATTACTTTTTTCGGTGGTAGTTTTAACCGGTACGCTATCGTTACCTGTGATTTCTTGTTGTCCTCCAAAATCATTTTCCATTGGTTGATCTGGTCCATTGGCTTCGATTGGTTTTTCTTGATGATGGCTTTTTTGTAGTTCCTTGTTTGCTGTGGAATCCGATATTTGTGGAATAATCTGAGGTTCTGCCGATTGCCAAATAATTGGAACAGCGGTGGCTTTGTCCTTGGATATTTTGTACGAAATCAACCTTTGAAAAATGATTTGCACACAACCCTGCAGATCGTAATGAAGATGCCATCCAACGTAAAAGATTGTTGTTACCTAAGTATGCAAACAACATTTTGCGTTATTTTCGTACAGAAAACAAATAGAATGTGTTAAACTGCTGTCAATTTATTCTCAAAACAAACAAAGATTTCTTTTCATTTCAACGAGTCATTTTACAGATAGTTATATAAGCAATAAATTTTCTCGATAAGTCTGACAATGCACTCATTGCCCTTTAATATTGTTGAAATGTTTTTAAATTTTTAAATGTTGTGATTGTGATTTTACAAAATGAATAAATTAAACTATTATTAACATGTACATCTAAACTTTTTATTAAAAATTTTTTTTTCAAATCATTAAAAATTTTTTTTGGATTAAAATGTTTTTCCGTAGGATCCAAAAAAAAATTCTTAGATACCATTTTCGCGGCAAAACATTAATTATCCAATTTTATCCCGAAATATGAGAGTTTTCAACAAACAATTGTTCTATGATAGGTACAGGGACAAAAAAATTTTTTATTTCGACCTCACATTTGTGTTCAGCAACCCAAACAACTCCCGAGTAACAAGTCTCAACTGTCTACGTTAGAAATTTCCATAAAAGTCCAAAAGATGACAATGATACTCTCCACCCTGGGCACCAGGTACCTTAGAGATTATCGCTGTCGTCATAATTGTGTTCAGCAACCCAAACAAAAACCCCGAGAGACCATTTTGGCGGCTGAATATCAAGTTTACGAAATTTTTCACCACGTCACTTTTTTGAGGTGCCTACAGGGGGTTGAAACTATCCTAGTTTTTTAAATTCTTATTTGCCAGAATAGGTTAAGGATAAGGAATATTACTGAAGGTTCTGGGAGCACAATTCAAAAGGTCCCATTCAAATCGGTTGTGTTTTCCCATTTTTCTACCCTATCCGAATTATTTACTGGAATATATGCATAATTTTCAGTAGCGTATTCGTTCTAGATTTTTAGCTATACGATCTAGAACTCTGAACATGGGTTTCCTCCATAAGCGATTGGCGTAAAATCGTTTTAAAGTGATTGAGAAGGTATGGGACGATCTTTATATAATTTGCATGGAAACTAAAGGTATGGCTGATTATTTTAAGATTGTTGAATGAAAATACCTAGGTGAAATTGTCTTTGTACTTACCTATTATGAAGTAGCATGAGGTATGTTATATTAATAAATATTGAAAGAATGTAAAAAAAAAATTTAATTATAATGCAACAAACATCTGTTGAATTACAGGAAAAAAAAAAAATGCCAGGAATTGAATCGAGGACCAAAATATGGTACTCGTTGGTACGGGAGCATTAGATACCTCGGCTATCGATGCAACATGCCTACCATAGTTTAGAAGTGGCATATGCTCATAGAAAACCTCCAAAGCTTAGGCTATAGTTAATGAGTATTACGACGTGTTAGCATAAAAATCTGAAAAGGAAAAAAGTATCCATATTTATCAAATCAGGTTGAAGCGTATCGGTGTACTAGAATACGATACTAGCATAAAAATACACTGATCACCTCGCTCATCGTACACATTCGTTCCGCTCAGCTGCATTATACAAATATACTTATATGTAGTAACAGTCAGAAGCGAAGAAACACTTCTGTCCTCTTTACAGGCTCACTATATCGTCATACCCCTTCCATGCGTCTTTATAATGTGTGCCTACATGCCCATTTTCACGTGACTCGGTGAGCGCACACTCAGCGTGAATCTCCGAAGTATTTGCCTACATACCCATTTCCACACGAATCCGTAGGCACACACTCGATATATTCCCTCCACGCTTCTCAAATTAAAAAAAAAATATGTGCGCCTGGTTCGACCACTTGGCCGCGACAGGGCGCTCGTAACCGTGGCCAAAAGTGAACTCACGCCTTAGCATTGCAGTCATCAATCTCTCTACCAATCTCTGCTCATGAGTTCAGCTAGAAGTCGAAAACAAAACGAATTTAATCCCATTTCTTTAATTCCTTTTTTTTTTCCTTATTTTATTTTACTAATATAAAAAGCAAAGTCACTTAAGCCGTCGTAATCGCTAACCACGAAAACTACTAAACCGATTTTGCTGAAATTTTGCATACCGATTTTTGACACTTCCTAGGTGGTTTTAGTAAAGTTTACATCTTAAAAATTTTAATAACAATAGTCATAAATAAGATCTAAGTTTTGCAAAAACACGTCAGTTTTTCACTTTAGTTTAGCAGGATTCGCTAGGTGGCGTCGACACAAAATCGAAGCTACCTGCAACATAATTAAATAAGTGTAGATATAATATGCCAAAGCATCTCGAAAATTTCTACAGTTGTCTATCGGCAGTTCAGTGAGCTGCATTGAGAATGTAGATAATAGTCGTGCAACTGGGTATCCCGGTTACCGACGACTCTCTTCTCCAGTGGGCAAGTGACTTAGGTCTCCTTGCATCCTGAACCTCCGGGATTGACGAGTGCCACCATTAAAAAATTATTCAAACCGATAACGTCTCCGGCGGAATACCAGGAGACATGTCTAGCCAGAGCATAACCTGCTCTAACACTAAAGATATGTGGCCGTTCTACCATCCAGCCTGGTGCCATCAGAGAATTTTTTACTACAAATTTAAGCCAGGAAAGACAGCCCTAAGGAGCACAGGCAGCTACAACGGCTTTCTGCTGAGGAGTTGTACGAATAGTATACCCACAGAGAAGGTATTCTCTAGGCCCACTTTCCCGACTAACAGTGTCCGGTTTGATATCCGGGGAACGACCTGAAGGCGAGATATCCTTTGGTCACCGGCATACCTGCCTCCATCACGGTCTCCGTACACAGAGACTTCAAGGGTCAGAGTCAAGCTACCCACAGCCAGTTCTTCATCATCAAGAAAAATAATCAGGAATAGCTGGAAGTTTCACCACTGGCCTTTTTCAGGGCCGTTGTAAGTGATTACGTTCCCTACTTAACAATCAATCTCATCGGTTCTTTTAAGGGTCACCTAAATTTAAACTACTTTGCCAATAAATACATTTTTACTACCATTTCTTGAAGCAATTCGTCGACTAAAAGACTATGTTAACTAAAGACGGCCACTAATCAACCAAGTTAGCCATTCACTGGCAGTCGTCACAAGAGGAGTTATTCTTCGCAAGATTGGGAACTCCAGTGACTGTCAACCCTATACTACCCTCTTGACTCTAAGGATTTAACCAGGAATCATCAATCCTCTCCAAGGTCTGCGATGGGCGCGGGACCTAACATTTAAGATGGGAAAAAAAACTTAAGCCAACGGAACAGTCTCCAACGGGCTAGCATCACGAACCAATTTCCCTATCTTAGATAACTAAAACAACTGAGTTTGTAAAAAAAAGGTGCTTTAGACAGCAACGTCTTTGACGTTATACCAGGAGACGTTGGGAAAGATCTCTACAACTAGCTCCAAAGCTTTAGACTTTGTAATTTTCATCCCGATCAGTATGGGGCCTCGATAGCAGGGCAGACAAGATCACGCTGAGGTATCCAGGCAGTCACAATTACTGTAAACTTCAGTGGAGAAAGAATTCACTTAAGAAGCTCACCGGTCTTTTTTAGGGCCATCGAACGTCAAACTACCTTGCCAAAAAATATATTAGAAGTCTGAAGCATGCCAAAAGCCGCAAGAGGGTGAATTGGAAGGAAAACTTCAAATGCATCTAATGAATACAATTTTAGGCGTCAAGAAACTGACGCAGAAAATTTATCGAGATTGGAACAGCAGCGTCAAAATCAACAAATAAAAAATCCATTACGTGAGAGATCAGATTTCCAATGTACCCTCACAGTAATCTCTTAAATCTTTCTGATTTTTAAATAAGTAGAAAATGTATTTGTATTTTTGTGGCAATAAAAAATGTAGAGATTAGGCTCCAAGAATTTGTTGCTCTGGTATTAAAGTATTAATATAAGAGAGTAAAAATTTTTTTTTTAATACATATTTTTTAGGAGTTTTAAATCTTAACAGCTTTAAAAAATAGACCTTGTCAAAATTACATGGGAGAAACTGCAAATTAATGGCCTTTTAAGGCCAACGATTACTTTATGGCATAAGCACAGTGTTTTTCAGCAGAACTATATTTTTTTACTTTTTACAGTTTTTTACTGGATTAAATAAACTGTTCGGATTCCGAACAAACGTGTTTTTAATAAGAAGATTTTTGTTCTGAGAAGTGTTAGAAATAAATATAAAATTTCCAACTGAAAACGTTTCACATTGAATATCAACACATTACGGTGTTCCATTTCGAAAGTCTCGGGCGAAGCCGAGACGGGGGGCCGCTAGTAATACTTATGTGCGATAAAGTGTTGTGTACATGCATGCTTATAGTATAATATGTGGAAGTGGAGTTGATAAATACCCTATAAACTCAATAATTTTTAACATCTTTACATTTAAAAACTTATAATAACAGGGGTAACAAGGTAACTTTATTACATATTTAGAAGACTAAGTTCCCATACCAACACAAAAAAATTAAAAAAGTTATGATGATTGTTTATTATATCATTTTTTAAAGATGTAGCTCTGTATGTACACAGTATACATTAAATGAAAAAAGGCATCAAAACAACTATTAAACGTGTTAATGTTCCAGAATATTACGCTTTCAATAGTTGTCATATAATTCTCCGTTTGTTTCAAATTAATGTATAGATTGAGTTTAGGTTTACACTTATTGTAAACATGCAAGCGTCTGTGGTGAACTGGGACTATGACACAAAGTCTGGCTTTCATTTTAACACCAATTAAATGAAATTATACTCCTTTAAAAAACTAATTGTAAGTTTCCAAGCGGGTACGCAGTTGGCCAATAAGGTCCGAGTAAGAGAGCAAGAAAGAAGACGAGCAGTGTCTGTGCAGTCAGTTCACCTTGGAAGCTCTCTTACAGCAGCAAAAGAAAGTGTTTTTTTTTTTTTCTTTCCCTTGCTTTCTGCTAAAGTTTTTCTGTTTATCATTAGTTTATCCCAAGTCCAAGCCTGCTCACAAACATACAGTCTACTGGGAGATAAGCTTAACACTGTTCATATACTATTATGGACTGTATTAATTAAATGTTACAGAGTGCATATAACCTAAAATAAGTTAAATGTTTAAGTTTGAATAAAAAAACTACTAATAAAAGAAAGAATGTATTTTTATCTTCACGATTTTATTGAATTTTATACGAAGAAAAAAATAGTTAATAGTGACTTCTTACCTTAGTAACGTGAGAGAAAAGACAAATTAATATTTAACAAAACTGATAAAATATCTATTGCCCTTATACAAACGTACACAGGTTTATCCATTACCACATTTGCTTGTTGAAAATGATAAATTTTTAAGATTTGTAGGTATATTTTTGTATACAATCTTGAAACGTATGCTAGTTGTAATACGAATGTACAGAGTAACATAATATGAATGCAAACAAATATACAAACCTAAAAAAAAACTCTAAAAACTTTTCGGATTTCCGTCATGTTATTTCAACAAAAAATTTATTGAACTCAGTTAAATTCATCAATAAATGTAAATGTTTACAAAATGTATATTAAATTTCCTAATGCTTTGTATAAACTATTTCCTAATGAAACTTATACTATGATTCTGCGTGGAAAAAAGCTGGGTATTTTCATGAGGTATAATTTTAAGGTTTGATTTTGGAGTCGAAGTTTTCTTTTAAGTCGCTAGTAATATTTAAATTTTCAGAGTTACTGATTTTGATTTAGATAATATATAAGCTAGTAAAATATCGTAAAAATTTGTCCAAACATGACGTTACCGAATAACACAAAAATTTTGAAGAGAAATTAAAAGAATTTTCTTGGTAATGTAAAACGTCCAAGAACTCTAATGATAGTTAAAAAAAAAAAAAAAAAATGAAAAATGGGCCGAAAAAAAGTACGAGCGATAAGCTTTTATTGATGTACAAAGAAATTATTACGAACAAAAACATGGCTAAGCGATGCTGACCACATTTAATAACAATAGTCATAAATAAGATCTAAGTTTTGCAAAAACACGTCAGTTTTTCACTTTAGTTTAGCAGGATTCGCTAGGTGGCGTCGACACAAAATCGAAGCTACCTGCAACATAATTAAATAAGTGTAGATATAATATGCCAAAGCATCTCGAAAATTTCTACAGTTGTCTATCGGCAGTTCAGTGAGCTGCATTGAGAATGTAGATAATAGTCGTGCAACTGGGTATCCCGGTTACCGACGACTCTCTTCTCCAGNATTCCACTCACCACTGTGTAGCCTTTCCCCGGAGAAGACTCCATTATTCCAGGACGTCTACTCCTCGCCGGTTAAGCTGGCGCTCTCTGCCGAAGCATCGTATCCAGGATAATTAGCATCCCCGGAGAAGCCCCGTGTTTCAGGGGCCACTCCTCGCCGGTAAGTCCGGCGATCCCTGCCCGACGCCTGGCATCGGGTACGTTAATCCCTACCTATAGCCCTAACACTGTTTCACATTTACCCAGGCCCAAAAACCTGTAGGGCAAGGAAAAAACTCTGGAATTACTCTGAAGGAAAATTCCACGGAAAAACCCGCCCCGAAACAGCCGGGATTACATAGGAACTTTTCCCGATAAAAACGGTTTTTGAAAAAATCTGCATTCACCGGGAATCTAACCCATGACCCCTAGAACTGCGTTGTATCAGTATCAAGCACGCTTACCACTGAGCTAATGCCGCTCTTTTATATCTATTTTTTATTGTATAGCTTAATTTAAACGTACAAATGTAATAACTGATGAAGTTGAACTCTATAATAATAATAATATTACTATGAACATTGTCAGTAAATACATGAATTTACGTATTCCAAATATAATAAAGCTAATGTAAGTGAGGTTTTAGTAGAAGAAATTCGTTAATGTCAATGCTTTAAGACAAACAGCGTTTTTACGCAAATGAGAAATGAACAAGAATAAGAGGAATAACAGCGAATATATGTGAAATAAGGAGAAAAATGTATTTATATACTATACTTTTTTGTAAAGATCCGTCAGACCATGTCCTTGATGCAACAGAAAAGTATAGTCCGTCAATACCTTATTCTACTTATTTCGCTTATTCCCGCTATTTTTCCTCTTATTACCGTTATTTCCTTTTTCCTCATTCTTATGGCATTTGCGTGCGAAGGCCCAAAGAGATCATTATTGTAGCTATTTACGTATTACCCAATACGTATTAGCAAAATAATAAAATTTATTCATGAACAACTATCAATGTACATCGACAAAGGTTCTGCAATACTTGAAAAAGATTACACTAAGATTTCTACAGTGTTAAACAGAGATTTTCACGTTAACTTTTCTTATAAAGTTGTAGTCCCAATAATTCAATTTTCAGAAGAAAAATTTAACTTGCATGACTAATCTATTGCAATCGACCACTTAACATGAAACAACTAATATTTATATGTTTGCTTATTATTTAGATAAAGTCGAATCAATGATATATATACATTTCATATATTTCAAACCTTAAGCCAATAATTATTAGTCGTGAAAGCCTACATAAATCTCGTGCTCCAATATCAAACTAAGAAGTCACGCACACTTCTACACAGAAGGTTTCTGATTTTCCAAGCATCTACACGTCGTTCGAACGTCAGAAACATGAAGACACAGGGCTGAAAGATCTAAAAATATTAAACCCAAAAATTGAATCCCTAAAAACCCAATGTGCTAATAGGTTTTTTCATGCTATTTAGTATAAAATACGCTCTGTAACTAATCTTAAGTAATGAATCTCGGTTAACCCAATAATATGACTGTATTTAAATAACATTCTACCTATTTAATAAATAAACAAAATCTCAAGCAGCTTATCTCTAACGACCTAATGAGCTCACTTGTTTCTATTTTTGTTTACTTTCTAAGTGAACAAAATTCTAAGCACCTAATCCCCAATGACCCAGTGCGCTTCCTTGTCTGCAGTTTTTTTAATAACTGAAACGAAATTCCAAGCAACTAATCCTTAATGACCCAATGCATCCGTTGGTCTGCACTTTAGTTTATTTGCTAAATAAATAAAATTCTAAGCAACTATTCTTCAATGGTCCAATGCACTTGCTAGTCTGCACTTTTGTAGAATTCTTAATTAAACAAAATTTCAAGCATCCAATCAAAAAAGTGAATCAAAACAATCACATACCTGTATTTATTATTCCGCATGGCACGTCTATGCAGTATGTAGATATGCTATCAAATTGATTTTAGTGAATACAAAAATATAGATAAAGAAGGCTGAGCTTATAGAATCGTAACGACTCTGCACACTTAAGAGCTCTTCTTCATAAATTAAGAAAAAGTAAAGGATCCAAGTGAATACAACTTATGCTTAACTTAGAATAAAATTTAATAAACAAAAAAACACCTAAGTAAAGGTTAAGCTTCAGTACATACTTTGAATATATGTAAGTTTTGGTAATACAGGTTGTGTTGTGTGTTAGCTCAAGTGGATACAAATTTTGTTTTGGACCCAAAGGTTGTGAGTTCAAGACTCAAAGTCACTTTTTTTTCTTACTTAGTTAGACAAAAGTATTTATTTATTCATGAATTATTAACTATGGAAAAGCATGCGTGCATAAAAAGTTAATTCCAGTAACTCAAAACGCTCAGTCTGCACATTTTTAAATGTATTGATTAAGTTTAATTCAAATTTAATTATTGGTAGGTACCCAAGACATGTCACTGTCTGCTCTTTTGTTTATTTAATAAACAAATATATTAGAAACGCAGTAACTATAACAGGATCAGGCAGTATACCCGTACAAAGGTAGCAGCAGGTTCCCACTAAATAAGCTAATAGTCTGTTATTCATATAAATTGAAGCAAAAGAGACGGGGAATAAAACAGAAATTTCGATATAAAGTTTAGGAATTACCTAATCAAAATTAAAACAGGAAACTGACTGTCATTCCTGATATCTATTATACAGAAACCCATAGATATGACTGAAGTGGTAAAAATATTTTCTCGATTCATGTAATTTATTAAATGCAGAAAGTTACCTCTTGTAATGTAAGTAAATTAGTACCGTCTAGCTTGAACGCACATAAACATGCAAATGACAATGACGATTTGTATGCACAGTGCCAAGCGATACGGTGAGTTAAGCCCCAGATTTTTTTGCAAGTGGTCGCTTTGTAGTTGTTGAGGTCATGATGTGTAAGACAGTAACTTTATTTCTTAGACGATGTATATCACAAGAAAATAAGTTTATTTCTTAATGTATATTATATTTTCAACACTAACTTTCATTATTCCCAACAATACCATATGGTAATAGTCTATATAATGAACTTTTACTCGACAATTAACCCGAAACGCTTAACCTTACCTTAACAATCTATATAAATATACGTGACGTAATACGCTCGTTGGTAGATATAAATGTGTAGGTAGCAAATAAGGTCCAGCGGTAACATGGCTGATGTTCTAGCGACCAGCGCGTGGCTTTAAAAATGGCCAAACCTTTGGCATGCAGCATGAGGTCATATAAAAATGTGGGCAAAGCAGCTGCTGAGGCACCGACAATCCTGCGAAACACTTGCAGGTGGGTGGAGACAAAGACCTCAAAGACAAGCGCAGCGTACATGCACCTGGTGAGGCCTCACTTGAGCAATTATGTACGTCAAGAGTGTAGCCAATGTACAGGCTCAAAGCGAGCACACACAAAACAGCAACTACACATTTAATTTATAACTATGATTTTCTGCAAAACTGTTATGAAAGATTTTTAAGAAGTTATTAAGAAACCAATAGGTAAAAAAAAGGGAGAGTTAGCTATTATTAGTTAATTTTCAGATTTTTCTGCATTTCTTTTGCATACACTCACCGAAAGTGCTGTGTAACCTGCTCTCCTACAAACCAGATAATTCGGTCTTTCAACGAGCGCATTCCGAAAAATAGTATACGCAACGCGTTCGGAGGTTAAAAAATGCATTATATTTCGAATTTATTTACGTAAAATCTAAGACATTCTTAACCTTACTCACTAGGTACGTAATATGCTATCCTAGCAGGGACCTTATTCAGTAAATGTAACGAATGCTTAAGGTGCGCGGTATCCCATTATTACGCACGAGTAATAAAATTTAACGCATATTTTATCGATTACGCGAAGCGTTATCAATATACGCTCAGCGTTAACAGTAATATGCTCACTTTAAGAATCTTAATACACGAAATAAAAGCAGAAAAATAAAATAAACGAATTATTTTAGTCATCGTTCTCTAACAATGACTAAAATTTTAAACGCCTTCGACAATCTACATGCCAAAGTTACAATTTACCATTAAGTTTACGTTTAGCTACCGCTTCCTTTATTATTACTTAACATAATTTTAGGAGGTTGCATGTTCATACTACACGTAAATTTACAATACTTTTTTTTTATTTCACTGAATTTTTTATTATAACTATTCTTAAGTCTGCATAAAAATTTCGCGAGCCATAACTATTCTCATTGTTGAATAATTATAATATATAGAAAATACATCATTGTCGGTAATTAATTATACGGTTCCTTTCTGCTATACCTGCAATACAGCCACCTTGGTTATGATTATTTGTGATAACATCATTGTTAATAATGATGTTTTCATCAATTACCCTGAAAAATATATTACGTCGATTGATTAGTTACATAATTTAGTACAGCACCAGTACATAAAATAATTATATGAAAAAAAAAAATGTATAAAAAATTTATTATTAAAACGACGCTCATTTTGTAATAATGTGACAATGTATAGTTAATTTACGGTCATTTTTATGGTCTTCATAAATATTTTTTTAGATTTAGCAAATTGTTTACAACGGTAAAACGTATATTAAATTCTCAATAATTCTATAAATAGCATAAAAACTATAATAAATAACAGTAAAAAACAATGTATTTCTTTTCTTTATTATAAATAAAAAACATAAGGAAATTAAAATGAAGGTATTAATTATATTATTTACTTGTTTAACCGTCGAAAATTGTGCAAGATTGCACAAGCAGTGATTATTTTGGCCACCTTTTCAGGATTATAGTACAATTTCCTAGCTCGACTAATCGCAAAAAATGTATTTGTCAGACTACCAAGTGATTGCTCTACTTTACAACGGCAACTTTTGTGATCATTACTGTATACAGCTTCTACTGATCCTTCAGGAGCGTTTATAATAGGTGTAAGTAATATAGAAGATGGAGTGTATCCACTGTCTCCTGAGAATAATTTTACTTTTATTTTTACATTACTGATTTATTTAGTTATATTTATTCGTCCGAATCAAAATTAATTAGCTTTACCAAGAAAGTAGTAGGGACCTTCTTGATTCACTATTTCAATACTATTTCGCAACGATTCCATGTAGATCTTCATATAACTATGATTTCAAACAAACCTGTCGTTATTCCGTCCGGGGCAGATGCGTATATTATGTATAATATAATTCGTATCTGCAACCTTAAAAATCATATTCAAATAAATCATAATCAATATAAATTATAATTCTGGTTGAAATTATAAAATTTGTGGTTATGACTACAGCAGCATATTTTGACTTTTGTAACAAAACAAGATAAACATTATTATGATGACTTTCGTAAGTTAGATACAACAGCGTCAAAAATTTTTTAATAATCATACCATAAATAATTTTTTTTATAAACTGCTAACGTTGCCATCTTTTAAACTGCATAGATTATTATCAGACTTTTCAGCTTCTGTTGAAAACGATGAAATAAGTATTTGTAAAACAATTTAAAATACGTATAAGCACTGCTACAAAAATTCTTTATTTAATTACTATTTATACTCTAATTACTCCTGATTACAATTCATGTAAGCGTTAATAAAAAAAGAATTCCTATAAATCACTGTTGTATTCTTTTATGGTAACAGTTCGATATCACATTCACTACTTGCACAATAACCGAATGTCCGACTTTGTAGTTGACGAATGCTTCTTCATTAACCACTGGCCATCTATACGTTACCAAGAAACAATCAATAAGTCTTATGACCCCAGGTATCCTTATGTGTTGTCTAAAACTACAATAAAAAGTATGTATAACGTAAAAATGACTATTTTTGTTATATCATTTATGTGTTAGACAATTATTCTCTTTCTTCTCTGGTTCGAGGGAATTTTATCAACTGATTTTTCAGTTCCAAAATAGCATTTACTATGAGATCAATATAACGACTCATGGAGGCTTGACACATTGGATGACTATAACCATTTGCTACGCCCTTTTGAAACCCTCCTTCAGCCAAGAATCTCAAAACTCCAAGAACTTCCAGATGTACAGGAATGGGAGAACTACGATGAACAGGAAAATGGCTCTGCAGCAAGTTAATCAGCTCTCTGACTAAAGGCTTTGTCAGTCTAAATCAAAGTTAATGAAAGTTGGAAATGCGTTTTTAAAAGTATGTAAATAACGGGTCATATTAAGAGACAAATTCCACAGAACAACTTCAATTGTATTTATTTTATTTAAAAAAGTGGCTAAATATGACTTGATTTTATACCATACCATGACTAAAGGTAAATTAAAAATTCAAAAAGACATAACTTCACTGTAAGCCATGTCCCACTGAAGCCTTGGTAATTAATTTGTTTGTGATATACTTAATACATGACGAAGCATGTTTGATTTTCCTATCAATGTAATTACTAATTTCCTAATGCATAAGCTTTCTTCAAAAATTTTTTTTCTCTATTCTATTTTGTAAAAAATTCGATTTATTTCGATTATACTTTTTATTAATTCTGACAACAAGATTATTTAATGCATTTTTTTAACAATCTAGGAGGCTTCACCTAAAATTTATATTATAAGAAATCTGAGAATATTTTTAATCACTGATTATGTGCTCAAAATAAGCATGTATCTTTTTTTTCAGGATTCTGCATTTTGAACATTTCTCTCATGATATAAATTTAATTTGTCGTCTCCAAATATAGCCCCTTACTTTAAGCAAGGTAAACAAATACTTGTTTTATCATTTTTATGAAAAATGATTGTTTAGCATTAGGTTTTAATTAGGAACTCATAATAAAATCTCAGAATTTTCCACTTACCGATAATGTTTACAGAAGTATTCTGCGTCAAGATTAAATGGATCCGAAGTATCTCTTAACATTTTTTTTATCAAACGTACGTTATTTTCTGCTTCACGGTTTTCATACTCCACAACTGCGAGAAGTCCACCAACAGCAGCAATAATTTTTGACAATGACAATTAATACTTTAAATATGAAATCTTCAAGAAGTTTGAAATATCGATTTTGATATTTAGGAATGTAAACTTAAAGTTTTTAATACACATAACAATGATGAAATTCACAGAAAGTAGTAATGTATTGATTTAAGAAAATAAAGCTAGAATACAACGAATTTAACATTAGGTCTTACAAAGAGACTTCCTTCTTCACCTTTATCTTACATAAGTAAACAAACGTGTATAATGTGGTACATGATATTGACAAATGATTTCTCGCTTTCTATGTAATCATCTACAAAATGGCGCTGGTTTTAAGTAGCTAAGGATTTTAGTTTGCCAACAAAATTTGTCCAAAGTCGAAAAAAGTATTTCTTTTCCACTAACAAACATTTTGAGAACAAAAATATCTAAAAGCCTAAAAATTCCAGAAATTAATGCTTATAATTATTTAAAATAGTAATAAAAATTTTAGACAAATCAATTTTTAACTTAATGGGAGCAAAAATTAAAAAAAATATTTTATTAAATAACCTACTGAAATTTTTAAATAAAATTGCTCTAACAGTCTTCCTAAAAATTTATCAAATTACTTTTCTTTACGTGACTTAAAGAATCCCATTATTTAATTTAAACATCAAGATATTGCACGGTACCATTACTTAAAACTGCTCTAAAAAACGAATAGTTAAAAAATGACCAATAAACACCCTTTTGAAGTAAAAAACTTTTTTCCTTAAAAAAGATCCTAACCCATAGATTAAAGATTAATTTTATTTGGTCTTAAAAACAATTAAGTTTAATACTGCGGCACCAAAGTGGGGGTACCAGCCGTAGCGTCGGGAAATCTTGAAGCGAATGACTTGGGAAAAACTCGGTACGACCTTACTCTTATCTGTCTTTAGCCAATCAAGGTCCATGAATACACATTATAGAGGGAGATTTTTATAATGTATTGCAAACCGATCATTAGGCTTGAAAAAGGTTGTAGTAGAAATTATGATAACATTTTCAGATAATTATGAGCAGCACTGTCTGAAAGTCTTAGAGTTACATATTTGTACCTCACATATTTGAACTACAAAATGAAATTTTTCAACCCTAAACACAATTATTTTTTATTGAAGAAAAAAGTGTTTAACGAATTTTTATTAGTGCCATTGTAAAGATAATTTCTTTATGAACAAGTTGTCATCAAGATGTGTTTATTAACAAAAATTATTGAAAAATGTATGAATGACATCAGACACTATATGTCATGTATGCGTATATGTGTGTATGTCGGAAACGGTTTGAACTGAGTGTTCTACGCGTATGAGAAGTGCGTGAAACGCCCTATAGCGAGACAGAGAGTGTGGGTCTAAGCTCTGTGCCTCGCGCAGCCACGGGAAGTCCGTTGACTATGAGAGCGAGAGTCAGTTATTCCACGCTGAGCTCTTTATTCTCTTTGTAATTTTTTACGCTAATGTAAGGAAATTAAGCTGATCCCAAATAGTTACATCACGTTTTATTCCATGTGCCTTCACTCTGAAAGTTCCACCCCCTATCAAGTACAGGATCGTGCCTTTCAGGATCTATCTGGCACATTACCTCCTTCGATCCAAATCTAACATGGAGAAGCAGACAGAGCCGCGTGCCGTCCATCGTTGTGTGCTTCCAGCACACGTCGCTACATACGCTATTGTTGCTGCAGCACGGTGAAAGTTGTCGCCATGCCTGCCCTGTACACGGTGCAGCGGGTCATTGTCGTCGCACACGCTGTTGCTGCCACCGAGGTTGCCGAGCTCCACTAGCTCTTGGCCGCACCACCATTATCGAGATTGCCAATCTTCCAGCTCACCCTTGACCCTTCCGTTGCTGAGGTTACCAATCCCACAGATCTACGGATCACCCAATAGCTGCGCGTGTCCATGCTGCATGCCGACGCTTGCTGCTGACAAGGACCATGCGCCTGCTGGCCGCTGCTGCCACGGGTCCTCTTCGAGCTGCGTGCTCCCGCTATACGATGTCAAGACAGCCGATCAACAATCAGGTTTTACCCATGATTGCGTTTGTGCAAAGTGTTTTATTTTATTTTAATACCATACTGGCTTTTAAACACGTCTTGATTTTGCAATTTCATCGGTAGGAGTCAGAGCCGATTTTAGTCAGTTGCAGTCCGACTACTATTTGAAAGATATTAGATTAATTCACGTGTTGTAGGAGTGCTAGTATTGATCGCTTTGCATTGTGCGTGCTAACTAATTCGATCTTGTATCTATTTATTCAGATTTTCCTAAATTTTTGATATGGATAATCTTTACGCTTAGCAGCTAGCGCTTTACGAGACATTAAAAAAATGCTTTCGAGACTTTCAAAAAGTTAGGCAAAGCAAAACTGACTTTGCGTCTGCACAAGTCACGGATAAAAGTAGTCAACGATTTATACGACCAAATTCTATCGGTTCATAATCAAATTCTAAATCTTGATGAGGATCTCCAAAGTATGAGTACTTCAAAAAGAGTTTGATTTATGTATTCGAAGAGACTTATTGCTTGATGGTGGGTGACTTTGAAGGCTTTGCGTCCTGTTTAAACCCCACGACCCCGCCAACCACAATCCCGGACTCTGATTTAACTTTCACTCTACATAATTTGTCTTAATTAGCAACTGTTAATATTCCAATTTTTTCGGAAAAATTTGAGGAGTGGAAAAGTTTTCGCGCCGTCTTAAAAGCCTCAGTTCATCTAAAAACCAAACTTTTGACTGTGACTCAGTACCAGCACCTGCGAACTCATATGACGGGAGACGTGCCCCAAACTATGAAAAATATTCTCCTTTCAGGTGATAACTGTACTTAGGCTTGGAAAGCTCTCGTAAAGTCTTATGATAATAAGTGATGCCTAATCACTTATACACAAGCACGATTCTCAATTGCCTTAGTATGATGTCAAATTCCTGCGTGGAAATGAAACGACTATCAGATAGATGCTTGGCCACTAAGATTTTCTCGTAACTTTGGGTAGAGAAAACGGTAGTGAAGACGTTCTTATTACCCTCAACATCAGTAGGTTTGATGACATTGCTAACAGAGATTGTTACAAACACTTGGGTGGTAGTGATGAACCTCCTACGCTAGCTCGTTTGCGTGAATTTATTACCTCTCAAATCATCACGCTGGATACGTTGGGATACGTTAAAGTCGACAAAACGGAAGTTGACTCCCAGCTCCCAGCCTGATTCCAAGTTCAAACCAAAATCTTCTTCCATGCATCAGAGCTCTACTACTCCTGACGATTCTATAAAATGATATTACCACGCGCTGCCTCCAAGATTCAATTCAAACGTACCCTTTCAGTCTTTTGTAACATCCAAACAGGTGCAATTTTGTATTCGCAGTTTCACCTCACAGTACTTTCTTATTATTAAGTTAATTAGTGTGATAAAATTTGAATTCATCAAGTTAAAAAACAAATTAAATAAATCCAACTCTGTTATTTTTTGTTTTCTCAGAAAATACTTTAAAATATAGTTTATTTCCGATTGTTAGTGGAAATCGTTCCACGGTTATTTTTCATGTCAAGTTTAATGCAGTATTGTGACAGAACTAGTTTGTGAACGTATGCTAGGACTCTTTTTCTCGTATTCTCTTGATGTCCATTTGCATGGCCTACTGTACATCCAGTTAATTGCTCAGTTAGAAATGTTTGTGTTGTTACTTATTTATTTAGAGGTCAGTTAGCATATTTTAATTTAGTTTAATTTAACTGGTAAAACAGAAAAATTTACTTAGGGTGAGCTAAGCACATTTAAAATCATACAGCTTTCCTATTTCACCCTCCTGCGCGTTTAGTGCGCTGACTCTTAATTACAAGATCATAGGTGAGTTCAAAAACATTTTTTTTAAAAGACTAACCTTTTACTAGCTAAAATTCTAGAGCAATACGTGAATGTTAAGAGCTAAATATATTTACTTATTTATTAAAATTTTGTGTACAAAACAAAGGATAGAATATTGTTAAATTAACAGATAGTATACCTTAACATAAGCGATTTATGTGTGCTGGAAGCACACAACGATGGATGGCACGCGGCTCTGTTTGCTTCTCCGTGTTAGATTTGGCTCGAAGGACGTAATGTGCCAGATAGATTCTGAAAGACACGATCCTGCACTTGATAGGGGATGGAACTTTCAGAGTAAAGGCACATGGAATAAAACGTGGCGTAAATATTTGGGATCAGCTTAATTTCCTTACATTAGCGTAAAAAATTACAAAGATAACAGAGAGCTCAAAATCATCATAGAATTTCATTGTTGGAAATAGTTATTACATTAATGTAAAAAAAAAAAATGACTAAAATAAGTCACTGTTAATAGAAGAAGCCTACAGGACTTACATTAAAATTTGAAGCTCTGTCAAAATATTTAATTTACAAGTAAATAATGTATTTGAAAAATCGAATGAAATTTTAAGTTTTGGAAATTTTTCCAGTATTTTGAAAATATCTATATTTTTTTTTGGANTACATAAATTGAAAATCGTATATTACAATTTCTTTTGAAAATCTTGATATTAAAAAAAATTGAAAAATTGAACATATATATTATCAAAAAAGACAAAAAAAAAGTTTCAAAAAAATTTGCAAAACATGAAAATAATAATAAAAAAAAAGTTTAGTTTAAGAAGCACAGACAACAAAAAGTTAGTTTTATAAACTAGTAATTACTTACATAAAATTTGGAATAAGTATAAAAACTATTTTGGTGAAGATTTCGATTGTAATAAAGAAAATTGTGCTCCTCAGCACATCAACGAAGTTTTTGAATTTGAAGACAAATCTTGTGAATCATTTAATTCACCTGCACCGAATAGAATTGACTAACAAAACAATAATAACGCAGAGGAAGTTGCATTCTGTAAACATATGTTCGGTTCAATCCATGCCAAGCTAAACAATGAACGAAAAAACATTTTTAAAATTGTATCTTAAAACGTTAAGGAGATTTATTTTATAAATGATCCTGAAAAATTAGAAAAAATCTTTTTATATAAATAATTAATTTATTACTTCATATTATAAAGAAGAAAAATTTTGTCAATGGCATCGACTGGCATTGCTTCGGTACTACTATCAAGAGGTATGATCAGCCATAAAACTTTTTGCTTACCATTGGATATAAATAATATTGAGGCTGCGTTTTTAGAATTTGAATCTTAAAAAGTAAAAATTACATGCGATCGATTTGATAACTTGAGATGAGGCTTCTACAATACCAGAAAAAGCTGTATAGATAGTAGTCAGAACTTTGCATGATATATGCAGTACATACATTTAAGAAATAAATTAATAATTTTGGGAGATTTCCGTCAAATACTTTCTGTTATGAAAAATGGCAATAGAAGCATGGTTATATCGAAAACTACAAAGTCATCATTTCTTTGGAGTTCTTTTCATATTCAAAAATTAATTACAAACTTCGTTCGGTTAGTAAAGATTTTTATAAATTACTTTGAGAAATTGAAGAGGAAAAACAAAATCACTAATTATTCCTGAAAAGTAAAAAGTCAATGATGTATGTTTGAAAATATTCAGTAAAAATAAATTTCAAAGTTGGAACAATAGTTATGTTAAAAAGAAATTTGTGTACAGACGACGGTTTGTGCAATGGCACACGATTGAGGATTGGAAAATGATTTAAATATAAAATTGAAGCCGAAATTATAACAGGAGAAAAACTTAGAAATAGAGTATTCATACCAAAAACTACTTTAAATACAGGTAATATCTCGTTGCTACCTTTCATTCTTTACAGAAAATAAATTCTTTTAGTCTTGGCTTTCGCTATGACAATTAACAAATCTCAAGGGCAAAGATTCGATAAAGTCGGTATATACTTTAAAAAGCCGTTATTTTCTCATGGACAACTATAAGTATCGTTATCAAGATGCATAACTAAAGAAGGGATATTTATGCAAATTGAACGTGAAAATAATTAGAAATTAGAAAATGTTGTTTGGCAAAAAGTTTTCCATTGTAAGAAAGTACACTTTTTAAAAAGAAAAAAAATTAACTACTTGAAAGTTATCACATGAATAAAAACAACATTTTTTAGTAGTAACATATGACATGATATGGTAATATTTTATTGTTACTTTTTTGTTAAAAATCATTCAAGTTGAAATTTTGATTCAGAACAACTATTGATGACATTGCTTTTAATTAGACTCTTCTTTCAATTTTCTTTAACAAAGTTGGTTTATTTTTGTGATTATTTCGTATACGGATGAAAAAACAATAATTTTAAAGAATTAAATTTTAAGATTCTGTACTAACAATCTTTTTTTATGAAAACTGTAATTATGTATAAAATAACTATTTTTACATATTATACAGTTGTTTTTTGATTCGTATACATAAAAAGGAATAGGTTTGAGACAGACAGGTTTTTCAAGAAAAAAAAAATTACAAACATATGTATAGAAATGCGAATAAAGTTTTAATCAATTGCTATGTCTATTAATAGTTTTTTTTTTTTTCTGTAAATCGGGCATCGGAAACTTCTGTCTCTTTGTGGTTTTATAGGGCTACTGGCGATGACTACGGTTTTTATTATTTTTTTACTACTTGAGTTTCAATGAATATGTGTGATCATATCATGTTACATTGACGATTGCACGTATGTATTCAAAACTCAATGTAAGAAAGAAATAATACAAACAAAAAAAGTCAACCTGCCTCAGATTTTATACCTATTTATTTTTATATAAACTAATAACTACACTTGGTGTTTTTGGAACTCGTTGTTGATAAGTACAAAATCGATCTATTTGCCTCCTGGGCGTTGTGGAAAAAGTAGATAACTATATATAGCTAAGAGATCGTTTACCGTAAGTTGTAGGAGCTGCGGCTTGCTATTGCTAGCTACAGCTTACACTTGGTGTTTTTTGAACTTCTTGTTGATAAGTACAAAATCGATCTGTTTGCCTCCTGGGCGGTGTGGAAAAATAGATAATTATATATAGCTAAGAGATCGTTTACCGTAAGTTGTATGAGCTGTGACTTGCGATTGCTAGCTACAGCTTACAAAACATATAGTGGGAGGGGGTGCGGAGGGACGGCGCGGGGGCTCTTAAAATCGTGCAGGGAGTGGCGGGGGGGCTCATTGAAAACTAAAGGAGTTATTTAATGGGTCGGGGGGTTTTAAGGGATCGTGGGGGGCTTTGAAAATTGTGCGGGGGGCTTCGTGGGTCTTCGGCTATTATTTTGTTGGGTTAAAATATCATTGACAGTATACGAATTTTTCCTTATTTTTAGAAGGGTTGTGGGGGGACCGCGAGGCGGCGCAGGGAAGGGGGTTGTATGGAGAATCCCGGCCTCACAACTATATAATATAGCAATTTGTATAGTAGTGGGGCTTCGCTCTCCTCCAAACTTCGCTCACCAACCACCCACTTTTTGAATCTCTTAAACACTTTATCTTTTCAGTTTGATTTTTGAAGTTAAAAAATGAAAAAATTTTGTTTAGTAATGCAAAAGTTAAAACAAAGTTAGTGTCAATTTAATAAATAGTTTTTTTATCAATTAACACTTTTTTTTGCCTCGTTTCGAATCGCCGTCACTATCTAAAGAGATAAAATTTAAAAAACATTATTAATTATTTTATTAATTATATAGTGTTCCCGGAAAAAAAGACTAACAGGTTCTTTCCACTTTACTTTAACATCTTATATTCTTATTAGGCCTAATATTAGGTATAGATAAGAATTTTCAAAGAAGTCATAAGAATGAGAAATTTTCGTTTGGTACCTGATAAAGAGAGGACGTGTCAAGAGCGGCGAAGAAAAATGAAAAGTAAAGAATAAATAAGTGATGATTAATTAAATAATGGTGCAGAGAGTTGTAGACAGCAAGCATGAATAGTGTTAGAGGAAAATAAAAGAGAAGTTAAAGTAAAGTTAATGGATGGAGTGAGATTAGTAATTGAAAGTTAGAACAGAAGTGTGTGAAAACGCGTGCAGCGAGGCGGTGGACGATAGTAAAAATCTTCTTTGAAGAGCTGCAAGTAAGTAAGAAGCAAAAAGTAAAAGAAGTACAAAATTAAAAAAGTGACTATAAAAGTGAAAAAACCGAAAAAACAGTGAACAGGTGAAAACATGAGGTTAGAAATGAGAGAAAGATGAAAAGAGGTCATGCCTTAAAGACAGGTGGATAAAGAAGCTGCGCAGTGAATAAGGGAGACCTCTACGTGCACAACAGTGGATAATTTGAGAAGATTAATGAAAACATAGTGAAGAGGAACATGCAACGAAAGAGATTACCTCAGAAATAAGTTGGAAAGGAAGATAACTAAACTAACTGTGATCGGTAGATATGGCCCTGCTTTATCAACAGTAGTGTCGATGAAACAGATTTTATGTGATACCAACAGGACAGAAAACTCTAAAAATGTCGACAAAGGCAAGAATAAGTGTAAACACGAAGAGTAATGCATACACTACCCTGAATTTTCAAAAAGACGGTGACATGAAAGAGAATGATGACAGGTTAAGCAGAATGGAAAAGCGGTTAGAAAGCATATTTAAAGTATCAGTCAGATTAGAAAGTAGAGAAGAAGAATGGAGAGGAGATAGAACCAAATCGGATAAAGAGAAACAGAAATGGACAAAACGAGGAAATCGCTAGAAAAGAGAGTTAGGCTGTAGCGCAATAGAGCGTGCAGCATAGAATTGTCCCCATAAGCTAATGAGTCAATTCTATTGCGCTGCAGGATAGCCCTATTGCGCGGCGCAATAGATTTAACACAGTCGTTTATAGGGAGAATTCTATCCTGCCCGCTCTATTGCACTCCATGTGACTGCAGCCTTAGTAGATTGGAATGGGAAAAAGAAAAATGTAAAAGAGTTAAAAAAAAGAAGAATATAGTGATAAAAGGGGCATCTATTAAATAAGACAATCAATAAAAGAAAGTGGAAAAATATATTGGACAGAAAATAAACGCCAAGGTAGAGGTAGAAAAGGCGAATAAAACTGTTTTTAATAAAAGAAGAAGAGAGAGAAAATTAGTAATAGTAGAACTAGAAAACAAGAAAATCAAGGATAGGCGCATGGCAAAAAAAAAGCTGGAAAAAGGGATGTATATTAAAAACGAATTGACTGGGAAAGAAAGGAAAATCAAAAGAATGATACTTGATAAATCCAAAGAGAAGAGAAACAATGGAAAAATCCCAAAAAAAGGGTTACATAAAAATAATGATCAACGAGCAATGGTTCAGATACAACAAGTGGAGCGGCGAATTTACGCACGATAGAAAGAAGATTCAAGAAAATAAAATGAAAAAGTCACAAAAATGATGGGCGCAAAAAAAGAAACAGGTGGAGGGAAAAAGTAAATGTAACATAAGTGTACGTGTTTGGAGTATAGCAGGTGTATTAAATAAGGACAGTGGGGTGTGGAATCAACTAAATGACTTCGACATAATAGTGTTAGTAGAAACGTGGTTGGAAAAGAATTTTGTATGAGCGGTAAGAAAACATAAGAAAAGGAGAGTAAAAGCAGGAATAATTAAAGGACTAAACAAAAAGATGGAGAGTAAGAAATTCGAAGTATGGAATGAAAATATAATAATGCAAGAGATTAAAAATGGAGAACCAGAATAGAAAATTATTGGAGTATACAGTCAAAAGGTAGTAGAAACGATGGAAATTAAAAAAAAAATATTAGAAAGCAAGATGATGAAAGAGTATTTATAGTAAGAGATTGGAACGCAGACACAGGAAGAAAAGGAGGTTGGGTTAACGAAACAGACTAGAAAAGTAACGAAGTAGAAATAAAGAATCCAAGGATGAAACAATAAATGAGAAAGGAAAAAGGTTGATTAAAGAAATTACAGATGAAGAATGAAAAATAGTGGATGAACAAAAAGGGAAAGAAGGAGATTTTACATATGTTGGCAGCAGAGATGAAACTGTAATTGATTATGTTAAAGGAAATCAAGAGGTTTTGGATTAAATTGAACTGATAAGAATCGGATCAAGAACGGAGTTGGATCACCTACCGATGAAAGTATATTTAGTGAAAGAAATAGAAACTACAGAAGAGGAAAAGGATGAAAAAAGAGAAGCACTGAGAGAATGGTCTCAAGAACTAATTGATCAGTTTCAAGAAAGATAAGAGGATTGGAAGATAAACGGAAAAGAAGTAAACGAAAGATGGAGTGAAATAAAAGGAATGGTTGAAATATCAGTGCCTTAGGTTAAAAAACAGATAAAAACATGGAAATTAGGAAAGAGGAGATGGTATGACAAAGAATGGAAAGCTAAGAAGCAGTTAAGAAAGACGATGAAACTATGGAGAAAACAGAAGGTGAAAAGATCATACTTCATAACAAAAAAAAGAGAATACACAAATTGGTGCGAAGCAAAAAAGATGAGTCTGCAAAGAAATGAAGAGGAAAAATTGAGGAAAGCAACAGCGGAAGGAGAAGTGTGAAAGCATATAAACAGATTCAGAAAAAGAAAAGAAGAAATAAATAAGAGTATAAAAATGCAGGATTGGAGATGACATTGTATAGAAAAGTTGGATGGTAATAACGAAAAGGTTATGTTACTAGGAAATCAAGAAAAGAAGAGGGGCGTTTAAGTGTAAGCACAGAAAAGCAAGAAGAATTCAATGAAGGAGAATTTGAAATACAGATCAACAAGTTGAAACTGAGGAAAGCACCAGGAGAAGATAAGCTAGAAAATTAGGTCTGAAAATATATGCTCCAAGAGCTAGAGACAGCCGTATAAGAGTTGATGAAAAAAGTAAGGAAAGAAGGAGAAATACCAGATCAATGGAAAACTAGAGTAATTTGTCCAATGTATGAAAAAGAAGATAAGAATAAGCCGGATAATTACAGAGGAGTAACACTAACTTGCACGACATATAAGATATACGCTACTATACTAAATGGATTGTTAAAGAAAAAAATTAAAAGAAATTACTAGAAACTCAGTTCAGATTTAAAGAAGGGAGAGGAGTAATAGAAGCAATTTCCAAGCTTAATCATATAGTAAAGGATAGGCTGAGCAAACTAAAAGGAAAGGTTTTTGCTTGTTTTATAGATCTTAAAGGAGCTTTTGATCGTGTTGATAGGGACGTACTAGAAGAAAGACTTGTAGAAATAGAGGTGAGTGAAAGATTAAAAAATGGAATTATGAATATTTATAAAAAATCAAGTTATGTAATTTAAGTAGATGAAGGAGTATCAGAGGAGTATCAGAAGAATTTTGGACTGAAGAAGTAGTGAGGCAGGGACGTTCCTTGAGCCCAACTTTGTTTAATGTATACTTGGCAGACCTGGAAAGAGACCTAAGAAAAAGGCAAGTAGGAGGATGCAGTATAGGGAATGAAAAAATGTGGTGCCTCTTGTATGCAGATGACATTGTGCTAATAGCTGACAGCAAAGAGGAACTAAAGAAAATGTTACAAAGATTTAAAAAGTACATTGAAAAGAAGAAACTGATCTTTAGTAATACAAAAACTAAAATTCTAGTACTTGAAAAAAGAAAGAAGAAAAAGATGGAAGTGGGGAGCAAAAAATTAAGAAGAAGTAGCCGAAATAAGATATCTTGGATTTATTCTACAGAAAAATAGCACCAGTGAAAGATACATGGAAGAGAGGAAGAAAAAAAACAATAATTGCTATGAAGAATGCATAGAGTATAGGTGAGTAAATATCTAAGAACAGTTATAACAGGAGGAAGAAACTTTTTACAGCAAATGTGGAAAATGTAGCACTATTTGGGGCAGAGAAATGAAGATGGAAAGAAGATGAAAGCTGGAAAGTGTGTAAAGAATATACCTGAAGTGGATACTAGGATTAGACAGTAACACTTCAAATTACATAATGGAAGAAGAGTGTAAAATGGAGAAGCTAAAAATAAAAGCATTAAGAGCCCTGATGTTTGAAAAAAAAATCAGGAAATCAAATATAAAATTAGTGAAAAAAGGTATAAGAGAAAATGATAAGAACAAAGTAAGAATGATTATAGGAAGAGGATCAAAGAAGAGACTAAAAATTCTAAAAGAAGAAAAGGTAAATAAAACAAGATACATGAAAGGAGTAGAATTTAAGGAAGAAATAAGAGAAAAAATAGTGGCTAGCAAAGAACAGAAAGAAAAAGAAAAAAGAATGGAGAAGATAGAAAATTCAAGATACAACAAGATATGTAGATACATTAAAACAGAGGAAGAAACAGAAAACCGAAAAAAGGATGTGACAAATACAGATAGGAGACTGGTGGCAAGATTTAGATGCAGAAATGAGTGTAAAGGGAAAGAATACTGGTAAGAAGAGAATGAAAAGATGTGTAGACTGTGTCAGGAAGAAAAAGAGGACCATAGACACATACTGAGGATATGTGAAAAAACAAGGAGTAGAAAAATGTTTTTTTGTATTCTCCTGGTCAGTGCGGTCTGAGTATGTCTTTTCCAAAAAAAATTTTATGTTCTTAACTTAATTTTTAAGAACGTGATTGTTATTAGACCTAAGTAAAGTGTTGTAATATGTAAACGTAGTAACAAGCGCCATAGGTGTCGATGATGCGTGCTGTCTTAGCATCTGCATGAATATTAATCCTGAAGAGGTTGTCCGAAGGACAGCGAAATATTGAATTATGTAATTTAATTATGAATAAATAGCCATGCTCCAAATTACCAAGATCAAGTCTAAATATAGAATTTTACTTTACTTAGAGGGCGGCTGAGGGGGTGTGAAGAACGAGCTGCAAGGGGGTCATTAAAATTAAGCGGGGCGCTGAGGATGGTTGAAGAGAGGTGGATGGGGGGCTGATCAATAGTTCAACTCAATGAAAATTACGTAAAAACTATTAGAATTTTACTTTATTTAGAGGAGGACTGGGGGTAGGCAGGGGAGGAGTGGAGGGGGAGTGTGTGAAATGACCCTCTAAAATCACTATATAATATAGGAAGATATGTAAATTGCGCCTGTGTGTTAGTGTTTTGACTTTTTGAGGTTTTGAGGAGTGTTTTCATAACTTTTGATGAAGTACAGCGATTGTTGGTAGCAATACACCAATTTTTGAAGATATTGTTATCATCTTATAGTAAGTACGAAACATCTATCTAGTTTATAACCATGTTGACAGACTTTTCTACAATTAAAATGTAGCTATAATATACGTTTGGATTAAAAAAAAGCTATATGTTAGGGTGAAGTAAAGTCTTACGTAAAATATTTTCAAAATTTTGCATCGTGGTCTCTGCCATTCTGATCCTTGTAATAATTTATTTGTTGGAACTTTTTATTAGTACAAAACCGAACACTTAAAATTTGTACATTTTGTAACTGATTAAAATATTTTAATATAACACTACGTTGTGACATCGTAAGTAGAGAAATAACTATATGGGTATAAAACAATCAATAGTAAAGTGTGGGCACAACGAACTTGCCTGTTGTTTCTGTTTTGTAAATAGATTTTTGTTTTTTTTACTCCATACTATATTTTTTTCTTTTTATTCGAATCGTGTTTAATTTAAAACCAGAAGAAATGATTGTAACACTAATTACTTTTTTCTCACAACCTTGTAATCATAACATGTAGTAAATAGCTCTTACAGCAACTAAAAAAGTTTACGTTGCGTAATGTCACACATCATAATTAACGATAAATATTTGCGCAAAAACACAAAAAATGTAAAATACAAAATAGTTTTATAGTTTTCAATTTAATTTGAAGTATTTACTTTTAAATCTACAACTTCTACTACAACTACTACTATTAATAATAATAATAATAATAATAATAGATGACATTGTATAGNATAATAATACAAAAAAATTACCCACGGAAATAAATTGGAGTACAAAGTTAAGCTATTTTTTGTTATATGACATAAAATGGTCTCAGAAATCAAGTTTAAAATTTTTTACTCGAAAAAGGCTGAAAATTATTTTTTAAATTTAAAAGTTGTTTTAAGATCCTTGTCCACGACAAAAACTATAACATCTCTTAGCTGCCATAACTTATAAGAACATTTAATTCCTTAAATTAGTAAAATCTATTAACGGGATACTAAAATATGATTAGTTAAAAAAAAAAAATTCCAGTATTGCATCGAAAAATGTTAGTACTTTGATGATACAAAAATTAATAATTGATAACGACGATTGAGAATTAAAAAAAAAGATTTTTCGATGCCAAATGAGGCAGTATTATTTCAACAATGACATTAAATATTTCTTATCAAAATTATACAAACAAATCGTTGAAATTATAAATAATCAAATAAATCAAAATTATAAGCCTCGTATGACCGAATACAGATTTAAAGATTATAACAGATTACACACACACATACACACACATACACACTCGTGCGAGCGTCCGTGCCAGCACATTTTTTAAATAGGATGTATTTTCATCTTAAACCGTTTTAGACAGTAAACATTTAACGTATTTTAAAATAGCAGTAGTTATCAAAGTATGGGCGCAAAGTATAACCAACACGTTGAAGGTCACGGCTGCTGTGCGTTTGTTCCTGTATTGTGAACAACATTTTTCTTCCACAATATGTATGCGCTAATTACTTTGCGGAAAAGTACTTTCAGCCAGAATAAAACATTTCGTACGATGGGTGCAAAGTAAAATTTCAGCATCCCAAAGCGTTACTGTATGTGGTATTTACAAAAATTGATATTTTCGTTCACGCTCAGCAGAGCTCCACAGCAGTGTGTGATAGTGTTAGCCACAGAAATAGGCCACAACTACTTCCTTGCTGAGCACCCACTGCTCTGGCGCACTGCCGAGCTCTAGCGGCAATAACTGTCTTATTGAATTAACGTTTCCATGGCCTGCTAAAAAGTAAGAAGTACAAAATTTAGTTAAGTGATACAGTAACTCTCAAGCAATAAAAGCGCTTTCGAATAATTGACCTGTGTGGTCTCAAAACTTCAATTTAGCCATTTTTCAAAAAGACCATTTTTGCTAAAAACGATGGTTTAGAAAAACTAAAAATTGAATCAACGCAAGATTTTCAGCATACCTTAAGTCTTACTAGAGAAAAATGGTTTCAAAATTTCAACCCTTCAGATTGATATGCAAAGGAACCAGAGTTATACATTTTTTACAAAGCGGCCAAAACAGCAGTGCTTTGCAATTTTCGCAGAAACTACTAAATTAATTTGAGACCATTAAAAAAAACTTGAATTTTGTCATGAAATAAGCATCAATAAACTAACATGCGGTATCAAGAGGTCGATTTAACTCAATTTTAGTTAGTACTACCGTTTTTTGATATCCTAAAAATGTTCTTTTCAGGGCCTTCGTATAAGTACCACAAATTCATATAGTACGTACTTAAAAGACTTTCAAACTCCTAATCATAATTATCAATATAAGTTCCAAGATAACACAAAACTGGGCAAATAGAGCGCGAACAGGAGTGAGCGCATGGTAAAATAGCTGCTAAATTATGTAGAACAAACGAGAGTAAAGACAACAGCGAAATAAGTCATGACTAGGTAGTATCAACACATGCAAGAGAGTAAGATGGTACTATTATGTCACGCATGCGCTTGGGAGCTTCATATTTATTTGCCGGCACCACATCATACCGCTTAAATTAATTCTCACTAAAAGACCCTATCTTACTTTGTTATTCTAGCTCCCCCCTTACAGTTAACTCAAACCTTCTGTAACCATTTATTAAGTACTTTTCGAAGGAACTGTTAATTTTGCTCATGTTAAATTCGAATCCCAGCATGCCATTTTTCTGTCTTTTGTACGTAAAATATAACTACACGATAACGCATACAAAACAGAATAAATACATCAATTAACCAAATCAATCATCATAATTTTTATATCAAATTTAGTACTTCCAAAGTAATTATTATATATACTAGTGAGGCTTCGCTTTCAGCACGCTTCGCGCACGAACCCCCTCACACTCTATCTCCAAATAAGAATTGTGTGGTTTAATATAACTACTTTATTTTCACTTTTAAATTATAAGTTTTGTAATTTTGTACTTTAGAAAGTTATGTATATTGCATATAAATATTTACATGACAAAAAATAATATTTTAGAACGAAGTTCTTTATGTCGCGTATTTGGGGGGTTCGAATTTTAAAACCGACAGATTTGATGAAATGGAAGTGGCTTACCGAAAGTCGCTTCCTCCTAAGTTTCCCCCTTACGCCATCGCCCTCACCATCAGTCCCCTACACACCACCCTGTATCTTCTAACCATACCGCCCTACTCTCCTACACACCTTAGCCCACCATTCCCCCTCACACTCCCAAACAAATTAGTTTTTAAACGAGTTTTAATGTTATTTTCATACAATAATTTTTATTTGACTTTTAATTTTTTTCTTTCACAATTCTAAAGAAAAAAGAAAAAAAACACTTTCCAATAATGAGATTTAAGCCCTTGACCTCCTGCATATAAGTCCAGTACCTTACCCACTCTGCTACGAGCGCTGCCAACTATAGAAACTCGGTTTTTTGTACTTATCGTGTGGTTCGTAACTATAATATTTCATTTTTATATGCATTCGCTGATAATACATTCGATTTATAATAAATTATGTAAATTAAATATTAAAAAAAAAAAAATAAAATATGAAAAAAATAATAATAAAATGAAATGAAATATGAACAAATAAAATG
>NW_019380184.1:2062761-2084635 GCF_000648655.2 Copidosoma floridanum | reverse complement strand
GCCATTTCCTGTCGATGGCTAATTTTACAGTATCCCAATGTACGTTATTAAATAGAGCTACCATATCAAAACTTACTACAATATAGTCTTTAAGGGCTTTAAAAAAAGCCAATTTTTTTTTTGTCTATAAACTATTTTTAACAACACAGTCAGATTTAGGGATATTTTTTATTAAAAAATTACTAAACCATTCAGATAGCTGATAAGTGGGAGAACTTAAAGCAGAGATGATAATTCGTAAGAACTAATACGTAACATCTAGACAACAGTGTTTTATTTTTGGTGATTTGGAAAAGTTTTTTGCTTGTGCCATTCAAGTCATAATGATTTAATTGACGTAACATGTTATCTATCTTATCTTGCAATTGTTTTAAAGGATCCTTTTTGCAAATTTTGTATAGTTTTGTGTCTTTGAAACTCTGTGTAACTTTTTTTACGTAATCAGATTTTTCTAAAATTACAAATGCACCTCCTTTATCAGCTTTACTAATAATAATAGTGTTATTGTTCTTCAAAAACTCTTCAAACTTTATTAATTATTGGCAAATCAATCCATCATTTACATTGAGATTTTTAAAATTATTATTTATGTTATTTAAAATTATCATTTGTATCATTTATATTATTATCAATTTGAAACCTGATCTTTGAAAGTATTGATATCTTTTTCATTCAATTTTAATGTCTTATGCAAACTTTTGAACTATTGCAAACGAAAAAAATTTTTTGTGTTATAAGTAAAATTAAAATTTCTACCTAAATTTAAAATGGCAAGCACACAAACTGGCAATTTTAGAGCAGTAAGGATGTTAATCCGTTTTCCTTTTACGTCAGCAATATTATTATCCTATGTTCGAGTTAAGTTCTTTGGTTTCAAAAATTCATCTAAATTTACAATGTTATTTTAAATTCGATATTTTTTATAATAGATATGAGCAAATTTTGATTGTAAATTCTTTTAAAATTTTTCACCAAACAGTTTTGTTTTGATAAGAAAATAATTTTCAATTGCATGTTATACCGATATACCAGTCTTTAAAATAATAGTTCTTACAAGTTTTTTCAAGTTTCGACTAATTTGTTTGTGATGAATATTTACATCGATTATTTCGTACTTGAAAATGATCAGTTTAATGGTTTTTAAAAATTTTTCAATCCCATTGCTGAAAAACTTACTTTGTGAATATAAATTGTCTAAAGTTTTAAAACCATACTCAATATGTTGGGGCAGTACATCATGAAATTTCCAACGAAGGGAAACTTGCATTATCTTCTGTTTATAGACAGTTCTTTCATCCAATAATACATATCTTGAACGTCGTGTCGTAGGTCAAATCCATATAGTAGTTGTATGTACCTCAATACTAGCATCACGTTGATGTAAAGCGTTCTTGTACGGATTTCGAGCAGTTCATTTGACGTAAATACAGAGATAGCCATCTTCTCATACGTTCTCCCCACAACGTTTATGGGATACAGTGTTTAGGTGGTCCATGTGGCAATGAAGGTCAGATTAGTAGAAGTTTAGAAACGAGAACGAACGAACATAAAAAAAATTCTTAAAAAATGTAAAACGTGTAAGCCTGATTAATATTGTGATGTTTGTAAAAAGGAAAAGAGTGAATAATCGGCTTGATTTGCCCATACTCTTAATACAGGACATTTTTTTATTTTTGATTGGGATGCAATAAAAAATTTAGACCAAGAAAATAATTACTACGAACGCTTAGTTTCAGAAATGATTCACATTGCAGAACCAAAAAATAACAATAATAGAAACAGTGACACACAAAACTTAAGTTCGTTTTTAAAAAAATACATTAATAGTTTTATAAGCTGATAACCACTTTTCCGTTTTACAGCATTTTATTATTTGCATGTTATATAATTTTTGTTTTATTTATTTTATTTTACTAATTGATACTTTCATTATTGATCGCCACTATTTAAATACTGCACCTTTTTAACACTTGTTCGTTACTAGGAATGTATTTTATTACATTGCAGTCATTGTACACATGTGATATGACCATCAGTACACGTTGTATAGTAAGCAGAGCTACATCGTTAATTTTTAAGTCAACAAAATATAACTTTTGTTATATTTATTTCGGAGTAAATATTCGACGTTGCTTACTTGTAAGTTTTGAGAGTCAACCATTGATATCGTTTTCTTGACTTGTGTATGATTTATGTGATTTGTAAGTAAGTTGTTTTTTATTTTCTATTGTTTTAGTTTGCTTCTATAGGGTTGTCAATATACAACCGAGACGTTGTACACACTTTGGATCAAGAATGAACTTTTTGACAGTATGCCGTAAAATGCATTTACTTTATTTGTTTTTCTACAGAAGTTAAGTCACCATACATGTATAATTGACTGTAAAAAGTATAATTAGAATTAATTATAAGAGATTTAGGTAATATCTGATAAACTTGACTTTGAATTATTAGTTATTTATAGTTTTTTTTCTTTACTTACGGCACTAAATAACGCCAAAGGGAAAAGAATTTTGTAATATTGAATTACATATCTTGAAATTATTATCGTTTTAATAGTTGCTTTAACTTACTATTATGTAAACTTAAAGCAGGTGAAAATAATCTTTTACCTTTACAAGAATTGAATTTTTGTCTTTCACTTTGCCAAAATTTTGCACAACAAAACTCGCTATGTTAAGATTCCGGAATACTACTGTTTTAATTCAAAAACAAAAACTTTGGGTGAAACGGGAAAAGGTTTCAAATAATTAAACAATAGGTTGACTTAACATAGTGTCTTCTAAGGACTTCAGCATTTTTTTTCAAATTAATCTTAAATCACATTAATAGAGCAGAATCTTTTGAAATGTTAATAACAGCTGACTGAATGCTTTACAGTAGACTCAAAGATACTGCTATTGCTTTAGATCTAATGGAACACGATACCCAAATTCATAATATTTTTTAGGAAGCATTTAACGTTATGCTGGCATGCCGATAAATAGAATTTTTACGTGGTTTTAAATGTCTGAAGATATTTGAAGCAAAAAATTATGGAAAAATTAAAGCAGTTTTTTTCATTTGAAATTTAAAAAAGAAAGAAAAAAACTATGCTTTTTTACAGTGAAATTCAATTTTTAAATTTGAAGAAAACTCCAAAAAATTTTAAAGAAAGCCTTAGAAATAGTTGCAAGAACATTACGTGAAATATCTGTTTTCATGGTAATTGACTTGTTTTAGGACGAGATTTTAGACGGATACCTCCAGTTTAGAAAAATAGTCATACAAGAATGATTGCACAGAAAGTATCAAACAAGTATTGACTAATTAATCATTTGGTAATTAGTTCGTATTCTTAAACTTAATATGAATATACGTTCTATTGAGAAACTATTTTTTAAATTTCTAATAGATATCAAAGAAGGAAAAATTAAAATTATTGCTAGTCCAAAATAAATGAAAAACGTTTGAAGTTTGTTACGATATTTTTAGTGAAGGTATTAACTTCTTAATAGATAACGTTATAGTTACTACTTATTATAAAGATACTTACTTTTTTTATAATAAAATTCTAAATCATGTGAAAAAATAGAAACAAATTACTGCATAGATCATTTTTTTTACAATGGTATTGATAAATCTAATAGTGATATTTGATTAAATTTTCTAATTGAATTTGTATACAATATTTGTGAAGACTTATCTCCACGTGAGCTTAATTAAGAAACTGGAGCAATTGTTCTGTTGATACGAAATAATACAAATAATTCTTTTATCAAGAGTTAGGGATAAAAAAACAACCAGGGTGCCATAGCACTACATGATAGGTGATGAGAAAATGTGTTTACAAATCATACAGATAAAGTAATGATTAAGGGAGTCGTAGAAATTGGCTGAAGAGGGCTAGAAAAAACATTAGAGCGTTACTCAGACAATATGTTTCGTCGAGAGACGGAAATCAAACGGAGCGTTTGTATACGGTTCAACTCAAATACACCTTTTCTCTCATGTCTTCTCTGTGCCCGCTTAATCTCATCGCTGGTTGGCTCACGGCTGGCCAATGTACGAGCGNTCGAGAGACGGAAATCAAACGGAGCGTTTGTATACGGTTCAACTCAAATACACCTTTTCTCTCATGTCTTCTCTGTGCCCGCTTAATCTCATCGCTGGTTGGCTCACGGCTGGCCAATGTACGAGCGGCAGTGGGTGGGGCGTCGAGACTTACGCGTATGCTTATCGGCGCTCTCTCGCTCTACTGCTTTTTGCACGCCTAACCACACGCATCTCCATTGCTACCAACGCCTGCATTTTGCTGCCTTCTCGCTTCCAGGTCATCGTACACCAGGAGTCGACAGCTGTACCAGACGCTTACCACCAGAGGATCACGCCAACGCTAAGTCACCTCATCCTTTCATTATACTCGCTCTTACACGTCTAATCATTTAACCTCCCTCTGTATCTTTCCCACATTTTCTCCTAACATCCTACATATCTCCGCATACTTAACCCCTTTCCACGTCTTCCTCTACTTCTCTCTCTCTTTTTCTCTGCTGATCTATTGCTCCTATACGTCTGACATTCTCTCTCTAACTCTTTCCTATTCAATATATATCTATATCTCTCTCAACTTTATACTATCTTCACTTTTGTTCTTAAGCTATTTTCTACTTGTTGCTATCTCCCCATTTCTTTACATTCTACATACTTAGTTTCATTTCCTCCATTTTCCCATTCTTTCTCGCTCGTACACGCTCCACATTTTCATTCAACCCTTTCCCAGTGGCTGTACATTCCCTCTCTCTCTCTCTCTCTCTCTCTCTCTCTCTACTTTTCTGTAGTCCGCCATTTTTGCTACTATCACCAGGGCATATTCTACATCCTCGCCAACCCAACCAACGTGCTATCGCTCTCTCCTCTCACATAAGTTTGTTCGCATCATTAGTCCTGTACGCCTCTCGAGACGGAATAGTTAACTCCTCACCCGATCCATCGATCGCAGCGCTAGCTGCGTCTGAATTGTCGCAAGGGGCAATTCCGCATTTCCGGACGTCGGTCCATTTTCACCAGCCTTGCGCTGACTCGTGCGACCGAGCAGGGCCCGTCGGTTCGCAAGGGAATCCTATTCCTGCCTTCATTAATTCCTCGCATACTCACACACCGGAAGTCGTTACCAGTAGGTCCTTCCGTACAATCATACACACCCGCATTTACGCACACAAGACCAGTCCGCAATTAAAATTCCGCATTTTCATATCTCATTAGTTATCAATTTCATCAATTTGTATTTGTCTTCGTTTCTTAATAAATCTGGGTTTTTTATGCCACTGGCTTTTTCCCATTAAATTGGTTTTCTTTATTTATTAACCTTTGTTCAATTTAAGGTAATCAACGCATCATAACCCCCTATTATCAATANCCCCCCGTTTTTTAATTTATTTCTGTTTTTATTTTATCTATTTTTTTTGATTGATTTCTTGTTACGTGAGCCCCCCCCCTTTTTTTGGTTCATTCTGCCCTAATCTTTTTTTAATTTGGACCAGGCAATCCATGATGGATCGGCTGTGCTCCCACACGACATTTGGTGCCTCCTGTGAGGTTTGAAGTTTCACTGCCTCATCAACATCTCCATCAATCATCGTTGTTTCCAACGCCGTCGCTCCCACGGATCAACCTTCTCCCAGCTGTCAGAAGTTGAGTCAACGTCGTCAATACAGATAAGATTTTTTTTCTTTTTTCTTTTTGTTGTTACCCCCTTTTACTTTTTTCTAATTAGAATCAGCTTGATTTCAAGATATTTCTTTACATTAGTTTTTTTTGGGGGAACCATAAAGGTGGAGAGTGGGTAGTTTTTATTTTATAAACAAGAAGAGGGACCCGGGGTATTAACGCTATCAGGATAGCAGTTACAACTTCCAAGAGTTTATCGATAAAGGCAAGGCTATTTTCGGATCGATTAGAAGGTTTGGAAAAATTTGTAGGGGGCGCAGACGTCGACAAAGTCAGCGCGACTTTACGTTTGGAGGACCTAACCCGTAAATTTCAAGAATGTGAGGACTTAATAGAAGCGCTTAGTGTTGAGAACGGAAAGGTAATGGAAGTAGAGACGTGGCCAGACATCAGCAAGCGGTATTACAAGATAGCCAGCGATATTGCGAAGTTGAATGCTCTCGACGGGAGGAACAATGCGTCTTTAGTAGGTCAGGGAGGAGGAATGGGCTCTTCGACTTTTGTAGAACACCAGCGTCTCTTAAAACTCCCAGTAGCAGAACTTCCAAGGTTTAGCGGTGGGCACGAAGAATGGTTGTCGTACAAAAACACTTTCTTGACGATGATCAATTCACGCAGTGACATCGATAAACTGGTCAAGTTTATGTATTTGCGGAATACTTTACAGGGCGAAGCGTTGAACAAGATTTCGATTTATACCATCAGCGCGGAGAACTATGACAAGGCTTGGAAAACTCTGGTTGATTCGTACGAGCGTCGGCGTATTCTGATCTCTAAGCATCTTGATGCAATCCTCGACATTCCGCCGTTGAAGACTGCTACTTCCAAGGATTTGTCCATAATCGTTGACAAGGTGAAACAGCACTTGAATTCGTTGGAGTCTCTTGGTGGTATGGAACCTCCCCGTATGGTCGTTCGTTTACTTGAGAGGGCCTTACCATCGCCCATTCGTCAAAGATGGGAGGACTCGCTTGCGGTGGACGAGCTCCCGAACCTTGAAACATTTTATTCGTTCATCGAAGGGGTAGTTTCGAGGATGTACACAATGGAGAATGATTGTCCGCAGTTCAAAGACGCCATCGAATCAGCCGGCAAGCCGAATCTGGAACCCAGAAAGGCGAGGAAGACCAACGACGGTGCTCGGATCTTCGTGACTACAGCAGAGCAGCCATGCGTGAAATGCGATCAAGCACACTCGCTGTATCGTTGTCCAGAGTTTGCTACTTTGTCGGTCCAAGCTCAGTGGGATTTCGTCAGAACACATCGTTTGTGCTTCAATTGTTTGCATTCACATGTCGGAAAGTGCAACCTGGGGAATTGCAGGCGATGCGATAAGTACCACAACACCTTGTTGCATGCGGACCCGAAGACATCCCAGTCAACAGCGAAGTCTGGTGGAACTCTTGGTGGAAATTCGTCCAACAACGCTTCTCACGCATGACTAGGTTTAGATATTTTCAGTGCCGTGTCTAGGTCACTCACATCTCAACTTCACATGAGCGCGGTCATTTGGGTCAAGTCAAGGAAGGAGAGCTTCATCGAAGGTCGTGCACTGTTGGATACTTGTTCCACTAATCATTTCGTGACGGAGCGTTTCGTACAACAATTCCAATTTCAGCTGCAGGCTTGCGAAATGCCCATTAGAGGCTTTGGAGGAAGTGGCTCCATATCGAAGGGGTCTATTGAACTCGTCATTCGTTCGCGAGTCAATGAATTCCAGAAGACTCTAAATTGCCTTGTAGTCCCCAATATCACCAGAAAGATTCCAAGCGAACCATTTCCACGGAAAGTAATCGATATTCCGCATAACCTTCGATTAGCTGATCCGCAGTTTCACGTTCCTCGTCCGGTCGACATTCTTATAGGTTCAGGTGAGACTCTATCTTTTCTGTCAGTCGGTCAGATTCACTTGGCTCGAGAAAACTACGATCTTTACTTGCAGAAAACGCAGCTTGGTTGGGTGGTTGTAGGGGGAATAGACCAAAATCGAGATAGCGTAGCTACGTGCAATTTAGTCGAGTTGAACGAACAGCTCACGAAGTTTTGGGAATTAGAAGAGGTTGGTAGTCAGTTAGGTTACACCCCAAAAGAGACTGCGTGCGAAACCCATTATGTCGAAAACACGAAACGCGATAGTAGTGGTCGATACGTCGTTAGATTACCATTCAAGCAGTCAGCTGTACCTCTCGGAGATTCACGGGCTAAGGCGTTCCGACAATTCCAAGCCATGAAACAACGGTTTCTTGGGAACTCTGAACTTCGTGTAGAGTACACTAAGGTTATGCAGGAGTACATCGATTTAGGTCACATGACGCTCGTCAATAATGAGAGTTTTGGAGGGTATTTTATGCCTCACCATGCAGTACTCAAACCATCTAGTACCACCACAAAGACTCGAGTGGTGTTCAATGCTTCAGCCAAAACAGATAAAGGCCTCTCCTTGAATGAAATGCTCATGGTGGGACCTACAATACAGCCGAAACTCTTCGATCACATTTTTCGATTCCGCACTCACACGTTCGTTATCACGGCTGATATAGAGCGTATGTACAGTCAGATCCTTGTCGATCCTCGTGATAGGTTGTATCAGCAAATCTTTTGGTTCCACGAAGGCAGAATTAGGACATTTGAGTTGAACACCGTCACGTTTGGCGTGTCGTCCGCTCCATTCTTAGCTATTCGTACAATCCATCAATTAGCTGAGGACGAAAAGGCAGATTTTCCAAAGGCTAGTGCCATCTTGAAACGCGATTTTTACGTAGATGACTTGCTTAGTGGGGCTGATTCAGTAGCAGAAGTCGTACAGATTCGCAACGAACTTATTCAACTGTTGGCTCGTGGGGGATTTACTATCAGGAAATGGGCTTCGAATCATCAACACGCGTTAGATAATTTAGAGGGACGAGTTTTTGGAACAGAGTCTGTCGTCGAGGGAGATCCTGTAGTCAAGACGTTAGGACTAACATGGGATTCTAAGTCCGATGAATTCCTATACACGGTCAATCCAATCAAGTTGCCCGCAACAATCACGAAGATAAACATCTTGTCAGAAATAGCTCGAATTTTTGATCCTCTAGGTTTGTTAGGTCCAGTTATATTCACAGCCAAGGTTATTATGCAGGAGTATTGGAAATCAAAGGTAGGCTGGGACGAATCTGTACCTCAGGACCTGTTCACCAAGTGGGCCTCGTTTGCTAAGCAGCTTAACTTATTGGAAGGGGTATCGTTTCCAAGACACCTTCTTTTGCCACACGCTGTCACGATTCAAATCCACGGGTTTTGCGACGCCAGCAACCGAGGATATGGGGCTTGCTTGTATGTGAGATCAGTGGATAGGTCTGGGAAGGTTCTCGTGCGCTTAGCTTGTGCGAAATCCCGCGTCGCCCCAGTCAAACAAACAACGATTCCTCGACTTGAGTTGTGCGGCGCCTTAACGCTGGTTCGATTGTTCAAGGAGTGTAGGGAATCCTTTCCCTTTGTCATTTACAAGGTCGCATTTTGGTCCGATTCTGAGATCGTGTTGCAGTGGATCAAGAAATCCCCTCAGGTCCTCAAAGTCTTCGAAGGAAATCGTGTCGCTGAAATCCAGGAGTTGTCATCAACGATAGAGTGGCGTCACGTGGCAAGTAAAAACAATTTCGCGGATGTTCTTTCCAGGGGACAAAACCCAGCCGAGTTCGTCGAGAATCGTGAGTGGAAGTCGGGAAAGTCTTGGTTGTATGGTCCAGAAGAAGCATGACCAAATTCAACGAGAAATCACAACATCGATTTACCAGGCTTGAAGGCGTCAACTTGTCTCTTATCGACCTCGAAACCCTCTCATTCCGCAACACCAACTGCGTCAAATTTGTCGTTTCAGGAACCATCCACGAGTCCACCATTCTACAAGCGATCCTCGTCCTACTTTGCGTTTGTTAGCTCCTTGTCTTATTGCTTGCGCTGGCGTCATGCGTCTGATCGAACCAAGGCACCATTCTCGATTGCAGAAAGGTCCAGAGCAGAAACAAGGCTTTTAATTTTCATTCAACAGGAACAGTTTGGCAAGGAGATTGAGCAGAACAAGGGAACCGGAAGTACAAAGAACATCAAACTCGCTGCGTTCGATCCATTCATTGACGCGGACGGTCTACTTCGAGTAGGTGGTCGACTACGACACGCGAAAATTCCTGATCGTCAGAAGTACCCGATTTTGTTGCCCTCCTATCATCACGTGACCGATCTTATCATTAGGGAAGTCCATCATTCTTTGTTGCACGCGGGAATTCAAGGCACGCTGTATAAGATTCGCCAACGCTTTTGGTTGTTAGATGGTAAGAATCAGGTTAGGCGGATCGTCAGGCATTGCATTACATGCATTAGGCATCAACCCGTGAATCTTCAGGCCAAAATGAGCGACTTGCCGCGACCGCGTGTCCAACAAAATGCGGTTTTAAAGCACGTAGGCGTTGATTATTTTGGGCCAATCAACATAATGGAGAAGAAGTTCCGAAATCGAGTGATTTTACCAGCTTACGGTTGCGTTTTTATCTGCATGCCCACAAAGTCCGTCCACATCGAAATAGCTAGCGACATGACCACAGAAGCGTTTCTTGGATCGTTCAAGAGGTTTATAGGGCGACGAGGAATCCCATCGCACGCATACTCAGATCACGGAACCAATTTCGTAGGTGCAAATAATAAGTTACGCGAAATCTTCAACCTAGTCCACTCAGACTCTTTCCACGATACAATCAGCAGTTACGCTGCGAAGCAAAACATCAAATGGCATTTCAATCCGCCAGTAACACCACATTTCAGTGGGATTTGGGAATCCGCGGTAAAATCGTTCAAACATCATCTCAAACGCGTTATCGGAAAGAAAGTGCTTACCTTTAAACAACTCAATACCCTTTGCATCGAAATCGAATCAATTTTAAATTCGCGACCTATCAGTCCAATATCAAGCGATCCAAACGACCCATTAGCGCTTACACCCGCGCACTTCCTTATTGGTCGTCCTCTTACGATGTTGCCTGATCACGATTTGACTTCCGTTCCAGATAACCGACTACCAGCATGGAAATTCGTTGTGAAGGCACGGCAGGACTTTTGGAAACGGTGGCATTCAGAATATCTTAACGAACTTCAAAAAAGGACAAAATGGCTCGAGGGAAAGGGAGAAATCAAGGTCGGATCTGTTGTCATCTTAATGGAGAAATCTCAGTCGAATTGTCATTGGCCGCTGGGAGTGGTCATCAAGGTGTATCCTGGGAGCGATGGTGTCGTCAGGGTCGTCGACGTCAAGATAAGAAATGGAATATACAAACGAAACATCACCGATCTGTGTCCATTGCTCGAAAATCAATAATCACATACAGGTCTTGTGTTGCGCACACTTCACACGAACACATACGCTATAACCCACAATTTTGCTCGCTTAATCTCGCAACGGGGGGAGCCTGTTCCGTCGAGAGACGGAAATCAAACGGAGCGTTTGTATACGGTTCAACTCAAATACACCTTTTCTCTCATGTCTTCTCTGTGCCCGCTTAATCTCATCGCTGGTTGGCTCACGGCTGGCCAATGTACGAGCAACAGTGGGTGGAGCGTCGAGACTTACGCGTATGCTTGTCGGCGCTCTCTCGCTCTATTGCTTTTTGCACGCCTAACCGCACGCATCTCCATTTCTACCAACGCCGTGGCTGGGGCAGCTCTTCAATATTGAACAGGGTAACTGACAAAGGGAGAGGGGGGTTTACCAAAAATTAAACTTAATAAAAAGGGTAAAATCGATAGAATTTAACCTTATCTAGACGGGGGCCGAAGAGAGCTGAAGGAAGATGTGTGGAATGATCCTTTAAAATCACTATGTAATATGGGAAAACATGCGTGTGTGTAATATACATATAAAAGTATTTAGATGGACACAAATCAGCATTAGCATTGGGTTAGAAAACTTATTATATTTATAAAATTTTCTCAAACACATTCTCAAGTAATTAATGTATATTAAAAACGTTAGAAAAATAAAATAAAGTTCTCTATAATTTTACATAGTTTTATTTTATATTTTTAAGTTTTGAGTTGAGGTTTGCACGCAATGTAAATAAATTTCTAGATCTCATGCATTTTAATGAATGTGTGAAAAAAAAATGTTTTCGAAAGCTTACTATTATTACACTCACTGGTGACAGTAATTTTGCCTCTTTTTCATTTTAATGCAAAACCAGAAAACACTTTTTCCGACATTACTGGTTTTAGAAATGAAAAAGCTATAAGACGTATGAAATTGCTAAATGAATGATATTTTGATAATCACTCTTATTAACGAGACGTTTTTGTAGCCTTGACTTTAAACTGATAAAACAACAGTTTAATTCTTAAAATTCAGCGAATTTGTAGTTTATGTTGTCAATATGTAGTGACGAATGGATCTTAGTAGTTTTATGTTACAAGCATAATGCATCGTATTCATTACGTACTCATTAAACTAACAAAAATAGTTTGAATATGGTTGTTAGTGGAGCTACTAACGTTACATATATATTTAGAAGAAAAGCAAAATTGAGTCGTTTACTAATAGAAAAACGGCATTACTGCAACTAATAAATATAGAGAGAGTTAAAAAGAGAAATTACTGTAATAATTGAAGAGGGAAACACTACATAAAGAAAAATCAGAAGCTAAAACAAATTAAACTAGATTACTACGGGTGGATTTTGTAACTAGATGTTGGACGACAGAGTTACATAATATGAAGAAATTCAGAAGTTAACAAATGAAAGTATCAATAATAATACAAACTTATTTATATCAGACTAATCGTGAATTGTATGGTTAAGTACTATGGCAAAGAAGTAGAATATAATGATAAAAATTTACCAAAAAGAATAATCTAAGGAAAAAGCAAAATAAAAAATTAAAAAACATGTCATGGTATAATGAATTTTAATCATAACAATAACATGAAAGGACTTAAAGTACCAAAAAAAATTTTATTACATAGATAGGGGTAAAAAAGATAGTAATATTCTTCCAGCATAATGGCAATGTTCAGTTACGGTAATATAGAATCAACAAATTATTATGGATAAAATGAGTCAGATACCAAATCCACATTGCGTAAAAACAAAAAAAAAGTGTCGATTAGACATTCTGTTGGAGAAATTATAATGTGTAGACTTATTGAGGAAGTTAAGGGATAAATAAATAGGTATCAACACTAGCTGTTTAATTTGGTTTAATTGAAGAGGAGAAGTACTACAGTAGTGAGCAGAGCGAGTGCTGGCGGTATACTACTATACTGTACCGAAGATAGGTTGACTAGTATGACGTATAGTGTACCTAACACTTACAAAACGAAAAATATATATATGTATGTATTGCATTGAATTTGATATAGCAACACGCCCTCTCAAAAGAAATACAATAAACTTTTACAAGGAAAAAAAGTTTGCTTTTAACACCTTAGACCAATATATTCAAAAACTTCTTAATCTCATCACTTGCTGCTGGTTTGGTGAGAGTATCTGCTAACATATCACTTGAAGATATGTACTCAATCTAAATATCCTTGGATTCTATTCTTCCTTTTACAATGGAGTTTCTTACACTTATATGTTTAGTGGCATGACTATAATTTGCATTTACTCTAAGACTTAAGGCATCTTTGTTGTCACAGTAGACTACAGTTAGTTTTAATCCTTGGAGGCGAATGGTTTGAGTGAGTCTTCGCAGCCAGCATGTTTCTTGAACAGCAGTGTAGAAAGAGTAATACTCAGCTTCAGTACTATATGATTAAACCTTTGGTTGTCTTTTACTGAGCCAACTCACTGGTCCTCCCTGAAGCATAAAAATGTAACCACTAATTGAACGTGGATCATCTGGGTCAGGCGCATAGCTTGCATCACAGTACGCCTTTAAGTCCTCGTTCCCTTTGTTGTAGTATGTTAGTTTTAAGTCTTTACTCCCTTATAAATATCTCAGCAATCTTTTTACACTTTTCCAATGTTTTTGGGTGAAGTTGTTGTTGAATCTGCTTAAGTTGCTGACTGAGTAAGCCAAATCAGGTCTGGTCAGCTGAGCTAGATACAGTATTGCTCCAATTGCGTTTTGGTAAGGACCGTTTAGTGTGTCATCCTTTTCGGGTGAAGGAATATTATGTTCTGGCAATTTTTGCATGGGTGATGAAACACTTTTGCAATCCTCCATGTTAAATCTTTTCAAAAGGTTTATAATATAGTCAGTCTGATCGATTGTTATCAATCCCTTTTTTAAGGTCATGAACTATATTTAAACCAAGACACTTTTTGGCAACTCCAAGATCCTTCACTGGAAAGGCAGAAGAAAGCTTTTCATCTATATAGCTTTTAAACTTAGAACAATTATAAAAAACGAAGATATCATCCACAAATATGGCCAAGATCAGAATTCTTTGATCTTTTGTGATGATATATACACAAGGATCATCTGGACTCTGAAAAAATTTCATGCTTTTCAGAAAGGCATCTAGTTTCTGGTTTCATGATCGACTTTCTTTCTTTAGTCCATATAAGGCTTTGTTAAGTTTGTACACTTTGTTTTCACTTCCTTCCTGTGTAAATCCTTCTGGTTGTTGCAGATAAACTGTTTCCTATCACCATGAAGGAACGCTGTTTCAACATCATAATGAGAAATCTTTGGTGGGATTTTTACAGCCATCGCAAATAATAAGCGCGAGGATGTGAAACGTACAACAGGTGAGTAGGTGTCATCATAGTTCACACCTTTTTGTTGAGCATAACCTTTAGCAACTAACCTAGCCTTATATCTAACTTTTTGATCCTGCTCATTTTTTTTTAAAACCCACTTGCTTCCAATCGGGATTTGATCTGATGGTATATTAACTAAGTTCCACGTATTGTTCTTATTTATTGAGTCAATTTCTTGTTTCATGGCTTGTAACCATGCTTGGACTTCTGGTCCTTTAACAGCTTCTGAGTAGGAGGCAGGCTCGTTAACATTTCGAATTTCAGTGAAGAGTACGTAATCATCAAGATAGTTTGGTTGTGTTCGCTGTCTGCTACTTCTTTTAACATCATCTTGACTATTTTCTATCAGATCTTCTTCTTGAGTACGTTTTTCTAACATTTGATTTTCTTGAATAGAAACATCCTGTCCCATAACTTCTTGAATATCTTCAACTGAAAAAAAACTTTTGTGTTCTTTAACAGATTTGTCTTCAAGAAATCTCACGTCTCTGCTGACAATTGCTTGGTTAGACTGAATGTCCCATAAGCGGTAACCTTTTTGATTTTTGGCGTATCCAAGCATAAGACATTCTTTGGCCTTAGAGTCGAGTTTTTGACGACTATGATTTAGTACGTATTTAAGAGCCTAACAACCAAAAATCCTTAGGTGTGATAAATTGAGTTTATGTCCTGTCCATAATTCACAGGGGGTCTTACCTCCTGGGGCTCTTTTTGAAGAAACGTTTGATAGATATGCCGCTGTTGCAATGGCTTCTGCCCAAAACTTCTGATCCATATTGGAGTCAATAAGCATTGACCTAGCCTTGTCCAACAGTACTCTATTTTAACGTTCGGCTCGCCCATTCTGTTGAGGATTGTATGGAACAGTCGTTTGATGTTGAATCCCTGCATCATCTAAGATTTTCTTTATTTCTTGGTTTTTGAACTCACGACCATTACCACTACGTGAAATTTTGATTTTTGCATCAGATTCATTTTAAACATACTTAAAAAACTGTGAAAAACACTTTGTCACTTGATCCTTACTTGATTAAAAGTATACAAAAATCTTTCGACTAAAGTCATCCAAAAAAGTTAGGAAATATTTTGCTCCACCTATGGAAGGAGAATTCATTTGACATATATCAGAGTGTATAAGTTCTAACTTTTTTGATGCACGAACTTGAGTGGCTTTGAAAGGGCTTTTTGACATCTTCCCTTTAACACAGCTTACACAGGGTGGTATTTCAATATTACCTGTAATTTTAATTCCTGTTGCTGCATGATTTTGTAGTTGTCTCATGTACTCTGGATTTAAATGAGCCAAACGGCGGTGCCAAGTGTAAACGTCTGCTTGCGCCGATAGAGCCACTACGCTTGTATTAGAGATATTATTTGACATTTGGACTTGATCTAATCTATATAGTCCATTTGTTAAAGAATGTGCTGTAAAAATTACTTTTTTGTCTTTGTTTAGCACCCGACAAAAATTTGTTTCAAAAGATACTGAGCAGCCAGATTTAGTAATACGACTTACTGAAATTAAGTTTGCTGCTAATTCAGGGATAAAAAACACATTAATTAGTTTGATTTTTATATTTTTAATAATTAAAATAATGTCACCATGTCCACAAACTTTTAACCTGTTTTTATTTGCTACCACTATACTTTTTGTTTCGCTGGTTTAAAAATTAATCATTTTATTTTTACTATTGCACATGTGCTTTGAGGCACCATAATCTACTATCCACTTACTTTTATTGTCATCGGTTGCAATCAATCCATAAAAGGCACATACAACCTCACTTTGATCTGAATCTTCATCATCACTTGATATGTTGCTTCGAGTTTCCACGTTCCAGGCTTTAGGCCTTGATGACTTTTGTTCAGGGCAAAATTTTGCTACGTGGCCATATTTGTTGCACGAGAAACACCTAACCTTACTTTTGAAGTCATTTTTCTGACCCTTTTTTTGAAAAGTTTTCGGCGTGAAAAAAGCATTTGAATCATCATGTGGAAGGGGTTGGTCCCATTGTAGATCTTGCATAATTTTTTATTTAACTAAGTCGGCCGTTATTTTTTGACCTGAACTGCCTAATGCCATTATCATTGGCTCGTATCTATTTGGAAGTCCTGCTAATAAGATTCCTCCAAGCAATTCATCTGGAATCAACATTCCAACGGAGTGTAATTTATGAGACGTTGTTATCACTTTATCATCATACTCACCTACGGACGCACAGCTTTCAAGCTTTGTGGTTGTGAGTATACATAATAAGGTTACACGGCGCAACAATCCTTTGTAGTCAAAAGTATTACGTAATTTTTCCCAGGCCACTTTTGCCGTCTTCTCTTGGCTTATGTGTGAGTGTATCACCAGATCAACAGCGAGAATAATTTTGGCACGAGCCTTCTGAATTTTTTTCGCATCTGTCGATAGTTCCTGCCCCTGAGGAACCTCTATAGTTTCCCATAAGTCCTCACACTGCAAGTAAGCTTCCATCATAATCGACCAAGTATGATAGTTGTCTCTGCCTGTTAGACGCTCTATAAAAGGAAGAGCACTACTGCCGCTATCTCGGTTCGCCATCTTGTCTGTGCTCACTAGTCTCCTTTGTTGAACCTTCTAGACTTCACCAATATTCTATGACTACACTTTTGGTGCCTGGGCCCATAACCATTTGTTGGAGAAATTATAATGTGTAGACTTATTGAGGAAGTTAAAGGATAAATAAATAGGTATCAACACTAACTGTTTAATTTAGTTTATTTACAGAGGAGAAGTACTACAGTAGTTAGCAGAGCGAGTGCTCTCGGTATACTACTATACTGTACGAAAGATAGCTTGATTAGTAATACGTATAATATACCTAACACTTACAAAACGAAAAATATATATATGTATGTATTGTATTGAATTTGATATAGCAACACATTTTGAGTCATAAAGTTAGCTTTAAAATTGAAGCATAAAAAATTTAGAATGTTTAAACAATACATAATCCGTTTGGGGTGAGGTGTGCATACCTAAATGTATTTTCAATTTTCTTCACTGTACGTACGAAAGTTATTTTATGTGTGTATTACTTACGAATAAAAAAAACGGTTTGTGAGAGCATTAACTAACATGCTGAATAAAAATAATACAATAGTAACAGATTACGAAGTTGCTGCTTGGATAATAGAAAACCAAAATAAATTAGAGGCATTGGACATTTTTTATAACGCTTAATATACTTTGCGCAGTAATAGTACATCCTCTATCTTAGTAATATTATTCTTGTTTGATTTTGTATGAAATCTTTTAAAAATTAATCTTTTATTATAGACTAGTTTTTAATTAATAATTTTTCTGTGATGCTAACTGAATTCATGCCCAAAATAGGGTAATGTGTATGAATGGGATATTCCTAATTTAAGTTACTCCTTTTCTTATTAAAGTGAAACTGTTTTAAGTCCTACGTAGATAAAACAAAGCAAGTCACAGAAATTTACATTAAATATAACTTGCCTTAATCACAGCCATGCATTCAATTGGGTTAACACAAAACCCTTTAATGGAGAGCAAGTCTATTATGAAATACTCATTTCCCAAACAATCTATTTAGACTAAGACAAGAATAGTAAAAATAAGGAAAAAGATGTTCTTTTACTACGTCAGGTACAGCTTTTATCATTGGAAAAACTTGAAAGTCCTATTTTATTTAAATGTTTTTAATTTATTTCCCGTTAACTATAGTAGAAACAATATCATTGTCTATAATTGTTTTTACATTGCTATTTTTCATTGAGATAATTTAAACTCTTACAAATAATTTTAACATATACATGTAATATATTTTGAATGATTTGCGTATACAATATAAAAATAAAATCATTTCTGCAATGCTCTAGTTTTACGTTTGTACATGATCTAACTCCAAGACTATGACTTTGTTATTAACTCGATAATACTGGCAAAAATAGTCAGAAAAATACCAAAAATGTGTAAAGAAAATTAAGAATATATTTATTTGATTTTTAGCCTCTCCTTTGACAGATTACTTACTTGATCTAAATTCTAAATGAATCAATAGATTCAGCTTTTACTCTAAATTTATTTTAAAAATATGATTCAGAAAAGCACGTTAAAAGCAAATTAGATATAAGTGAGATCCTAAAACTACTGAAAACATTTGAAGGTTACAGTTAGAAGAGTATTGATAGTAAAGGTACGTGTGAAAGCTGATATTACGTAAGGCACGTATATTCAAAGTCATGGGTAAGTATAAGTGTAACAGTAATGTATAAGTAAGATAAAAGTTAAGTAAAAACGTAAATTTTTATAAAATAAATGCACAACCACAGTTATCGCATGGCAAACACAAATGTAATAACTTCTTAAATTTTTTTAGCAATTTAGCTTGTATTAGAGATATTATTTGACATTTGGACTTGATCTAATCTATATAGTCCATTTGTTAAAGAATGTGCTGTAAAAATTACTTTTTTGTTTAGCACCCGACAAAAATTTGTTTCAAAAGATACTGAGCAGCCAGATTTAGTAATACGACTTACTGAAATTAAGTTTGCTGCTAATTGAGGGATAAACAACACATTAATTAGTTTGATTTTTATATTTTTAATAATTAAAATAATGTCACCTTGTCCACAAACTTTTAACCTGTTTTTATTTGCTACCACTATACTTTTTGTTTCGCTGGTTTTAAAATTAATCATTTTATTTTTACTATTTTACATGTGCTTTGAGGCACCAGAATCTACTATCCACTTACTTTTATTGTCATCGGTTGCAATAAATCCATAAAAGGCACATACAACCTCACTTTGATCTGAATCTTCATCATCACTTGATATGTTGCTCATTTTTCTGACCCTTTTTTTGAAAAGTTTTTGGCGTGAAAAAAGCATTTGAATCATCATGCGCAAGGGGTTGGTCCCATTGTAGATCTTGCATAATTTTTGATTTAACTAAGTTGGCCGTTATTTTTTGACCTGAACTGCCTAATGCCATTATCATTGGCTCGTATCTATTTGGAAGTCCTGCTAATAAGATTGCTCCAAGCAATTCATCTGGTATCGACATTCCAACAGAGTGTAATTTATGAGACGTTTTTATCACTTTATCAACATACTCACCTACGGACGCACAGTTTTCAAGCTTTGTGGTTGTAAGTGTACATAATAAGGTTACACGGCGCAACAATCCTTTATCGTCAAAAGTATAACGTAACTTTTCCCAGGCCGCTTTTGCCGTCTTCTCTTGGCTTATGTGTGAGTGTATCACCGGATCGACAGCGAGAATAATTTTGGCACGAGCATTCTGAATTTTTTTCGCATCTGTCGATAGTTCCTGTCCCTGAGGAACCTCTATAGTTTCCCATAAGTCCTCACACTGCAAGTAAGCTTCCATCATAATCGACCAAGTATGATCGTTGTCTCTGCCTGTTAGACGCTCTATAAGAGGAAGAGCACTACTGCCGCTACCTCGGTTCGCCATCTTGTCTGTGCTCACTAGTCTCCTTTGTTGAACCTTCTAGACTTCACCAATATTCTATGACTACACTTTTGGTGCCTGGGCCCATAACCATTTGTTGGAGAAATTATAATGTGTAGACTTATTGAGGAAGTTAAAGGATAAATAAATAGGTATCAACACTAGCTGTTTAATTTGGTTTAATTAAAGAGGAAAAGTACTACAGTAGTGAGCAGAGCGAGTGCTGGCGGTATACTACTATACTGTACCAAAGATAGGTTGACTAGTATGACGTATAATGTACCTAACACTTACATGCTGAAAAATGTATATATGTATGTATTGTATTGAATTTGATATAGCAACACGCCCTCTCAAAAGAAATACAAAAGTTTTTACAAAAAAAAAAAATTTGCTTTTAACACCTTAGACCAATATATTCAATAAACTTCTTAATCTTATCACTTGCTGCTGGTTTGGTGAGAGTATCTGCTAAAATATCACTTGAAGATATGTACTCAATCTGAATATCCTTGGATTCTATTTTTTCTTTTACAATGGAGTTTCTTACACTTATGTGTTTAGTGACATGACTGTAATTTGCATTTACTCCAAGACTTATGGCACCTTTGTTGTCACAGTAGACTACAGTTGGTTTTGATCCTTGGAGGCGAATGGTTTGAATGAGTCTTCGCAGCCAGCATGTTTCTTGAACAGCAGTGTAGAGAGAGTAATACTCAGCTTCAGTACTGGAAGATGAAACCTTTGGTTGTCTTTTACTGAGCCAACTCACTTGTCCTCCCTGAAGCATAAAAATGTAACCACTAATTGAACGTGGATCATCTATGTCAGGCGCATAGCTTGCATCACAGTGCGCCTTTAAGTCCTCGTTCCCTTTGTTGTAGTATGTTAGTTTTAAGTCTTTACTCCCTTGTAAATATCTCAGCAATCTTTTAACACTTTTCCAATGTTCTTGGGTGAAGTTGTTGTTGAATCTGCTTAAGTTGTTGACTGAGTAAGCTAAATCAGGTCTGGTCAGCTGAGCTAGATACAGTATTGCTCCGATTGCGTTTTGGTTAGGAGCGTTTAGTGTGTCATCCTTTTCGGGTCTGGCGATTTTTGCATGGGTGATGAAACACTTTTGCAATCCTCCATCTTAAACCTTTTCAAAAGGTTTATAATACAGTCAGTCTGATCGATTGTTATCAATCCTTTTTTTAGGTAATGAACTATATTGAAACCAAGAAACTTTTTGGCAACTCCAAGATCCTTCACTGGAAAGGCAGAAAAAAGCTTTTCATCCATATAGCTTTTAAACTTAGAACAATTATAAAAAACGAAGATATCATCCAGAATTCTTTGATTTTTTGTGATGATATATACACAAGGATCATCTGGACTCTGAAAAAATTTCATGCTTTCCAGAAAGGCATCTAGTTTCTGGTTCCATGATCGACTTCCTTGCTTTAGTCCATGTAAGGCTTTGTTAAGTTTGTACACTTTGTTGTCACTTCCTTCCTGTGTAAATCCTTCTGGTTGTTGCAGATAAACTGTTTCCTGTAAATCACCATGAAGGAACGCTGTTTCAACATCATAATGAGAGATTTTTAGTGGGATTTTTACAGCCATCGCAAATAATAAACGCAAGGATGTGAAAGGTACAACAGGTGAGTAGTTGTCATCATAGTTCACACCTTTTTGTTGAGCATAACCTTTAGCAACTAACCTAGCCTTATATCTAACTTTTTGATCCTGCTCATTTTTTTTTAAAACCCACTTGCTTCCAATCGGGATTTGATCTGATGGTATATTAACTAAGTTCCACGTATTGTTCTTATTTATTGAGTCAATTTCTTGTTTCATGGCTTGTAACCATGCTTGGGCTTCTGGTCCTTTAACAGCTTCTGAGTAGGAGGCAGGCTCGTTAACATTTCGAATTTCAGTGAAGAGTACGTAATCATCAAGATAGTTTGGTTGTGTT
>NW_019380184.1:2026030-2043745 GCF_000648655.2 Copidosoma floridanum | reverse complement strand
ATATATATATATCTTGACGATATATTAATTTTCTTGAAAGATCTGGAAGAACATCTTAAACATTTAAGATTACAATGGGAACGCCTAAAACATTTGTCTTCAATTGAACTTAAAAAAAATGTTAAATAGCAAAATGTGAGGTTGTATTTTTAGGCTACTAAATCTATAGGAAAGGCTCAAAACCATCGAGAGATAGCGTGGCTGCGATGGTCAATTTCCCGTGTCCTAAAACGATTGCGCAGCTTCGCCATATTTTGGGGCTGATCAACACATTTAGACGTTGTGTTCCCCACGCAGCCGAATCATCCTCGACTCTTAGCAGCTACCTCCATGGTACAACTACAAAGAATGACTCTCGCGAAATAGAGTGGGCTACGGTATCAGTTATTGCTTTTGAAAAAGCTAAGCTGGACCTCGCATGAGTCACACTCCTTTGTCATCCTTCGAGTGAGGCCGAGACACGTCTTGTCACCGATGCTTCAGATTTTGCGATGGGTGCGGTGGTGGAACAAATGTATAAAAGAGCGTGGAGGCCGCTGGCATTATTTTCGCAAAAGTTTTCCCCAAGCCAACTAAATTACAGTATATACGACAGGGATTTGACAGTCATTAGTGAATCTATTAAATACTTCAGACATTTGTTGGAGGACAGAGAATTTTATGTTTCAAAGGACCAAAAAACCGTTAACTTATGCGTTTACACAACGTCTTTAAAAAAGCGTCACCGAGGTAGGCCAGACGACTATCTTTTATATCACAATTTACTACTTGTATTACGAATATGTTTGGTAGTCAAAATCAAGTCACGGATGCGCTTTCTAGAGTTGACCTCATTCGATTGCCAGTTGAATTTCATGCTCAGGAGGTGTCACAAATCGAAATGGAAGACTCTGAATGAACAAAGTTACTTGCTGAATTAAATAGTCAATCTTTGACTTTGAAATGCATCGAATGGAGCCAGGAAGGTTATGGAATATGCGAAGACATTTCAGGAAAAGCCATAAGACCGTATATACCTACTCCTCTGCATAGGAGAGTGTTCGAATTTTTTTATGATCCCACGCATCCTTCTGCCAAGGTGACGGACACAATAATTAGACAAAGGTTTGTCTTGCTTAAGATACACGTTGATGTTAAAGAATGGTGTGGGTCATTTAGGTTTGATTGTTCTCACTGACACTTAGTCGATTTGTAATTGTGAGAATTTATAATATTTGTATATCGTTACGTGTTCAAGTTGTTATTTACGTTAAGACTGTGTTGTGTTTAATGAAAACCTGACTTAAAACACGAATAAACAATAAATTTCGTAAAAAACTTAAAGGGAGTACTGTAGGGAGTTTCTACACTCCCGATTAATTTTATAGACGTTACGTCATAAGACAAATTGTGTCTTAAGCGCTCACCAACTAAAGTCAGTCCTCGTATTACCTTCGGCTTGTAAGTACACAATGAAGCAGGGCACAATATATTAAAGTCTGCCAACTTATTTTACCACTCACTTCTCGTTTACTCTACAAGGCTAATCAGCCTACAAAGCTCAGTACTAAATTTTCCAGCATGAATGCAACTTAAGTAAAAGTAAAAGTGGGCTGTCGATCTAAATCGTACGAACCAATTCAAGCAACCAAGCCTGACAGCAGGTGGATTTGTTGTATCAAGTCAGGCCAGACTGCGCTTAAGTCAGTGCCGTATTGCAAACCCACTGTAGGCTAGATTAGGTGCCAAGCTGCGGCCAAGATGATATAATAATAAATTAACACTAACAATAAATTATTTACTGCTACAGGGAGTGATAACTATATTTCGGTAGGAATTCCACTTAATTCATAAAAAAATTAGTCATTCAATGAATGCTTCATGGACTTTACAATAAATAAAGTCCTTGTTTTACCAGCCGTCAAAATAATTGTACAAAAAACTTTCCAAAAACATTTAGTACATGTACTATTTAAAAAAAAATTGTTATCCAGAATAGAAAAAATGATAATAGATGTGATACTCAGATATATCATATAAAAAATAGAAACAAAAAGTTTTCAGTTGACAATTGGATGGTAGTACCCAATAATAAAATTTTATTATACAAATATAGCTGTCATTTTAATGCTGAATATTGCGCATCTATTAAAAATATAAAGTGTATTTTATTCCAACTCATAAAATAGGAAATAAAGCATTTTGTAAAATAACAAAAACTGATATAAAGACGAAAGAAAATGATAAAGAAGTAATCGACATATTATCAGAGAATGTAGGTGGTCGTCATTATTGTATTATACCTATTGAAGCAGCATGGCGGTTGTAGAAATTTCCTCTTAGTGGACGAAGTTATTCGGTATTTAACTTAAAAATAAATGTTGCTAATAAACAAAAAATAGCATTCGAAGATAATAATATGTTTGAAACTATAGAAAACTCAGAGACAGCATGGTTTGAATTAAATAAAAAAGATAGTTTTGTAAGAAAAATTTATTGTGTTTATGTTCCAGAATACTACTGTTCCAATTCAGTAACAATAACTTAGGAAAACGGAAACGGCTTCAAAATAATTCAACAATAGTTCGACTTAACATAGTGTCCCCTCAGGACTCAGAGCATTTTTTTTTTTTCTTTGTTTCTAACTAATTTTAAATCGCATTAATGGAGCAGAATATTTAAAAACGTTAAGAAAAGTTGACAAAGTACCTTATAGTACACTTAAAGATGCTACTATTGCTTTAGATTTCGTAGAACACGATTTTCCAATTCATAATATTTTTGAAGAAGCATTTAAGGTTGCAAAAATACATTTTATTGAAGGTTCAGGAAGTTCTGAGAAATCATTTTCGTAGAAAACATTAATTTATTATTTTTGATAATAAAAGAGAAAGTTAGTTTAATAGCTTAAACTGGAAGAGCTTCAATTTTATTACCCAAAATAACAACAGGTCATAGAACATTTCGATTAGTGTTAGATATCACCAACAGTAATTTTTGTCAATTTCTCTAAGTTGTAATATATTTGTTGGCAAGGTAGTTCAACGTTCAATAGCCTTGAAAGTGACCGGTAAGTTAAATTTTTTTTTGACTAAAGTTTCCAGCAAATGTGGCCCCTTGGATACACTATAGTGATCTTCTCTGGTCAGCTGTTGTATCACTAGACTGATAAGAAGAAAAACTATAAGATCTGAAGCATTAGAGTCAGTTGTAGAGCTCCTTCCCAATGTCTCCTGGTGTTATGCCCGAGACGTTGGTGTCTAAAACACCTTTTTTTGGCAGCTCTCAGTCGATTTATTAATCTAAGGTGGCAAGATTGGTTTATGATACTTGCCCGTTAGAGACTGTCCCGTTTGCTCAAGTTTATTTTTCCATCATAGCTGTAAGGTTCGCCCAGAGCAGATCTCGGAGAGGATTGGTGATTCCTGGTTAAGTGCTTAGAGTCGAGAGAGTAATGTAGGATTATCGGTCACCGGGGTTCCCAGCCTTGCGACGAACAACTCCGCTCATGACATCTGCCAGTGAATGACTGACTTGGGTTAATAGTGGCCGGCTTTATATAGTCTTTTAGTCGACAAATCGTTGCCAGAAATGGTAGTTAAATAGATTATCCAACGTACTTTCTTTGTAAGCAAAGATCCAGCTCATGCTACTTCCAGAGCAAAAATCTCCTTGTAAGTACATGACGACTTTTTATTTTGGAACCCATGCACTTTCTCGTTGACTTTACACAGTAAAAAGGGTATTATGTGCTCTTACGCCTTCTTGCCGATGCAAATTCCAAATTTCTTGTCACTTACGCCCTTTTTTCGGTGTCAGATCAAAGTTTTTCCTAAAGTTAGTAATATTCAATGAATTATTACAAGGAATTGAAAAACTATTCATGATTTTTACTAACACAGTTAGATTAGAAATCACCTTATGAATTCATTGATATAAAAAACTCATTTTCGACCAAATGTCTCTTAACGACTTACTTTCCTGGGACGGCAGCAATCTGATCCTGGTCTAATCAATATATTAGAGGTCTGGTTTTAAAACACACTTACCAAACCTGTCAGATGGTGAGTTATATGTCTGTTAGACGCCTGAAATTTATAAGACTTTTCAGACCCAAGCTGTATCCGTATATAAGACGTCTGGTATTTTTAATATGCCTGACCACATGGCATATTAAAAATTAGGACATACATATCTCGTTGCTTTTATTATGCGAAAGTTCTTCAAAACTCTTATTAACAAAAAATGGAAATTGATTAACTGGTTTGAAAAAAAAGGACTATATTATAAAATACTAATTTGATGTGTTTATTGACACATCACAGAGAAGTTTGGATTGCATTCACATAATTTCTTGTTAAAAATACTATGAGCATGTGGCTTTTATAATTTATATTATTAATAGTTTATGATTAAATGAAAATGTTTTTCTTATAAATGTTGTAACTAACAATTATAATTGAGTACTTAGGTACATAGATATAGATTGTGATTATTCATTATGATTGTGTGAAATAATATTTTTAGGCAAAACTACTTCATGTTTTGAATGATAAGTTGATTTGGATAGAAAGGAATATAATGACGTTAAAAGCTTTAAATTTAATAGCAACGGTTTAACAGTCTGATCGAGAAAGAAGGAGTTCATTTGTATTGTCATCTGTGAACTACATACAAAGGTTTGCCTGCTTGCAAAACAAAGTAGCTTTGTCATTGGTAAATAAAATATATACATATTTGAGTGAAATCATATTTGAACATACAAACATCTTTTTTTTTTTTTTATATTGTAGGTTGTATTTTCACTTCAGGTACTCTTAGTAGTCTACTACAACTGTTTGCTCTTCCACTATGCATTATAGTAACTAGGCCAGCTGGAAAATAGTTTGTAGCAAAGTCATTTGTTTCACTGGTTACAGTACATAATTTTTTTTTGTTTTCTTTAATTTTAAGGTCTGATTTTCTTTGTCAATTTGATATTTTATTGGAAAATTATTGTAGAAGATCATTACTGATGAAATGAGAAAATTAATTCGGCGTTAATTTTGTTACATTGTTGTTGGTATTACTTTTTAGCGTATATGTAATAGTTTAAAAATTAATAGACATCTTTTGGCAGTTTTTATTTTATAGTTTCATTCCGTTTTTATTTATTTGTAAAAATGATGCCAATAGTAATTTTGTAAAGTAAAATTTCTTTACAGGATCCAAAAAATGTAGAAGCAAATAGACTTAAGCATGAAACAAAATTGAAATTATATGGTGAGAAAGACCTTCTGTACGTCACTTTACGTGGGGATTTGGATAACGTATTGAAGATCCTTATAATTTTTAATTATACCATACGCAAATTTCAAGAACCCTTAAAAGCTATCAACTTATGTTATAAGTGTCACACACGGTTGTGGTTGTGGTCAGATATTACCGATTACGTTTGGTTATTTCTTCAAGTATGGATGTACAAAATTCCAGTTCATAAATTCCGATTTTATAAAAATAAGAGTTACCGAATCGATGTATTCATAAATTAAGTTAAATTTAAACTACATTTAAAGTATTTTTTTCCATTAATCACATTGCGAGGTGGTTTCTTGTTTCTTGTATGTGTGTGGTGCCCTCGTAAGAGGTCTGTGGTGTCCTCGTAAAAGGTGTGTGTTAGGCCTGATGAATAGCGTCACGTTTTTTTAGATTTTGAGTTTTGATGCGTGGACGCAACGCAGGTATCATTACGTGAAAAGAGCTTAACGGTGCGGTGGCCCGACAGGCAGGGCTCCGGTGGGGAGACCGAGGTCTGCTGGGCAAGAACGAAATGAAAAGTTTTAGTTTTTGCTTCGGTAGGATGATAAAAGGGTTCTCTCTGGAGCTCCACAGTGAAAGATTATAAAAAAGAATTTATAATGAAGAAAGAACGAGCCTAGCTACGAAGAGCGCTCTGCTCTTAGCTCCTTAATTATAAATTAAATTCAATTCAATTCAATTCTCTTCGCAAGGAGGCTCTTAACGCCATAGAGTGTCATTAAGGTGAGCGGGTGTAAATCTCCAGTTGCTTAATTGATACAACCGAGCGGTGTTCCCGGATCCAGCTGACTTGTACAGAGAGATGTTTTGATTTTTTCATGTATGATCATCCTGGAGTATAGTCAGCCGCGTTTCCGTGTTATTGAGCCTGTGAATACTGTGTGTCGAGTGCGTTTCCGCCCGTTACTCGTGTTATGTATTTAGTCAATTGGTCACGTTGTCAAGTTATGGTGTATTCGAATAAGTAAGGTGTACGTAGTTCTATTGGCTCCGATTACGATCTATCGCAGTTTCGTTGTTTCGGATCTAAGAAATCATTGTGATATGAGAGTCGATTTATCGCTTAATCAGTCCACTCATGGTTATACGTTTTTTGTTTCCCTGTTTGGAACCTTTATATGGTGAAAGGGTCGAAATTACGTCCTCATTTGTAATATCTTTAGTTGTAAGTTTCGTTAAATTACACTTTTTTGTTGGAACAAAAACCGCGGTGAACGCGAGGCGGACATGTTTAAAGATTAAGCTAATAGTATAGTAAAGTGTTTTGTTTAAGATGATAAGAAGTAATCCATAAGACTTGAAAGGTTGTATTAATAGTACAGTAAATTACCGGGAAATTAGATTAATGAACATACATTTGCAGTAAATGCTATTATTGCGCTGTTTGTTTACAAATTCCGATTACGCTGGTACGTGCATTTGTATTACAAGTGAATGTAGCGATTGCATCTCACAACCCATCTGTGTGATGCTACCACCGATCTTTTAAATGAAAGCTGTATAACAGTTCTATCAAAATTTGTTTTTATAAGTATAATTCATTCCCTTGATCCTTTGTCTTCCTTGCAGGATAAACTCTCAACTAACACCCCGAATTATCTCTTGATCACCAGAATGGATGCAACATGTTGTTTAATACTTGCACCAATAAAGTTTGTGTGTATCATTTGTCTATTGACATAAAGATTCTAAATTTTCATGTACAGAAAAAACATCGTTGAGAAAGAGGTTGAATTTACTCAGATGCAAAGGTTATCATGAATCAGAAATAAGTTGGAAAGGATCAATTTTATGTCAAAAACTTGTTGAAAATGAAATTATAATCGTTGCTTTGGATGTCTTTGCGTGATTTATTAAAATTGTTTTTAGAAGTTATAGGTGTTCTTTCAAATGTATTACATTACTCTGATAAGTTATGCAAAGCAAGTAACAAAAATGTCATAAAATATATTTTACATGCTGATTGTTGGCTCCAAAAATATCACGATGAATTTAAGAGCGAAATCGTATTGCCATTTTATTTACATTATGATGATTTGAAATATAGTAATTTTTTGGGAAGCAGTGTCACTAAAAATTAATTTGGTGCACTATATGCTTAATTAGCCTGCCTACCTCCACAAATAACATCGCGTATTAAGAATATTTTTTGTGTATGTTAATTCACACAGAAGATGAAAAAATATATCAAATGTTGAATTTTTAAAAAATTAATAGGTGAAGTACATTTCTAAGCAAAAGAGGGCATTGAAGTGTCAGATGGTTTGAATAAAAAAATTGTCGAATATTAATTAGTATTGGTCTACGGAAAAAACCTCCGTTTTAACGAATTTTTAAACAGAGTCGTTTAAAAGCAATTATTTCTGTGGGGTATACAGAGTTACGCCTGAAGAATCTTTCTACTTAACTAAAGAAGACAAATTAAAGCTAAGAAATAGAGAGAATCATGATGAAGGTATCCATACTCAAGACTTAAGTAAAACAGGTATCCGAGAAACGTGTATTTTTAATAAAATAGACAGTTTCACTTCACTGAAAACTTTAGCATGGACATGATGCATGATTTCTCTCATGGAGTATGCTCATTCGTTCTCCATGCAGTGTTATATCATTTTGTTTTTTTAAAAAAAATTTTTCACTTTGAAAACTCTTAACCGTCGTTTATAAAACTTTAGAGTTAATTGGCAAATTTTAAATAAATACTGGAATTTAGTAAAATATTTCGGCGGATTCTTAAAGTTTTAACCTCTCACTGTTATAATAAGAAGAATTTAAGGTGTTTGGAATATTTAATCGAACAGCATCATTTATTGTATATGAAATCGCTTATAGTTATTTGTTTCCTATTTGGTCTTATCCTGCACTATTGGCACAGTCTATATCTGTAATACCTGATAGTAGAAATTGCAATTACAGGCTATCAGATAGTACAACATTTAAATGCGTATTTCACATTTTATGAAGCATACTATCTGATTTCTATACTACTTCTGGAAAAGTATCCTTTTGAGAACAAAGGAGACAATGAAACTCGATGCATTCCGATAATCATATACCTTTCAGGAGTTATAATTGTAGAGAAAACCTGAAATATAAAATACAATAGAAAAGTAACTTTTAGCAAATGTGGCAGCCAACATGACGGCCAATGTCCGAAGTTACTTCGATTACCGAAGTCCGTCATCAAACACTAGGTGACGCTACAACCGACACTGTCAGATTGTAAATAAAAATTTTCCTCTCTCAAACTTTTTAAATCTTTGTATGCTGGTAGTTTTTAATGTTAAGGTCTTAAGGTGGTTCTTTCATGAAATTATTATTATCAGATTGACATAAAACCTTGAGTAATAATTTATTAAGTTACAATACACTACCCCTCAAAATTTTAGAGTAGGCTGATGAATAGAAACGCAAGAAAATAAGAAATTAAAAGTAAATTCTTAACATGTGCTTTTATGGAAACCAAGCATTTCCTTACTGAAAGATGTAGCTTAGTTATTTATTTACTGAATAAAATTACGTACCAAACTGACACAATAAGGCGTATGCAATTCCAAACACACTGGTATCTTAAAATATATATATATATATTTACGGACTTAATCAAAAAAAATTAAAATAAACACAGGCATAAATTTTCGTTTCCTATGTTGAAAGGATAGGCAAGCATCGATTGCTGGTATTTTGAGGTTAATGGCAAATTTTACGTAATCATTTCTACGAACTCTTACATCGGATTCATGATCTCAAATTTTTAATTAGTACTTAATTTGACTCTAAAAGAATATTTACATATAATCGTTTGAAATTTTGGAAGTATTAACAAAAATCAACTTGATAGTCACACTTTTCACTCAGAGTCATGAAAAACCACCTTAAGTCTTAAATATCACTAAGTCGCAAAAACTTATCTTTTTGAGATATGCTTTTTTTAAATTTGTGTCTTTTTCTCAAAACATTCAGGGTACAGTTGCAAAAGTGTTATCTTGCAAAACGTATTCGATGTATTTAAGTCATGTAATCTGCTATGTGCAAGAACTTGGACTACGAACTTCGATAATAGTATATATGTATATAGCTTTTAGGATTGACCATCGTACGGCACACCTTACATATGAAAATGTTATGGAAAATTAACTTTGCAAACAACTATATTTACTTTAAAAAAAGCGACTGTAGATTTGAATTTATATCAGCTGGATATTCGTATAAAGTTGCAACTGAAACTATTTATGTGTTTAAGTCAACTTCAAGTTTTATCGTGCAATGGAAACTACTTTAAACTAGATAGTAGTCTTCTTTGAGTTCAATACAGCTGTTGGGTTACGGATTTTGATAATCAAATAGTGTTTAAAATTAACCATTGTGTGGCATACTTGAAAATGAAAATGTTATATGAAAATTAGCTTTTGTACAGCAAGATAACAGTTACAAGGACAGAATTTGACAGTTGCAATAATACCTAGGAAGCTTGAAAAAATGCAGTTTTAAGGGACTGTGTATTAAAAAAACTATTTTTACGTCTGTCGTGTGTATACTGTTACGTAAGCGTGCGTCGATACCATTCATTAATCGTATGGCATGTAGAGTACTACGTCATTTCGAAGTGTTTTTAGGTTTTATAAGCGCTACACTGACAATAAGAAATCAACGGTGAAACAAAGCAGTATTTAAAACCTAATATTTTAGTACAACGTCCGTGGAAAAATTTGGAAGCTGAATAACTGTTGAAAACTTATAATGACTCTTTTATCGTAGTACAAATCAATGACCGCTAAAGTAGGGAAAATGCGTTTCTGTAGGGTAGTGCAATAAGAGACATTACCAATAGTGAACGTATACATAGTAATACTATGGCTATGGCAACTGAGTTGCGATTTTCAATTACTCTACGAATAACATTTAATTTCGGATATGTGCAGATAAATACTTATTCTTGGTGAATATTTATATAAACTACAGCCCACGACAAACTTCGGTAATCAGAAACTTTTTAATTTTCCAGTATTTGCTTTACATTAAAAGTACTTCCGTAAATTTGTATCTGCTGGGAGATATAGTATTGTCAATTTGTGATAGGAGTGAGTGTTTTATATCTAAAAGTGTTGTAAATCGTTACTTTAAAAGCGTGATAAACAGTGAGCTTAGAATGCTACCCAATATGAGAAGCAATAAAAGTAATTTTGGAGTTTGAAATTGAAAGGATGAAAAAGGAAATAGATTATAAAATTAAGAGGATTAAAAGCGAAATAAAAAGGAAGGTGGAAAAGATGACACAACAGTAGGAAAGGAAATATCGGAACGAAAAAGAAGAAACAGAGGAACAGAGGATGATAATGAATCATTAAATGGAAGAGCTGCAGCTGAAGGTGAGAAGACTGGAGGCTACTCATAAGAGAAACGAGAAGGAGAAAAGTAGAAATAATATTATTTTAAAAGGCAAGAACTTCGAAGGAGAAGAAATAAAAAAAGAGGTAACGTAGCTGATAGAGGACAATTTGAACGTATAGGTGTGTGCGCTTGGTGTGTTGAAGTTAAAGGGAACGTATAAGCAGCATGGCACTAGTAAAATTGACAAGGAAGGACAAAATGAAAGTGATGACATGGAAAAAGTTCTTAGACAGAGGTATTTTTATTAAAAATAATATGACAAGAAAGGAAAGAATTATGCAGAAAAAGGAAGTAAAAATATACGAGGAAGGAAAACGAAAGGGAACGTTGGGTAAGATACAAGTGCGGGATTCAAGGTGGTGTGAGGTATATTTACAACGAGGAGAAACAAAAATTTGCGAAGAAGATCTAATTTGACAGGTACGGTATAGGCACATAAAGTGTAGAGGATGTACTGGTTCGTAAATTCGGTGTGGTCTTCCGAGAAAAAGAGAGTCTTGGCGCCTAAACAAGACCAGTGAACAGAAAGCAAGCGGTATCATGCAGCAAATAGGTATCGATACAGGAAGGACTGTACGGATGCCATGTATGCGCGTATTCTCAAGAGTGATAATGGCATCGAAGAACGTGAGAGGAAAAGAAAAGAGTTACGTTGGTGATGCAGGGAATTGTGGTTAAAAAATTAGTGTTTTAATTAGCAATGCGATAGTAAAGCTGGAATTAAATAACATGTGATGGACAAATGGCAGTAGAATAGTTTTAGATTACATCTGAAGTGCAAGAAATTCGAAATGGGGATGATTGGACAGAAATTTACAGAATAATATTATGACTGGCGTGAATAAGGTGTATACATATTTAAAGCATTCTGTGTATTGATTATACGTATATTGATATGCATATTTTTTAAGTTAAAACCTACTGTATGAGTACTGTTAGTTCAAATTGACTAGTGCAAATATTCACTTAGGTATATATCCTTTGCTATAATGTATAATTTGTAAAAGCGCTATATATCAGGTCAACATGCTGTTCTAGGACCTGCATAATAGTTTTTTTTATATCATCTGTTTCCAATTTCTACAACTTTTTGCAATTGAACTTTAATTTTTGCACTAGCTGTATCTTTGATAAAAAAATTATTTTTTCAATTTTATATCCAGATGTAGACATCCTAGGGAGGCCATTTGCGAGATGGCGAAATTTAAATCTACTTTGTATATATTTTTGGAAAGAGTTCTGATATAATTACTTAGTATTTTTCGTTTAGTCATTATTTTTAGTCATGACAAAAAAGCAGATATTAAGAAAAGTTAGTGATTTGTATATATAAAGAATAACTGTTTTCTTCTTAGCAAATAAATTAATCTTCAATTAATGCAACTTCCAATTGATGTCTGTTGACTTGACACACAGACAAATTAGCACACCATAATTTAGACACTAAGATTCTATAGCACAATAAAAAATGTGTTCTGCATTTTCTACGTTTTCTGCCACGACATATTTTCGTGATCCATCACCTATTTAAGAAATACAATCAAATATTATAATAAAATAACTCAATTTTGTCTAATCCTCTCGCATAAGATTTCAAGAGCTTACTAAGGCGAAAAATTTGAGTTCCATGTAAACGGCCATGTGTTTCTACTAGTCACCGCTTACCTTAAATTAAAAGAAAGAATTACTCGCCCTTCAGTAATCAAATGGCAAAACGACTTTACAAAGCTGCTTTGCAATAAGTTCTTGTACGTAGCATAAAAACTTTTTCTAAGTTATTGCTAAGTTTCATCGCTTATGGCACATTACACCATGTAATTAAACTTCTGTCAAAGTCTGACATCCATTGGTTGAGAAGTTTTTGTTATTTTGGCAAACATACAAACAAACGTTTTCTCTTCACATTATAGTAAGATTTAACTTTTAATCACCGCATAGCAAAACAATAAAAACGTCGACGAAGTATGAAAACTACTTATTTATTACAACAATAGGACTTCCGTTTCGTATGCGAAGTAGAGAGGACGTATCCATGCTGGAGCGGCTGAAAAAAGTGAATAATAAAGAATAAGTAAGTGTCAAGTAGTAAAAATAAGGTGCGTAGAGTTGCAGAAAGTAGGCAAGAGTAGTGTAAAAGGAAAATTTAAGAGAAATTAAAGTAAAGAAAATGGATGAAGTGAGATTAGTAATCGAAAGTTAGAACAAAAGTGTGGGAAAACGCATACAGCGAGGCAGTCAAAAAAAAATCATTGCCTTTGGAAAACTGCAAAAGGTAAGAAGCAATAAGTAAAAGGAGTCATAAAGTGAAAAAGTAACTGAGAACGTAAAAAAACCGAGAAAATAGTGAACAGGTGAAAAAGTGAAAAACTAAAGTTAAAAAGGAGAGAAAGAAAAAAAGAGGTTACGTCTCCAAGAAAAGTAGGAAAAAAAGGTGTGCGGTGGATAAGGGAAACCTTTACGAGCACAACAGTGTATACTTTCAAAAGATATATGAGTATAAGAAACAAATAATGAAAAGGAACGAGTAATAAATAGGATAACCTCAGAAATGTAGATATCAGATAAAGTAGGTCTCGTCGATGTAGAAAGTTGGTAAGGAAGATTCTTGAGTTACTGAAGACCGGTAAATATGACGCTGCTTCATCAACAGTACTGTTGATAAAGGAGATCTTATAAATTACCGACAGAGCAATCAATACCTCAAATATCAACAAAGGCGGAAGTAAATGTAAACACGAAGAGTAACGCTCAGACTACCCTTATTTCCAGAAAGACGGAAAAGATAAAGAGAATGATGACAGGATAAGAAAAATGGAAAAAAGATTAGAAAGCATACTTGAAGTATAAGTCAGATTGGAAAAAAGAGATAAAGAATCGAGTGAAGAGAGAACCAAACGGGAAAAAGAGAAACAGGAGAGGGCGGAACAGAGGAAATCTCTAGAAGAGAGAGAGAGTCATTAGACTGAAATGGGGAAAAGAAAAAGGTGAAAGAAAAAAGAAGGAAAAATCTTGTGATTTAAGGGGCATCTATTGTCAAAGTCAATTTAGAAAGTAAAATGGAAAAATATGTTGCACAGAAAATAAATGTCAAGGTCGAAGTAGCGAAGGCTAGTGAAATATTTATTAATAATGGAAGTGGAGAGAGAAAAAATTTGTGAAAGAACTAGAAAACAAGGAAATAAAGGATAGCGTTATGGCGAACAGGGAGAAGCTGGAAAAGGGGACATATGTTAAAATGATCTGACTGAAAAAAAGGGTAATTCAGAAATTGATACTAGATAAATCCCAAGAGAAGAGAAATAAAGAAAAAACCACACATGTGCGTTACATGAAAATAATGATCAATGAGAAATGGTTCAGATATAACGAGAGGAGCGGTAAATTTACGAAAGATAGGAAAAAGATTCAAGAAAAGGAAGAAAAAAAGTCACAAAATTGATGGGTGCAAGAAGAGAAACAGGTGAAGAGAAGGAGTAGATAAGGCATAGGTGTCAGTGTTTTGAATATAGTAGGTGTATTAAGTAAGGACAGTGAGGTGTGGAAATGTTTAAACGACTTCGTAATGATAGTCTTGGTGGAAACGTGGTTGGAAAAGAATAACTGGTGGGAAAGTAAGATGTCGAGAAAGTTCGAATGGAATTTTGTATCAGCGGTAAGAAAACATAAGAAAGGGAGAGTAAAAGATGGAATAATTATAGGACTAAACAAATAGATGGAGAGTAAGAAATTCGAAGTATGGAATAAAAATATAATAATGCAAGAGATTAAATATGGAGAACCAGAATAGAAAATTATTGGAGTATACAGTCAAAAGGTAGTAGAAACGATGGAAATTAAAAAAAAAATATTAGAAAGCAAGATGATGGAAGAGTATTTTTAGTAGGAGATTGGAACGCAGACACAGGAAGAAAAGGAGGATGGGTTAACGAAACATACTGGAAAAGTAACGAAGTAGAAATAAAGAATTCAAGGATGAAACAATAAATAAGAAAGGAAAAAGGTTGATTAAAGAAATTACAGATGAAGAATGGGAAATAGTGAATGAACAAAAAGGGGGAGAAAGAGATTTTACATATGTTGGCAGCAGAGGCGAAACTGTTATTGATTATGTTATAGGAAATCAAGAGGCTTTTGATCAAATTAAACTGATGAAAATTGGACAAAGAACGGAGTCAGATTACCTACCGATGAAAGTATATTTAGAGAAAGAAATAGAAACTACAGAAGAGGAAAAGGATGAGAAAACAGATGCACTGAGAGAATGGTCTCAAGAACTGATTGATCAGTTTCAAGAAAGATGCGAGAATCGGAAGATAAACGAAAAAGAAGTAAACGAAAGATGGAGTGAAATGAAAGAAATGGTGGAAATATTAGTGTTTAAGGTTAAGAAATAGATAAAAAGATGGATAAATATGGAAAACTGAGGAAAGCACTAGGAGAAGATGAATTAATGGAAATGTTAAGAAGATTTAAAAAGTATTTTGAAAAGAAGAAAATGATCTTTAGTGATACAAAAAATAAAATCCTAGTGTTTGAAAAAAGAAAGCAGAAAAAGATGGAAGTGGGGAGAAAAAGATTTAGAAGAAGTAGACGAAACAAGATATCTTAGATTTATTTTACAGAAGAATGGCACCAGTGAAAGACACATGGAAGAGAGGAAGAGAAAAGCAATAATTGCTAATAAGAATGCATAGAGTATAGGTGAGAGAATATCCAAGAACAGTTATAACAGGAGGAAGAAACTTTTTATAGCAATTGTGGAAAGTGTAGCACTATTTGAGGTAGAGAAATGAGCGTGAGAAAAAGATGAGAGCTGGAAAGTGTGGTAAGAAAATACCTGAAGTGGACTTTCCTTTTCTAAGGGCGGAATGCTCCTTACCATCCCCGCCATCTAAGTTCAAAAATCTCAAAAATATGTGAAATGCATAACTTTGCCACGTAATTTATGTATTAGGTAGGGAAAAAGTAATTTAGATTTTTTCATGTTTTGCAAGTTGTTTTATTCACATAAATTTGTAACACTTATTGACAATACGAATGCCGTTTTGATCGATGAACTTTTGCTACTGTTTTGGTAGAATTATAATTCTGTCACTTTAAAACTTCTGAGTTTTCTAGGCAGAAAATCAAATCAAATGATTTTTGCAAGCCTCTTTTAAAGCCAACTTTACACCACTAAGAGAGTTCTGCAGAGACTGAAACAAATTTCAGTCGGTCGGGGCAAGGCTCGGGTTATATCGTGGATGCACTAAAATTTCTCAGCTAAGTCAATCAATTTTTTCTGAGTCACTATAGTGGTCCAGCGTTGTCGTAACGAAAGACAACAACTTTCTCATTGATAAACTCTGTCCAGTTTCTGTCACTTGCTGCAATCGTATTTGTTGTTAACAGTAGAAATTTGAATTAATTGTTTGACCACGTTCATGCTGCTTATGATAAACAATTTCTTTCCAGTCCCACCAAACACTCAGCATCATCTTCCTTTGCGTCAATACAGCTTTTGAAACCGTCTGTAAAGCTTCTCCGAGCTTTGACTCCGACCTTTTTCGCACAGGAGTGTCGTACATAATCCACTTTTTACCACTCGTAATCATTCGTTTTAAAAATGACTCGAATTCATTTCATTTAAGCAGTTCATTTCATATTTCAAAACTGTATGCTCAATTTTTACTTCCATACCTATGTTGCGAGATGAAATATATCGATTTACCTCGATTTTTGAAGAATTTTATAATCTCTTGTGACGATTAGCCTACTCCTTAGCATACTAGGGCGAGGTTTATCTCTAACATTGATATTTCCAGAATGAAAACAAGCAAACCAATTCTAACACTTGTATTCATTTAAGCACTTATCGCTATACATACTACATACTTTTCGATGAGCCTGCGCTGCATTTTTCCCTTTGCGGAAGTGAAAAAAGTAAAATATAACGAAAGTGAATTTCTTGAATCTTCATTTTCGAAGCGCAGTAACTTTTAATTACGTAAGTTAAGACAATATAGAGCTGGAGAGATAAAAAATATAACCTATTGTCAAAATATTTTTTTTTGTATTGGGGTCCGAAAATTTAGTAAGAGACATATTCTAATTATGTGATAAAAAAAAAAACTTTCGATTTAATCGATATAAAAGCATTTTTTTAATCTTTTATCCAGCCAGATTTTTTGAACGCATAGTATTTTTTTGTGTCTGTTAGCTTATTGTTTCAAGTAAAAATTACTTATCTTTTTTTTAAAAGCAGTAAATCTAAGCACAAATACTTGTTTATCCAAGTACATTTTACATCTTACGAGGTTTGAAATTTTTTTACTTTTTTACACGATATTTATCACTATGTTTTATTCGTGAATGTTTATAGCTCTATTAACGCAATTAATGGAGCCCTATTAGCGTTAAAATGGCAGTTTTCGTACCTGGTATCATCTGTCACCAGAAAGCACCCGGCCCGAAGGTCCTGCAAAACAGGGCCCAAGGGACTCCTTCTGATTGCCCTGGTTGGATGAGCACCAGGTGAAAACCCTATTTTTCCTACTGAGGGTGCAATAAATGTACAAATACTTTAAAAAATGCTTAAAGTAGAAAAAACACTTTTTTTCAACGTAACAAAATTGACTCGACAATTATCGTCTTGTTCACTAGATAAAAAATCTTTGTGTTTTAAGTTGTTTATTTTCATGCATAAATAAATGTTATTCTTTAAGAGTTATAATCTGTTTCATAAAAATGTCAGGTATTATATTAAAAGTATTGCTCTTCGACGCTGTTCACTTTTTTAACAGTTGAAAATTATCATGTAATATTTTTTAAAACTTATTATTCATTCTCATACTAAGTTTAATTTTTGCTTAAGACACCTACTCAGGCAGGGCTTTTGAAATATCTTGAAGAGGCCTTCTTAAGGGGCGAAACGTCAACAATCTATAGTTGAAATAAAGACATTGACATCACACATGGCTTTTGAATTATTCCATTTATTGGAGATACACACACGGAGTGTGAGAAAAAAGAAAGACAAACCATAAAAAAAAAAAAAATACATAAATA
>NW_019380184.1:2007229-2025732 GCF_000648655.2 Copidosoma floridanum | reverse complement strand
AATAATACCAGCACATGAATTTTCTAACGTAGACGGGTAATAAAAAAAAAAAACTTAAAAAGTGGCAAAAAGCACAAGTAGTACGTATGTAACACAAAAATAATTTTAAAAATTCAGAAATTAACGTCTAGTAGAAATTAAATGATTTAAAAATTCAACTAAATACACGATTTGATGAATTAATTGTTTTTGCGAAAAAAGAGATTTCAATTAGTAATTGTATCATAAAATTTTTTATTTTCAAGTGACTTTAACATTCATTTATGTTATTTACTGCTGTAACCCTTATTTTACCAGCTTTCTAATACGTTTCAGATTATTGCTTTTTAAATTTTAAAGTTTGTTTAAGTTAAACAAATATGTGAAGAAGTTATATTTATAATACACCACGTAAAAAATACTAATTTTTGCTTTTACTTTTCTCTGGTTACATGATACAACTCGAGCTGTCATTAACTTACTTCCTGATATTTGATAATAAACAAGATGTCACACAACAGTTAATAACAATAATGGCTCCAACAGTTAATAAACATGTTTAAAAATTCCAAGAATCCTCCATAGGCTGAATGCAAGTAGTGTTAACCCTATTTTTATATAGAATCCCATGTTCATTCTTCTGTGAGAAAACTAGTTGGCACGATGGCTAATGTTAATAGTAATAAAATCCAAAAGATTTCTCGTTCAAAGCTGGATAGCGTCGTTGACAACTAGCACCTCAGGCTGAATCCTCTAACTCTCTAGACGACCTAGCCAATACAGTCAATTTTGATCAATCAGAGGCCTTCTTTGGCTATGCATCAGCTTTTGTCACACTCCAATACACTTATAGGATCTCACACCTGGCCCTTAGTCCTAATATAAAGAATGCTGTTAAATGACAGTCGGATTCAAACTCAATCACTTATATCGAAGAACTTTATTAGAATATCGGTAGTACATAGTTGTTTTGCCATCATACTCAGTCAAAGATATAAACATTTATAACGTAAAATTTTTTATGATTAACAATTAGGATTTTAAACGTAATTTACAATAGTTACTTAGCAGTTAGTACCACACCAAATCTACATATCACCCGGAATTTTTAATTCATATGATACATACATTGTGTATCGTACCAAGTTATTTAACGTGTTTTGTCTTACTGAAAACGGTTTTTAAAGAAGGTATTGGTAGAAGCTGTACATCACTTTTTATCAATTAATCAATAACAAAATTAAAATTGTCAACTACTACTAAAAAAAAATTTCCGTATCTTTACGTTAAAATTAAATTTAAAATACGAAATCATTTATAATACAAGTATGGATACCCAGACTTACGAAACCCCATTCAGCTGTGGAGCTGGTGTATGTGTAGGTACAAAAACTTTTTTAATATAATATACTAGAAGATGCTTAGCATTCGTGAACTTTAATGAGCATGACGATTGATATGAGGATGTGTTGTGCCATTCAACGGTGCGTAATAGAACCAGAGGATCAGAGATATTTCGAACGTTCCAGCTATTGCAAATAATCAGGCTGTTACAGACTACTCTACCTATTTCAGGCGAGTACAGTGCCAAAGAACTATATGTTGTAAGCGACTATCAGAAAACTTTTAGGATATAAAGTAGTAAGCAAAATGAAATAGGCCCCATTCACATCCTTTTTACTTTTTTTTGTCTCCACCTTTTAAATATTTATATATTTTTAAAAGTAGTTTTGAAAGTTCTTTTTGAAGGGACGTTAATGATTCTACGTGAAAGACTGCAATAAATTTTGTTGTTTTTTGTAACATACTTATTTTCAAATTAGGCACCAGCTCCAAAAAGTTTTAAAATAAATCAACAACCACTTTTTATCGATTGATTATGACATCTATTTTTGATAGTCAAAGTTTACCCTGTTTATATGGTGCAGTATAGACCAATCCGCAACTATTCAAGGCCGTGAGCAAGATAAAAATATCTCGAACCACGATGCCTCGATGGGCCCAAATGGGTTATTGGCGTATTAAAGTAACAGCAATTAATTCAACGTTAAATAGTAAAATAGATGAGTTAAAAATAGATCTCAATGTGATGGCTAGGCAAGGCATAATTGGAATAATGGAACCGTTTAACGACAAAAAAGATAGCTGTGATCTGTAGATTGAGCGATGGAAGCTCTATTTCGAAGTTAATTCGATAAGAGAAGCTAAGAAGGTAGCCCTATTCTTGAGATTGCTTGGTGGTTATAAGGTTATATCTTGTTGAGAGATCTGTGCATGCTAGACAAGCCGGCTTCGAAGGAGTATAAGACATTAGTGGATTTGATGCATAAAAATTTGTTGCTAGCGCCTTGTAAAATGATCAAGCACTTTAATATTAAAAAGAGATCACAAAAAAAAGAAAAGAAACATTTAGTCAATTTTGCCCGAATTTGAAGCCATTACCAGAGTATTTTAATTTTGTAGCAGACTTCAATAGTCATCTGAGTGATCAATTTGTATGGAAAATACGTTGTGATTCTACTAAGAAATGGCTTCTACGTGAAAAAATTTAAACTTTAATTCGGCAGTGACAAAGGCTTTAGCTATAGAAGCAGCGAGTCGTAATGCAGCCAACATACTACCAGTGTCAAAATTTTTTAAGCCAACTAAGCCGCAGAGCAAAGCAAACAAAGGCCAAGTAGATTTGAACAATAAGCGTATCAAGGGAAGTCAAGTTCCAGTAAGATAAACCAGCAAGCGTCAGGCATCGAATATTTTTCTTGTGCATATACAAACCACATAGCGTAAAACTGTAGATATCGAGAGTATGTATCTCGTACATGTAATCGAATGGGGCACTTGACTCGCATGTGTAAAGTCGATCAAAACAATGACTTTAAATGTTAGGAGTGTTATGAGTAAATTCAGAAGTGATCAGAAATATTAACGATATCTGAAGATTTTTATACATGAAATTTAGCTTACTATTCTTAGCTAAGTTCATTTTCAGGTCAGTTTAAGATTTATACAAGCGCAACGATGCGGCCGTTAGGCACTGTTAATATGATTGTTACTTAGGAGAAACACAACAAACACGTCGATTGATCATTAAAATTTAGTTTGACCGGTTTAATTAGAAAAATTACGGATGGTCACAACGTAAATTTTGTCTTTGAGGCAATTGATTTATGTCCGTGAATGATTTGAGTAAATTTCGCGAGTTTTTACGCAAGAATAATGCCATTCATTACTTAATAGACCCACATTATATTGCAAGCAACAGTGCAGCGGAAAACACAACTGAAATACTTAAAAATAAATACAAGTTATCTTTGTTCAAAGGCGAAAAAAACGAAAAGCCACAGCAAAATAACGTTTTAATTACTGATCAACTCCACATATGACAACAGGAGTAATCGGCAGAAAATTTTTAAATAGATTCCGTTTATTGAGATTAAATGTAGCGTGTTCGATACCAAGTTAACAAGAGACTTAGAAAAAATATTTTTTAAGAAATAAGGATAAAAGTTTTAAAATAAATCACAATGTTATGGAAAAAAATGTAAGGCATGGTCATTGGGTGAGGGTTCAAGTTTTAGATAAAACAAGTCTAGTTACTTGTACTGTAAAAACAGAGGATTAATCAATTGGAAAAATACATGTAGATCATCCTAAACCCTCACTTTTTGACCCAAAGGCTAAGGCCATGACAAAGTAATCGGAAAGAAGTCCAAAGTTGAAATGAAACAAAGTGCGTTCGGGTATCGTTTATTATGTTTACACGTTTGGAAGTCGAATCGTACAATAAGATTTGAAAACAGTTAAATCGTTTGATACGTGCATCGGTTATTTTTGTTTTGAGGACCAGATTTAACTTTTAGTGGAATAAAAGAGAGAAATACTATAATGTGTTGTATACTTAGAACTCGCAACAAAAGGATCTGGGTGATTACTTGTTTATGTCAAGACACAGTGTATTATAAGTTACACCAGTATCAAATAAGGATTTATTTTTGTGTTCATCGGCGAAACTAATTCTCAATTAAAGCGACTCATTTGAACTGGCGTGGAATTAAGTTTCATTCCTTTTTATACAAACCGTTTAACTGCGGGATTTGCAGAAATGTGTAGCACACATATCATCTCAGCTGTTTGTAATATATATCATTATACTAAAAATTATAGTACAACTGTTCTGATGTACGTTATTTTCTAGCTCCCCATTTTCAGCAAGGAATCGGAACTAATTAACAAAAAAGTCGTAAAATTTTTTACATGAATACGTTTGAATTCCAATTTTTCTTTTCATGTATATTTTACACTTACCATTAAATTTTCAATTAAAAGTAGAAGTTTGGTGTTAAAAATTAAATTCAAAACTTTCCTCGTAAATATTGAAGGTACATTCATTAAGAAAAGTCTGTCAAGAAGTTTTAAATGAATATCACATAATTGTCTGTTGATACAAGGCATATAAAAAATAGATTAAAATTTTAATTTTTCTCCTCTCTTTTATTCATTATTANAAGATAACTAACGCTTTTATTTATGATAAGTATTAAATAACGTTAAAGGTGTAATGTTTAAAAGTTTTTAATAGTTTCATAATATTCTATCAGCGAAATTCTAACAGATTGCTACCTTTTCTCACGTTGCAACATTTTTCTATGGGGTACTTTCGAATTACACATTATATTATTAACGTCCTCTTACTAATATATAAAGCAAAGTCGCTAAAACCGTTGTAATCGCTTACCGCGAAAAATACTGAACCAATTTTGCTCAAAATTTTGCACACTGATTCATGATACTTCCTACATGGTTTTAGTATAGTTTTTATCTTAAAAAGTTTAACAACAGTAGCAATAAATGAGCTCAAAGTTTTGCAAAAATACGCAATCTTTTCACTTTAGTTCAGTAAGATCCACTAGGTGGCGTCGACATAAAATCAAGGCTACCTGCAACAGAAGAAAATAAGTGTCGTTATAATACGCCGAAGCGTCTCCATATCTGATGCAGTTGTGCTTCGACAGTTGACTGAGCTGCATAGACAAAGGAGATTATAGTCCTACAGCTGGATATTCCGGTTACGGACGACACTCTTCTGTAAGGGGGAAGGGACCTAGGTTTCCGTTCACCCTGAATCTCTAAAAGTGTAATAAAAAAAAAATTCATTCAAACCGATGACGTCTCTGGCATTATACCAGGAGACATATCTAGCCAGAGCACATAACAAAAATAAAAAATAATAATATTGTGGACACCGTGGTTAGCCATGAAATTAGGCATGTAGTATACATAATAAACAGCAAAGGGCTTAAAATAATGGACGGTAGGCAGATGACTATAAACAAGATAAATCCAAGTATGTAACTTCCAAAGAAGATATAATAATGGATTATGTAATTATTAATAAGTGTGCTTTAGACAACATAAGAATTTTAATATTATAGGGAGGGTGGACTTAGACCATACGTAAGAGAAGAGTATAGTAGTAAGAAAAAGAAGCTTCTATGGCTTAGTGGTTAGCGTGCTAGCCTCCTGGATAAAGATAGTCGTCAAGGAGATTTTTTCTCTGGGTCTTCTCCGATGGGATGAGTACCCAGGATGCCGAAGCACCACTTATCTGATTTTTTAAATAAATAGTTAATTTTTCTTGTTATGTCTGGACTTCCAAGGACTTCCTTTCCAAAGGAAAGCCAACATCTGGCCAACTCGTCGGGTAAAGTCACTGGCGGTTATGAAAAGTTCTGTACAACGAGTTAGATGGTTTATTAAAAAAATATCTTTTCATTAAACTTGACAACATCTGGGGTGTTTTTGAGACAGTCGCTACACCCTGAAAATAGTACCCAGTAGGATGGATGACCGAGTCGTCTTAAGGGAACTTTGCAAGGCCCGCACGAAAGAGTCGTATACTTGGGGAAATAGAATGGTAATTACAGAAAAAAAAGGAAAGGTAAAGATAAGGGACATAAGATACGTAAAAAAGATACGGTAAACGTTGGAATCTTAATATTATACATATAAAATAAAACAGTGAGAAAAAAAATTATAAAGATAACAATCTTTTCATAGTCGGACGAATACAAAATTACACTTAATCGAAAGGAAGAGAAACTATACAAAAAATTCTGCTGGTAATCGAGACCTTTGTTATAAAGATCTGAATAAAAACTCTCAAAATAATTATTAATAAATCACTATGAAAAGGAAAAGAAAAATAATCTTTGACTGTCAGGTATTACAAAAAAAAAAAAAAAAAAAAAAAAAATTATGTTACATCATTTACACTTCAGAAAACAGAAAATCAAAACAGACTATTTTGCAAGCAGATAAAAGAATGGTGGTGATAAAGCAATTTATAACAGAAAATAAAGATAATATTGCAAAGCAAAAAAAATGGATCTTGAAGAAATATAAAAAGTACAATTAGAAAATATCAAACGTACGATTGAAGTTTGGGAGCTTTTATGTAGGAATAAAAATAATAATGTGTTAGGAAACGATTTTTCGGGAGAATAAGAACCTTTACCACAATTAGCGAAAAAAAGAGAAGTAGAAAACGGTAAAAGAGAAGCGACCGACAACTATTTTACATGGACGCGTACGAACATTTACATGCACTTAAATTTTTTTTTATTTTTTTAAACAAAAATAACTTGTCTATCCCTTTGAAAATATCAACCTGTAACAAGCGGCCAGAGTTAGCGACTTTAAAAGAAAATTTGATTTACTTGTTGTAAGATGCATCTTTTTTAAAGAGACATATATCAAAAATCTAGTATACCAGGGCGTACAAGGGTCATAAAACATGAAGAAAAAGTAATAAAAATAAAGTGTGATAAAATTTTTTAAATTCCTTAAAGAAAAATATAAAGTAGGCGTAAATAATCCATACAGCTCAGAAATTTCTAACTGTAGGTTGTCTAGTAGACAAATAATTATTTTCCTACGAAATTCCCAGAAGAATACGAAAAAAAGTTTGACTCAATCTAGAGCAAACATCAGTTTTTTTCTTAATAGTTCGTGATATTACGTCAATTCTTTATTAAATAGCATGAGAATATCTATACTACTGCTACACCTAAAGAAATTGTACGATTCCAAACTTTTGGTCGTCAAATCTACTAAAGCATGGACACGTTTTTAAATTTATTACTGATTTTTTGTTGCACGTAAATAGCAAAAAAGTGAAAAGGAATACTTTCATAGTAAAAACTTAAGACGAAAGTAAAAAAAACAATTAAGCGAGTTTTAGCTAAACAGCGAGTAATCATACAAATAACCTTCCTCAGTAGGAATAACTACAAATTCGAGAAGAAATTCTTTATTTCGTAAGAGGTAATTTTTTAATGTGTAACTTTCAAGTGTTGTAATAAACATGATTGTTGGTCCAACGACATTTTGCTTAAATAACAACAGTTTATGTATTGTTAATAATTACTTTGGTCGGACTAATATCCCTGTGTACACTTGTTCACACGTACTCGACCTCTTTTAAGTAATTTTATTAAAAAACCCACTTGTGTATCAATTTCAAAATCCACTGTAATGTTTGTAAATAATTCTTTATTATAACAAAATTTGAGAGGTTTCTACATATTATTTCTTGATAATAAATGTAATTTTATTTGATTCTTCCGTTAGATCTCGTTTTTAATTCGGATTTTTAAAAATTAAGTATGTAAAAAACCGTACAGTAAAACAATTCAAAATTTTGTGTGGTATATTTTTCGGGGGAATAATAAATATGCGTTGGAAGTTTCAACAATATCTGCCAGAAAAACATACGTGTGATTTACATTTTGACTTTAAAAAAAAAAAATCTTTATTAAATCCAAACATCTTGCTCCTTTGTCATAATCAATAAAATAAATTACAGGTAATATACTTGTGATATAGAGCATGACGTTGGGAAAGGACCAAACCAAACTTTTGGATAAGAGTGGTATTGTCTATATGATAAGTTGTGGGTGTGGTGTCAAATATACAGGACAAAGTAAAAGATTTTTAAAGATTAGATTAAGTGAACACGAAAGGTATATCAGAAATAAAGACACTAAGTCAGCATTGTTTATGCACTCCTCTGAGTGTTCACAGAGTTTTGATTTTGAAGGTGTGGTGGCTTTGGATCAGGAGGCTAACAGGTATAAGCGTGAATCTGCTGAAATATTGTTTATCACTTTACATAAGAACACCATTAATAGACAATTAGATACCAACAAGTTAAACTATTTATATAAAAAATTTTTGTTAGACATAAGACTAAAAATTTTAAAAAAACCTCAACATAATATGTTTTTACAAAATCTTTACACGTTTCATATGTTGTTATATTGTATAATAGATCTTACACATTCGGCACTCATATGTATTCATATCCCATGCTTGGAACTGTTGCTTTCTGATCTACACGGTCTCGTTGATCTATGCCAGAAGACATGTAGTCTGTAGCCTTTTGCATTTATGTGTTCAACTCTTATAATTGTATTTTCGTATGCGCACTCATGTTTTATTGATATTATGCAATAGTTTATTTTCTTGATTGCTGTTCATTTATTGTTTAAGTTATGTAAATATTAAGTAGCGCTCTTTTGTCTATTTGACATGTTATTTTGGCAGCTGCACATGTAACCTTTATTGCTTATTGTAACATTTAAACCATTCTTGTTTTGATTATACATTTTTTTATAGTGTCCTGAAGAGGTTTTCAGAATGAAAACGAAATATTGACGATATGTACAAAATAAAGTCATGCTCTATATCACAAGTATATTATGTGTAATTTATTTTATTAAAAAAAATCTTTGTTACTGTACAAAAAAAAAGACTTTCATCCAGTATGATGGAAAACAAATCTTCTCTTTCAAAAGTTATAAATAATCAAATCAAAAGTAAACTCAAACTGATTGGGTTCCTTAAACCTTGTAGCAATGCAGTTTGATACTTGAAAAACAAGAAAAATAATTTTGAAAAAAATAGAAGTAAGAAAAACTATATTTGTATACCTTATTGTGATGAAGTGTTGATCTTTCATGCTTCAGAAGATGTCCTTTAGTACGAAAAGATATCCCACAGCTCTCACATCTAAATGGTCGCTCAAAATAATGAATATTTGTGTGTAGCCTAAGTTGACTTTGCTTATTGAATACTTTGTTGCAAATATTGCATACGTTACGAGTATCATCAGTAATGCTGTGAATTAATAAGTTGTATGAATAATTTTTCCACTTTTTTTAAAACTATAAGTTGCGATGTAATCTGATATCGTTAAATAAACTACAAAATAGTTAATTGAGCATTTTTATTTAAGTAGAACTGTATTAGTTTATAGAATTAACCTTTTACCATCGGTAAAATTTTTTAAATTTTTGTCTTAAGTTGAAAAGGATTGAATGGTTTTTTACTTATAGTACAACGAATGACATTAGTCACAAATTATATTTTTACTTTTTATGACTAGATTCAAAGAAAACTCTGCCACTGACAATTTTCAAAATTTTTTTTGCTTACTTTATGTTTTTCTTAGCCCATCTTTGTTTCAGATCATCCTGAAGTACGAAGCAGGCCACGAAGGTAACCTTAGCCAAAATAACCTTTCAAAAAGATAACCTCCAAGGAACTCAACTCCTTGCCCCACTAAACCAACTATACCCCAGTTAAGCTTTTAACAAACTGAGCTGTAACTTTATTAGAATATTTTTAATTTCACAACATTAGTTTCACAAATATATTTTTTTTTAAAGTTGGTTTAAAACCACGAACTTATTAATAGTTTAGTACATTTTCTAATAATAATAAATAAAAAAGAAAGAACTCATGGGCGTAACATGTTTGTAACAACATAAAGATTACTTTCATCAACAGTTTTTAATTCAATACAACGTTTGTAATAATAGATGCTATATTGAGCTTAAATTCGAAGAACATTTTAACTAATTTCTAAAATAACATGATTATATGTATGACATACTTTGATACAAATAATTTTTTTGTATCCTTGTTATTGTTAAATAAATATATTATGAGGTAGTAAATCAATAATATAACACTTGTTAACACTTAAATTAATATATTTTACATTAAAAATAAAGGTGCCCACACAGCATAACAGATGTCACTACTTACGCATCTAATATAAATTTACGTATATTCCAACACACCTACTAAAATTTATATAACAATCTCAATTTTAATATCTTAAACTACTTTACATTCAACATTTTTCTTAATTTCCGTCTAAAGCTTTGGTAAAAATATCTGCTACATTTTCTTCTGAATCAACTTTTACAACATCGATTTCGTTTTTGCATAACTTTCATTTACAAAGTGACCATGAATTTCAATGTACTTCGATTTCTAAGTAAAATGTCCAAATCAAGCTATGCTTATCGCACCAGAATTATCTTCCATCGTTCTAATTGGGTTGCAAACTTTAATTTTCAAATCAAGCGATAAATCTGTTCATAACTTTTAATTCACTCACACACTCAGAAAACGCTACAAACTCAGCTTCTGTTGATGATTTTGTAACACTATTATTTTCTGGAATTCCAATAAATCACATTTCCATACATTCTTATTCTCTAGCCTATCGTCGACTTTTTTATTAATATCACCAGTCCAATCAGCATTGACAAAGCAATCAATAATATTATTACTACTGTTTTCATAAATTAATTGTTAATTCCTTGTTGAAAATGAATATTTTAAAATTCTTAAAGCATGTTTAAAATATCGTTTAGCATAACTATTTTGAAATCTACTGAAATAATTTACACTCAAGCTAATGTCAGGTCTAGTTCCCGCACTTACATACGAAAGAGCTCTAATTAAGTTTCTAAACTTAATATCGTCACACACTGATTTGTGCTGCTTTTAATTTCAAATTTTATTCCGTAGGAACCGAATACAATTTTAAATTTTTAATATCATACTTTTTTGCTAATGTTTAAATAAAGTTTTTCTGATCAAGTGTCACTTTTATATTTTTAAAGTTATAATTGAAGCTAATACTTATATAAGTACTTATTCTACCTAAATTTTTCATTTGAAATCGTTTAATTAATGACCGTTTAACAGAATTCAATTTTTCTTTGTTTTGACAGTAAAATAATAAGTCATCTATCTGTTCAACAATCAAATTATTTTGACAAGAATAGAAAAGTAACATTTTTAAAGTTTGCATTCTTGCAACTAGTGAATAAGTGTCAATGAAATCATTTTTCTGCTATCCTCTTACTACTAACCTAGCTTTAAAAGCATTGATAGCCTTTTTAGTGTAAACCCATTATTGCATCTTAAGTTCTTTTATAATTAAGTTTATATACAGAAATCGAAGTTCTATTTTTGTTTCTCTATTCATCGCCTTTTTCCAATTTTCAGACTCATTACTATGTACCGCATCATTGTAAGAAACAGATGCCTTAGCATTTGCATAATTTACATAAATATTACTATATACAAAATTTTCATCTCTGTACCTATAAGGCTCTTTTCTTTCTTAAGTTAACCGTCTTAAATTAAAATTTTTATTTTCATCATTGCCCTTTGTATTAAAATCGCCATTTTTGTTGGAACATTGTTTTCATGTAAACTAATTTTTACTATGTCATTTTCTGATTCTAAACCAATACAATTTGTGCCATCCTCGATAATATCAACGAGTCTTATAACTTCTATTTTACTATTTATCAGAACTCTATAATCAACATTTTCGTAAATTAACAAAATTCCTAAATCTGCTTTTTTCCCCATTCTGAATTTCTTTTTTCCTCTGGTATTCTCACGAAAAATTTACTTCCATTAATTTTTTAATTTTTTATACTATATTTCATACTTTTATAATACTTAGTATATGGTTTTTTCCAAAACATAACTTCAAAGGGTGTTTTATTCTTTTCAACAGTATTAGTGAAGTGATTTCAATTTTTCAAATACTCTACTGTTTTAACTATTTCTCGCCAAAATATATTGTGAACCCTAGCTTTGTTTAATAAACATCTAGACATATCCATAATACCCCTGTTATATTTTTCTGCCGTTCCATTTACTTCATGTACATAAGGTGGACACGCATCAACAGATGTACCTTTCTCGCTTGCAAAATTACTTGTATCCTTATTTATATATTCTTTTCCATTATCACATCTTAGTCTTTTATGTTTTTTTTTGTATCATTTTCAATTAAATTTACATAGTCAACAAAACAATTATGTACTTGATCTTTCGATTTAATACAATACGCTTCAGCTACTTTACTGTAATCATACATAAAACTCAGAAAATTTTTTTCGCTTTTTAAACCAGTAGTACCATGAGGTCCATTTAAATCGGTATGTATCATTTCAAAAATATCTTTAGCCTTTAATCTGTCATTATTAAATGGAAAATTATGCATTTTATTTTCCAAGCAAATTCCATATTATAAATAACCAGTTCCTAATTCTCTGAGTAAACTATTAAGCATTTGTTTATCACACATTGTTTTCAAATAAGTAAAATTTACGTGACCTAGTGTTGTATGCAACTTTTCCTTTTCTGTTAACTTATTCATTGTCATTAAGTTTGACTCGGTATACATACTTTCACTTGTCACATGATAAATATCATTATTTTTATCAGCTAACGCAATTAAATTTCCATTTTAATCAAAAATCTTCGACATATTCCCTACTGATACAATCTTTCTTTTTTTTTCTTCTTTACCGTAACTCATTGAATTTTCATTGATATCTTGACCAAAAAAAACATTTTTTACTATATTCATTTGACTTCGACCATAAAGAATAAACTTGTAACTAATATTACCAACTTTTGTTGCTTTTAAAGAATGACCATTACCTACTTTTACGTTTATAGGTTCTTTTAATTCAACAGATTCATAAAAAAATGTCGATCATCATTTATAATATGATCTGAGCAACCGCTATCAAGTAACCATTTAACCTTACTTAAATTACACAGCTGTTTACTTCAGCACGCGACTCATTAGGTCTTTCCTCGAATTCCGCATTGAAACTACTTACACTAACGTCTTTATTTTGATGTAATTGATTATTTTGCAGCAAACCACCTCCTGGACGGTGTTGACTAGAGCCTCTTCCAGCTACGTGACCTCGTACTCAGCTGCCACGATGTTGCCACTGCTGTTGTTGTTGTCGCCCGCCTCGTTGCTGCTGCGCACAACCATGCTCCCATTAATTATCACTTTGTCTCGTTCTCGTATATTGTGCCTTGAAGTGTCCCTACTTTTCGCACTTGAATTGTTTTTTTTCCATGTTCCTTTTCTTTTGATTCAAACATTTTTATTTTACTTTCCACGTATTCAACTGTTTGATCAAATTCTTTTAAGACATTGATTGAATCACCAATATAACTTAATGAACTTAAAAGCATTTTGATCATGTAGCTTATTTTTTTTTTAGTCACATTTTTACCAGCACTATTCATCTCATTCATTAATATTTGAAACTCAGTGAAAAACGCACTTGAATTTTCAAAATCTTTCAACTTTAATTTCTGCAACTTTGCTTTCTTACACAAATTTGCAGTGCAGTCGACTCCTTTATAAACATTTCATCAAATTTATTCATTATTTCGTACGCTGTTTCTTTGTCCATCACAAACTGAAGCTGATCATTCGAAATTCCACTATATATTACGTTGACCGCCTTCAAGTTATTTTCGATCCACTCTTCTTGTTTATCCGTTCATATCATGTCTCTTGTTGCTACTACGTCGCATTTTTTCGTTTTTAAAATCATCCTGATTCTCTTTTTCCAACACTCCAAGTCTTTTCCACCAAACACCGGAATTTTCACTTCATCCGTTTTGGTTTCTTCTTCGCTGTCCGAATCTTCTAGAATTTTCTTTACTATAAGTACTTTTCTTGTTATTTCCACAAAACTTTTTCTTAAATTCTTAACTAGTGTTGGATTGATCTTATCTTTTAATTTCATAAGTGTTGAATCGATACTTTCAATTGGATCCATAGTTGTTGATGATCAGAAGCCACCGAAGCAACACGTGAAAATCAAAAAAGAAAAATACTAACCACGGACTCGGCTGCCATGTTAAATAAATATACTGTTAGGTAGTAGATCAATAATATAACACTTCTTAACACCTAAATTAATATATTTTACAATAGAAAAAAAGGATTAAACAAGATTACGAGTTCTCCTCTCATAACATCGAGATTTTCTACGAGAGCGTGCGTGTGCGGCAACGGCCATGTTTTGCCTCTCCCAACTGCATCACTGTACAAACTACAAAGCATGCACACACATCTTCTCCTTTACCCACAATAGCTGCACTCTCAATAAAATAAGTAAATATTCGATGTATTTCTTCGTTAGTTTAAGCCAATAAAATAATTTTAAATCTTTTTAACACCTCTACTGCCCGCCCTTACGCACCCAAAATCCTTACCTCACAAGATTCGACTTCTTTACTTACAGACTCCCGCATTCTCCCATAGATATATACCTCTACAATATATAACAATTCATTAATCTATCATTGGAAATATGCATAAAATACTAATGAAACGTAATAAAAATTGAAAAAACTTTTTTATCTATTTTCTTACCATCTAAGATGAAAACAGATGGGTTTAATAAATACTAATAAAAAAAAGTTGATAATCATAAATAGTTTGTACATTTATATTATTTATTACTATTTAGTGTTTCAAATATTTTAAACAGGACTTCTCATTGCATGAGCAAGTATTAAGTTCTTGGTGAGTTCATGTTTTTCTTTGTTAACAGAACATACAACAATGTAAAGTTTAATTTTTTACATGTTTTTTTTTTTTTAAGTAATAAAACTACATGTTTGAATTAAAGTACTTCATCGTCATTTAATAATACAGACCGTGGAGTAAATAAAGTAATTGGAAAAACCAAAAAAATAATAAACATGGCGTGAGGAATATACTAGTGAGCTAACGTAGGAGATCTAAGTAAAGAACTGTACCTATTAGATTCAATAGTAAAGTCAGCATGTTTGTATGAGACAAAGATTAGAGAGAAAAGAGACGGGATTAAGAAGAGCTTAGGAATGTATAAAATAATGGGGGTAAATCAAAATACTGTGTATCATACATCGAGACTAGAATCAGGACAAAAAAGCCGGTATATAGAGACAAAGAAAAGAGCAGCAGACTATGTAACCGAGATTCTATAAAAGAGGGAGAATAGGTGGGTAGCAATTTGTTTAAAAAAATAACTAAGAGGAATACTCAATAATATAAGCTCAGAATAGGCGAGAAAATTCTCCAAGGATGTCCGTAAGTAGGGGATGAAGTAACAGTAAAAGAGATATATGAAAGAAGGGAAGTAGAAAAAAATTCAAGCGGAAATTCAAACAAATACAGTAATGAGAATAAAGCAAAGAATATAAAGGGGCTGGGGGAAATAATATAAACTGACATATAGTAACCGTTTCAAATATATATCAAATAAGACAAACTACTTGAAAGATATTGGGAGAAAAAAACCAAAGCGAAGCTTAAAGAACAATGGAAAAAGATGAGGTAGAAGAACAACAGGAGAGCGGGAACAAAGGATAAAAATATGTTATGTTTAGATTATGCAAAGTAGTAGAGAAAAAGCTAGAACATATATGGGTATGTGAAATAGCTAGTAAAAAAATTAGAAAATAGGTGAAACAAACAAATTAATTAGGACTAAATGAAAAGAAAACCAAACAATTCTGAGAACTAAAAAACTATCGAAGAAAAACTACAGGCTGAAATGTGCCACTATAGCAAAAAATTCAAAGAACTCCTGAAATTGAGTACAGAACAGGAATATAATGATAGAGGTAATATAATCTAGTAAAAGAAACTATAAAACGATTAATTCAGCATAAAATGTAAATTTAATATTTGGGAAGATTAAACATAAAAAGGAGTTGATGTATAGTAGTTACGAGAAGTAAAACAAGAAGAGTGAGAAATAAAAATAGTGATAGGGGTAGAAAAAATTAAGAAAAATGTTCTGGAGGGATATTACAAAAAACTAGGAGCTAAATAATAAAAAATGTTGATAAGTAGAGCCGGGATATAAAAATTTTGTGAAAATAGATACGTACTGGAAAAAAACAAATGAATATTGAGGGAAAGAACTAATGAAATGGAGAAAAATAACAAAAATATTGTAAAACAAAGAAATCGAAAAACTGTATCGGGAAAAGTAAAAACTCTTTAACCTGATCCGTACTAGGATGTAAACGTATTTGAATCAATACATGAACGAATACAAGAAACCGTAGAACATTCGCGGTTTTATTATAGCTCATCTTTTTGAACCACCTTAAAGAGCCCTTATACACTACGAAGAGACAGCAGTCCCTCTTGTCTTGTTTCAATTAAAAAACCAATGCAAAATACATGTAATTATTTCCATGTATTAAGTAAGTACAGTTGCTGATTAATCATTGTTTCTAATTAAATAGGATTGCTTGTCTCGTAGATCATTTTTTAACATGTATGTGTTACAAAATAATCGTTTAAATATGTACATGATAAAAAATCTTAGTATAATTTTTCAATCAAATAAAAAAGTGTTTTATAAAGCATTTATTAAATGAGATATTTAAATTTAAAAAGTTTTTGTGTAACACATTTGCTTCGTGATTTTATCATTGTTATACTTCTTTAAAATTTTTTTTTTATTATTGTTTAACATTAGTTTATTAACTCAAGATTAGCATACCATAAAAAAGGAAAAATTTAAAATCAATTTACATAGTTGGACATGTCGTTGAATTTATAAAAATAATGCACTTTTAAATAATTATTACTTTTCAAAAATTTCTTCGCATACGATATTTTCCATATCCAAGTCACATTTTATTTATATTCAAACAAATTTTCCGTCCTATTTTTTTGCATTCTGATAGTTTTATTAGTATATAAAGCAAACTCCATAAAAACTTGGTTATTTGTAATACGAAAACCACTTAACTGAAATTTTTTACATCAATTCTTGGCACTTAATAAATGTTTTTTTTCTTAGAAAAGTTTATAACAATTTACATAAATAAGCTTTACAAAAGTTACTTAAAAAGTGTTTTACAAAATAAAATGCAATCTTTGTGCTTTAGTTCAATAGGACCTGCCAGCTGGCGTTGACTACCAGCAATCGAAGTCAGTGAGTCTGGTGATAATAGTCCCGAGAAAAATGTTAATTACCATAGTCGTTTACTGGCAAACGTCAAGAACAGAGCTGATTATTGAGCAGCTAGATAGCCTAGCTACTGACGATTCTCTACTACTCTTTCAACTCTGACAGTCACCAATGCTCTGAAAAAAGGTGTTATGAAAACCAATGTCTCTGGCTTAACACCAGCAGATGTCGGTCATAACCAGCTTCAGTGCTTGAGAGCATTGCAGCCGTTCTTTGAAACAACCTGATACTTCTAGAAAATTTCTTGCTAAAAAAGCAGGCCAGGAAGAATTTCCCTAAAAAATTCGGGCAGCCACATGTACTGTTGGTCCACATGGAATGTCCTCCCATTTAATCACCAATTACCGATCCTACCCTATGTCTACGCTCGGCGAACCTAACAGCAAAGCTATGGAGAAGAAACAAACTTAAGCAAATGGAGCAGTCTTCAACAGGCAAGCCACACAAACCAATCTCCACCTTGGATAAATAAAACAATTTTCCGACCACTTAAAACTATCCAAGCAATAAATTTTATCATCTTGTTTGCATATAGTATTAAAAATGGTTTTCTGATCGCAGTCAAGATTTCTATGCATGAAATGAGACTTTGCTGACAGAACAATATTTTTTAGTGGTATCTTCTTCTTCTTTTATTTTACTTTTTTTTCCTACAACTAAATTATAAAATGCACATGGTTTACCTTATAATTCTAAAATCTTGTTGATATATTAAGAAAACATTATATCAATTAATAATATAATTTTCTGTAACAAAATCTTTATATTTATTGTATCCCTTGAATATTTCTCGAGTACACGAACCCCTCATAGAATTATGAACTCTTAAAATCATTATTGACAACATACAAGAGAATATTTTAATGGAAAAAAAGAAGCTTTACTATTTGTTAAGCAAAATTAAAATCAAAGAAATACGTACAACGTCAAATGAAAACTCATTACAAAACAGATTCATAAAATACTACAATTTGTCCTTAACGTGCTTAATAATTTGCAAGAAAAGATTAATTAAACAAACATAACTTCACATTTCATAAAAAAGCAAATGGAATATTTATAACTTAGCCTGAGACTATTGAAAGATATTAAGATACTTTTCATAAATATATTTCAAAACACAGATGGAAGAATTTCAGACTAAAATTATACTTTGAATATGTAGTTCTGTGATTGATTTTAATCACCGTTCTGGTAAGTCATTGTTATTGACGAATGAAAAAATGGTTATATTTTATGAAAGATAGTAATTAAGTTAAGTAAAATTAAATAAAAACAAAATCTTACACTTTTTAGGAAAAAATGTAATTTTCTTAACTGGGTTCCGGTAGAAGAACAACAGGA